>JACEFZ010005454.1:190000-617500 GCA_014155875.1 Cepaea nemoralis
GTGTTTGTAGGTGGGGGTGTGTTTGTGGGTGGGAGATTTGTGGAAGATGTGTGAGAGAGATGTGTGTGTGTGTGTGTTGGGTGAGGTATGTGTGTTGGTGGGGGAGGTGTGGTTGGCTCTGCGGTGTGCGAGTGGATGAGGGATGTGTGAGGGTGAAAGATTAGGGTGTGTGAGTATTGAGGTATATGGTTATTGGTGGGTGCGGGTTGTGTGGGTGTGAGTGTTTGAGGGATGAGTACGTGGGTTGGGGATGTGTGTGGGGATGTCTATATGCCTGGGGATATGTGTGTGTGTGGGTGGGAGATGTATATGGGTTGTGTATGTGTGGGTTTGTGGGGGAATGTGTGTAAGTGGTCGATATGTGGTTGAGGGATGAGTGGATGGAGGATGAGTAATTGGGAGTGTATAGGTGGACGGGAGGTGGATGTGTAGAAGATGTGTGGGCTGGTGAGTGTGTGTTGGATGGGGGATGGGTGTAATGTGTGTGTGGGTGGGGAGATTGTATGGGTGGGGGATGTGTGTGGGTTGGGGATGTGTATAGGGATGAGTGATGGATGTATGTGTGTGTGTGTGAGGGGGATATTGTGTGGTGCTTAAGTGTGGTTGGGGTGTGTGTGGTAGGGTGCATGATGTGTGGATTGGCAGGTGATGTTTGTGTGGGTGGGGGAATGTGTAGTTGACGATGTGCTTTTGACTGAGTGGTTGGGGGTATGTGTGTGGGTGGGTGGAGGATGTGTGGGTGGGCGAGTGTGATTGGGGTGGGAGATGTGTGTGTGTGTGTGGTAGGAGGATGTGTGTGTGGGTGGGGATGCGTGGGTGAGGGCATATATGTATTCCTGGGGTGTGTGCGTGGTTGGCGGTTGTATGTGGGTGGGAGATGTGTATGTGATGGATGTATGGTGGGTGGGGGATGTGTGGGTGGGTGGGGGATATGTCTCATAACATAGTAATATGCATTGTTTATGTTTACAACATTCATTTGTCATATCTTTCCCTATGCAAATGCATCATGTACTATTGTTGAACGAAAGATGGGTGACTGGAAGGGCCGAGTGTAAGACGGGCCTGCATGCCCAATTTGTAACCCTAATAAAATAAAGATCAATTAATCAATCAATCTCTCTTACCCTGTTTCTTTCCCTCTCTTTCTCACCCTCTCTCCCTGCTTTCACTCTCTCTCTCTCTCTCTCTCTCTCTCTCCCACTCTCTCTCGTCATCTCTCCCTTTCTCTCTCTCCCTCTCACTCAGCCTCTCTCTTACCCTCTCTCACACTCTCTCTCCCTCTCTCTCTCACACCCTCTCTAACCTCTCTCTGTTTCTCTCTCACCCTCTCTTTCTGCCATCTCTCTCACCTTCTCTCTAACTCTCTCTCACACACACTCTCTCACACACTCTCTCGCATCCTCTCTCTCTCACCATCTCTCACCCGCTCTCTCTTTCTCTCTCTGACCCTTTCTCTCTTTGTCCCTTTCTCTTTCTGAACCTCTCTCTGTGACCCTGTATCTCTCTCACCCTCTCTCTCTCTCTCTCTAACCCTCTCTCTCATCCTCTCTCGGACACCCTCTCTTGCATCCTTTCTCTCTCTCACCCTCTCTCTCACCCTCTCTCTCACCCTCTCTCTCACTTTCCTCTCTCTCTCTCTCTCTCTCTCTCTCTCTCTCTCTCTCTCTCTCTCTCTCTCTCTCTCTCTTTCTCTCGCTTTTTCTTTGTCTGTTTTCCTTTACCACTGACAAATCTTCTATGGAAGTGTGCGTCTGTACCGTGTGTTTTACGACGTCACGCTTCCATGTCGTATGTTTGTGCTAGTATTTAGATCGCAGTGCGACTTCGGGTCTAGCCAAGTCCCCTTGGTTTGAGATGAATATGTGTTCTTGCAATAATGATTACACCGAGACTTCTGTTCTTACATTAATGATTAAACCGTGTGTTCTGTTCTTACATTAATGATTACACCGAGAGTTATGTTCTTACATTAATGATTATACCGAGAGTTCTGTTCTTACATTAATGATTACACCGAGAGTTCTATTCTTACATTAATGATTACACCGAGAGTTCTGTTGTTACATTAATGATTACACCGAGAGTTCTGTTATTACATTAATTATTACACCGAGAGTTATGTTCTTACATTAATGATTATACCGAGAGTTCTGTTCTTACATTAATGATTACACCGAGAGTTCTATTCTTACATTAATGATTACACCGAGAGTTCTGTTGTTACATTAATGATTACACCGAGAGTTCTGTTATTACATTAATGATTACACCGAGAGTTCTGTTCTTACATTAATGATTACACAAAGAGTTATAGTCTTGCATTAATGATTACACAGAGAGTTCTGTTCTTATATAAATGATTCCACAGAGAGTTATATTCTTGCATTAATGATTACACCGAGAGTTCTGTTCTTACATTAATGATTACACCGAGAGTTATGTTCTTACATTAATGATTACACAGAGAGTTATATTCTTAAACTAATGATTACACACAGCGTTCTGCACTTACATGAATTATTACACAGCGAAGACTATACATACTGTAATGGTTACATAACTAAGACTATACATACTGTAATAGTTACACAACTAAGACTATACATACTGTAATTGTTACACAACTAAGACTATACATACTGTAATGGTTACACAACTAAGACTATACATACTGTAATGGTTACACAACTAAGACTATACATACTGTAATGGATACACAACTAAGACTATACATACTGTAATGGTTACACAACTAAGACTATAATACTCTAATGGTTACACAACGAAGACTATACATACTGTAATGGTTACAAAACTAAGAATATACATACTATAATGGTTACACAACGAAGACTATACATACTGTAATGGTTACTCAACTAAGACTATACATACTGTAATGGTTACACATCTAAGACCATACATACTGTAATGGTTACACAACTAAGACTGTACACACTGTAATGGTTACACAACTAAGACTATACATACTGTAATGGTTACACAACTAATACTATACATACTGTTATGGTTACACAACTAAGACTAAACATACAGTAATGGTTACACAACTAAGACCATACATACTGTAATGGTTACACAACTAAGATTATACATACTGTAATGGATACACAACTAAGACTGTACACATTGTAATGGTTACACAACTAAGATTATACATACTGTAATGGTTACACAACTAAGACTGTACACATTGTAATGGTTACACAACTAAGACTATACATACTATAATGGTTACACAACTAAGACTATACGTACTGTAATGGTTACACAACTAAGATTATATATACTGTAATGGTTACACAACTAAGACTATACATACTGTAATGGTTACACAACTAAGACTGTACATACTGTAATGGTTACACAACTAAGATTATATATACTGTAATGGTTACACAACTAAGACTATACATACTGTAATGATTACAAAACTAAGACTGTACTTATAGTAGTCTTTACACAACTAAGACAATACATATTGTAATGGTTACACAAATATGACTGTACTTATAGTAATGTTTACACAACTAAGACTATACATACTGTAATGGTTACACAACTAAGACTGTACTTATAGTAATCTTTACACAACTAAGACTTTACATACTGTAATGGTAACACAACTAGGACTACTTATAGTAATGTTTACACAACTAAGACTTTGCGTACTGTAATGATTACACAGCAATGTCAATACTTACAGTAATGATTACATAGCTAAGACTTTATCTTTTATTAACGATTACATAGATAGATGTATATTTCAGTAATGATAAGAAGCTTAATCTGCATTACACAGCTAAATCTATACATGTAACAAAGATTACAGAGTTGGGTGTATACTCATGAGGCGTGGTCTTCAAAGAGTGGGAACACACTCGTATATGTGAAGACCTTAAGGGAACACACTCGTATGTGTGAAGACCTTAAGGGAACACACTCGTATATGTGAAGACCTTAAGGGAACACACTCGTATATGTGAAGACCTTAAGGGAACACACTCGTATATGTGAAGACCTTAAGGGAACACACTCGTATGTGTGAAGACCTTAAGGGAACACACTCGTATATGTGAAGACCTTAAGGGAACACACTCGTATGTGTGAAGACCTTAAGGGAACACACTCGTATATGTGAAGACCTTAAGGGAACACACTCGTATGTGTGAAGACCTTAAAGGAACACACTCGTATGTGTGAAAACCTTAAGGGAACACACTCGTATGTGTGAAGACCTTAAGGGAACACGCTCGTATGTGTGATAACCTTAAGGGAACACACTCGTATGGGTTAAGGCTTTAAGACTGGCCATATTGACTAAATCCCGCATAAGCGACTTCATCAGGAATGTCCTCTGTCTGTCTGTCTGTCTCTCTTATCCTAGTTATTCTATTGATGCCTACTAACCCATCTTCGCTATGCTATATCTGAAAAATATAGTATTAAATGATTGAATTTAAAACTGGAAATTGTATCCCTGGGACCTGCCAATGCACCCAATGTTTTACTGTTATATGCGTTGTCCAAGTATCTACCTGTCGTAGACATATTTCATTTCGTAAATTGATAAACTAGGAACAGGAAGAAAGACAAATAAGCCGCACCCAGAGATGCCTAGCTTGTGTTGAATTGCCCATCCCATACACAGGTCAGTTAGCAGAAATAAAACATAGTGATAGCGTATAGCTAATAATTCCTTCTCAATTGTCTAAGTTTTTAACCCTTATGTGATGTACTTAAAATATGGAAATAATAATGAAAATTAATCTGAAAGCGAACATAACAAGAAAGCAAAGCCACTACCACTTCTTCAAAATTAACTATGATTCAGACTTCCGTTCCCATCTTTCGGTGGTCACATGTAGCCGTGGGATATTTCAAACTGATTGGCTGACACTTCCATGTGTGGCCAATCAGTGGAGTTTGCCACCTCGCCATGCGCTGTGTGCGTGCAAGCCGAAAACAAGGAAATACAAGGTGGTAGTTAAAATTCCCTCTCTAGTGTAATGTTTCCCAGATAACTTATGAATAATACAAAGCTGAAAGCCCATAATTCTTGCAAACCATCCCCATCATTTTATACGACACACAGTAACAGGAGCTATTGTTCTAATATGATAATCATTATTGCATACACATATCGATAATATACTTAAAACATAGTTAGACACTCCTGCTATCAACTGGATTTCCTGTCTAGTCAGTTTGAAAGAGTGTCGGTGTGTTGTAGTTACGTGGCTTGACGTACAGTGAGAGGTATCCCCGGTCATTTCTCCCCATCTTACGTCAATGATTACGCTGCTTAAAAGGACTCAATGGCATAACAGAGTAGAGGATCGACTTCATTGCACCGGGTTATGTCCCATATGGCTCGGCCTCTTGGAGCAAGGCGGCCTGCAGAAAGCGAAACACAAAGCACGAACTCCATATCACCAGCGACGATCCCCAGGAGTCTCCGAGAAAAATGCACTCGTGAACCGAAAGACGTAGCCCGGAATAGAACCCACGACCTTCGGAGTGCGAGGCAAACGGCTTGACCACTTTGTCACTGCACAATTTGCATTAATGATTACACAGCTTAGTCTATATTTATATTATTTAAAAAACCCATGGGTATATAATTACACTAATGATTACACGAGTAGAAGGAAATTCCCATAAATAGATTCTGTGACGTTCATGTGATATATTATTGGTTACACTGACATTCGTGACGTTTCTAAGATGTGTGGAACAGATGAATGACTACACCTAGACGTCAATACTAACACATAAAATAATGAATTCATTAGCAGCTCTCCATTTGCCTCTTCAATTGCCATGTGCTCTCATGTTCCCCAGGTGAGTCCAACATGTTAAGCGTTAACCTGGCAGATAGGACCATCAAGACAACTCGTGTTTATGCAAAAGAGTTATGGAGGAAAGACGGTAAGTCCCATCAACTGGAGAGGCCAAGGTAAAATTTATGCCGAGGAAGCATGCATTTTTACTAAAATAAACTCGATTTATTTTGTTGTTTTGGGATTTTATGTTTTAAAGATTGAGCACAAACCACTACTGGCAACGCTGATCCTATTCCGGTACGAACCTAAGGCCTTGTCCATGTCAGATTGGAAGCATTGCCAATAACCATGGGTAGTCAGGACTCGCTATCTCACACGATCGCCAATCTTTGGTCAGGCATGTGTCCTTGCTCCATTTATACCATGTGACCGAGCAATTCCTGTATTTACCTCTTAGATTTCCCTTTGCTCTTTTCCCATCACGTTTGACAGTTGTCACTAAGATTTGAAGTTTACTTTTCCAATATAATGTCCCGACAAAATATTGACTCTGCAAGTCTATTTTTCTAATAAATGGACGGCTTTCATTAGTTTTTTGAAGACACCAGAGTCGCGGATCAGCTCTGTGTTCTTGGCTCGATTTTGTCATATGGTCACACCATCCAGATATATATATATATAGCCCTGCCTTCCCCACGTTCTTTCCCTCTATTTCGCCAGTTGTCAGTAAGTTTTCTAGTTTATTTCTTATCCTAACATGATCAAAAGATCCTAATTGTCTCTGTTTAATTTCTCTATTCAGTTTACAGTGTTAATTTGTTTTATGTAGGACATTCTCATTGGTGTTTCTGTCTGCCCATGGTATTCTTTGCATTTTCTACAGAAACCACATTTCCACTGACATTAGATATTATTTCGCTTGTCCACTGTCCACTTTTCTCACCCATACAAAGGTAAGCCTTTCTATAGCATTTCAAAACACTTTATCGTTGCAGTTGACATCTTTTCATTGGTAAGTATGTTTTCCGTGTTACAAAGAAATTACCTTTGTTCTGTTTCTAATCTTCTCAAGGCATCTTCCATCAGATGTTATGACTGTTCGGAGACATTTGTGCCGATTCACTTGTTTAAGAATGTTCCCATTTGCACGAGTATTACATTGTAGTATTTCTTTCTTCCTAGAGGCGACCATAATCTCTGTTTTTTGACAATTTAATTTTAAATTTTGAGCACAAACCACTACTGGCAACGCTGATCTTATTCTGGTATGAACCCAAGGCCCTCCCACGTCAATGTGGAAGCACTATACTCGAGTTTCGTTCTCATTTGAGCTCGTCAGTAGTGCATATCCTTGACCGGAACCGCAAACAAACCCCGGATCACTGGCTTGTGAAGCGGGTGTGTAACCACTATACCACGTGTACATGGCAGTGTACACCCCTTCCCCCTATTTTTCAAAATGGTGCAACCATTTTGACAGTCTGTTTCCCCTTGACATGTAACACAATCGATACTTCGTTGTCTTATCGTGTCTTACTATTGTTTAGTTCGCTCACACATCTCATTGCATTTTTATAATAGGTTATAATGATATTCAAGTGAAAGAGAAGTAAAGAGACAAATAGAAAAAAAAAATATTATATTTGTCGGACAAGCGCTTCCTAGTCCCTACTTGGACGGTATGTACCTCCAGTCTCCTGTGTTTCAGAGCACTGGAGCGTAACATTGCTATGAGTTTAAAAATGTCCCCTTGGCATCCTCGTGCAGTTCCTCATTCATGCTTAAGCATGAGCATCTGCAACCCTACACAAACCATTACGCCCTGAATGAAGGTGCGAATGTGTTTAGGAGGTATCATTACTATCTCCACCATGAATGCTTCAAGTATTGGAATCGTTTATATAGTTTGTGATATTTTATTCACGTCGTATTTGACGTTTTGTCAATGTAGGTTACCGTTTAACTCTTATGTGACCGTCTTATTTGATCTGTAGGGTATGGTGTCTCCGTGCATATCTTTCATCTGCTTTGTCGACACGTGGGCTTTTTGTGTCTTTCCTATCTATCCACTATGTGACCCTTTAATATGATATTCTTCTATATTGGTTTCTAATTCTCTATGTGATTATTACTACTTGTACACCAATGTAAATATGTTTACCAATGTCAATGTGACCACCAGTGTCAATCTTTACACCAAAGGAAGTATGTTCACCAATGTCAATGTGTACACCAATGTCAATATGTGACCGTACACATACATATCTAGCAAAATTATAAAGTCATATGCAATGTATATATTGTGGATAGTTATACCACATTCTTTCTTTCAATGTCATTTTGTCTCTTTTAAATTCTTATATATATATATATATATATATAATATATATATATATATATATATATATATATATATATATATATATATATATATATTGTCAGGGTCTTACATTAGATTAACAGTGGCTCGTATTCTCTAACAGGAGTGAGACAATCATACACAATGAATGATTGTACTCAGACACGGGGCAACATAACTGAAATACTTTAATCACACAACTCAACGGCATTCATATAATGCTGCGCTCGCAATTAGCGGCAATGCTATTACCAATACATATATGCAATATACACGTTCATAAATGCATAGAACAACTCACTCCCTCAGTCATTAATAGAATCTACTCAACATAAGGCTTTCTCACATCTGGCATAGAATAATACACGAATGCACGCAACACTTTCTCTCATGTCCTTCCTGTCTCGAGTCCTGAAGCAGTCTGAGCTAATCACCGATGTTTCTTGTTAGCCCTACGTTTAGTCTCCGTGCGCTTCGTGTGTCACGCCGACCACTGAGCCTCAACTGCGTAGAAGCTGCCAGTCGGGTTCATCGTCGTGCATGTTCAACGCCTCCAGGCGATGGTGATGGAGATTCTGACACTCTCCGCCGCCCCCTCTTATGCAAGGAATATCCTTTCATCATGGGTGCTTATACATGGTTTAAGTTTATAATATATTTATAAGTCAGAATTGACTAACTGTTTATTCTGTTAGGTGACTCTCTGGTATGTTTAACCATTGACATTAACTTGGTAATGATGCATAATACATGTTTCTTTCAGTACTAGCATGAGGCTACTCTCATCAAGTATTGTCCCCTTGTTGGACTAGTACCTTGGTTGAGAATGGACTTAAGCCAGACTGGTAGTTAACATCGACTAACGCTATCTTTCAAGCAACGCTCTACCTCACAACAAAAGAAAAATAAATACAAAAGAACATGCTAGGCCCTAATTCATCTCCCCTATGAGATGATTTCGGAATTATAAATTCACCGATTTGGTTGGATAATCCATTCCTGGTCCGCAAACCTTAGTAACTATATTCCACCTATAGTTGACGTTAACTGGTGACCTGTAGTCATTCTGGCTACTATGAAAAAGACAATATATGCATGCTTAAATTTTCCATATGTCACATTGTTACCCTTTAGGCACAATAATTAAACGTTATGGAAGGTAATTTTCCAATTCTTTAAAACAAAAAATTACATTTGTTATTTATATTCTAAGCGTCGTAGTTTGATATTTGTTTTCAACAGTGGCATACTTGGCACCATTGAGAACACATTAATCAATCAACGATTCTTAGATCACAAATATATACATCCTTTCATTCCTTTATGATATGTAAATTTTGTGTCAGAAAAATCACTCATTCGGTAATTCATTCGTGACTATTTGTGGTATAGTCTGCTATTTTTGATAAATTTAGAAAACAATCAGAAAAGGAAGCGGAAGTACCTGACTAATGTGTTCACACGCTATAATAACACACAGTGTTGTTCAAAGTACACGTTTGGATTACACTGTTCCGGAAGGTTTGGATTCCTCTACTGTAGTCTATTTACACAGTCTGTTACGAAGTTAAAATGTTCTAACAATTCACTGGTACTACGAATGTTACCGAAAACTGGAATACGGTATGTCTATACAGATGTGTAGCACAGTTCTTTTAACACTGTTCGATAGAATGATAATAACGGTTTAAAATCACTGTCCTTTCACATTCTAGTCGTTCATTTATTCTTCAATTTCACTAATTAAAAATGTACTTGAAATAAATTACAGGACTTAGTCCTTATAACAAGAAGTAACTTCTTACAGCGTTATTTCTTTAGATGAATGTTATTTGCTGGACTGTGATACTTGTCTGAGCGCCGTAGATAACAGCATTAGTCAATGCGCTCAGGCGTAGTTAAACTGTCGCTGGACGTATTGAGAGGACATCTTGAGAGTAGGTCTGCAATCGTATTATCCGTCCCCCTGATGTGTCGTTTTTCGAAGCTGTAGTCCTGCAGTAGTGACGCTCAACTGGCGATCCTGTAGTTCGTCGGTGTTCTTTTCGTTATGACAGTTAATGCATTGTTATCTGTCTCCACGATGAAATGTTAACCTAGCAAATACTTAGATAATTTAGACATCGAATAAATTAATGCCAGGCCTTCCAACTCTTGTGTAGACCATCTGCGTTTTCTTGGTGATAACTTGCGACTGACATAACACACTGGATCTAAAGATGTCATCATAGGCCTGTAGCAAAACAGCCGCTATACCTATAGTGCTCACTCAGTTCTCAATCTGAAAGGAATGTCCAGATTTGGTAATATTAATATGCGATTGGACGCAACATATGAACAAAGTTTCAGTAAAGGCAGGTTTCAGGCCTTCTCTGTTTACAATTTTATTCGGTTGGTTTTTTGTTAACAGATTTGTAAAAATTTCTGTCAGACTGGAGAAGTTAGGTATGAATCTTCTGTAATAATTCAACAATCCTAACATACTTCTTATTTCCTTTTTAGTCGTAGGAAGTGATAATTTTAGAATTCTCGAAACAATATTGTCATCAGTTGTAATATATCCATCACAAAGTTTGTAGCTCAAAAAATTAATTTCATGATAGGCAATTTCTAATTTTGCTGGATTTACTGTCAGGCCATGTTGCCTGATGCGTTCAAAAGTTTGTCGTAGCGTCGCTAGATGTTCTGTCATTCTCCTGATGTGTACACATATATCGTCTGTCAGTACCTGGGGTACGTCTGTTAAAAGCAGTCTTGTAATTCTAAAATGATATGAGTATGTCTTGAATGAAGTAAATGCAACCTCTAGTCATTGATGGAACGTCAATGTTATGGTGGGTGGTTTTAAATGTGTCGGATCATTTGTAGTCCATGTTTGCCTGTAACTGTGTGTCGTGCTGTGTTTTGATGTTGCTGTTTCTGTCGTGTAATTACTACTGTTGTTCCGGATTGTTGTTAAACCTGTGTGTTGTATGATGGTGCAATGTGGTGTCGAATGGTTATGTCTCTTTTGTATTTTGTATGTCAATCTTATTAGGTGTTTAACATTTGTTTTAATTTGGTCTGTGTTAGTGTCTCTATGATGGGTTGCTGAGTTGTCTGGTGATGTTTTATTTGTTATGTCGATATAGTCTGTGGGTGCAAAGTCTGTCTGTTGTTATGTTCGTTCCGTAATGAAGGTTGATTTTGCCGTTTTGTCGTAGAAATTTGGTGATTTCATTTTGTTACAATGTTGTAACTTTGATTCTTGACCCCAATTATTGGTGGGTATACAATTACAATAAAATAGTGCATATGTAATAAGGCATGACAATGATATTGTATTTAAGCAGTTCAGAAATGCTAGGGCAAATACTGCAGTCTTCTGGTTCGGTCTGTCTGGTTTTGGTTGATGTCTGCTTTGTGCTAATTGTATTGTGCTGTTTACTTTTGATGTTTCTTGGCTTTCTTTTGGCTTTTGGTTTGCAGGTTTCACATATTTTTGTGATGAAACCTCAGATTTCTGTGCCTTTATAAGATGTTCTCTCCTGTCTTTGAGAGGTGTTATAATTGGGTTTAGTAGTTCTAATGTCTCAGTTTGATATTTCGGATATTGTAATTCTGCAGCTGATCTTGTTACTGCGTTAGTTGATAACATATTTTCAAATCCAGATGTTACAAGGTCATGTGGCATATCCTTAACTTCAGGTAAATCCCCAATAATTATATCGCA
Organism: Cepaea nemoralis; assembly: GCA_014155875.1. NCBI lineage: Eukaryota > Metazoa > Mollusca > Gastropoda > Stylommatophora > Helicidae > Cepaea > Cepaea nemoralis. The sequence continues at coordinate 201,882 of JACEFZ010005454.1, forward strand.
ACATGGATCCATGGATATGGAATTATATCGCAACAAATGCTGCGAATTTCACCTTGCCTGTCAAAAAAGATGTTTGAATGTATGCCCATGCAAGAGGGTATTTTTAAATATTTCCTTAGAAAGTTCTACATGTTACATGTTTGCCTGTGCAATCTGCAGGTTGTATAAAGTCTTTCCTCACACCAAAAAGGGTACTCCCATTATCTCTCAAAACACTGGCTACTTTGCCGTTTACATAGCCCTGATGAATGTTTAGCTTCCCTTTTGAATCTATTACTAGATTGTCTTCCTTCTTTGCTATTGGTATAGAGTGGCCGCATGCTAAAACACCATCTTCATGGAAGTGGTTGCAGGTAGTGCATTTTGCTAGTGGGAATACATCAATAGTTTCGGCTGCATTAGCTGGATGTTTATTTTGTTCTTCCTCATCATCAGAGGATGAATTATCAAACATAGCAGCATTGTCTTTCGTTGTCATTTGCCTTCCCTTACAAGCCTGACGCCAGTAGCCGTATGATTTGCAAAGATAACATTTAGTCAACCGTTTTTAGTTCGCTCGTTCTCTCTATTGCTTATCTATGGGATTTTGTAAATATGTAAGGTATCCTGGATGTTTATCACACATTTCACTTTCACTGTGATTATAGTTACAGTGTTTACAATGGTAGTTGTTAAATTGTCTACCTGGTTTTGGTTTGTTGTAACTGGTTGGTTTGGATTTATTATATACAGCGGCTGCTACAAATTCTGTCTCTTTGAGAACATTTACAAAACAATCTTTATTGGCTGTAAAATACATCGACCCACGTTTCTCCATCCTTTGGACACTCTCGCATTCATACTCTTGTAAGAATCGTGAAAACGGTGGTGGCAGTGACGATATGATCTTATCTCTCAATATTAGATCTTTCAAACTCTCAAAATTGTTGTCAATTTTCGCTGACGTTAACCATTTACTGAAAACGTCATGTAATTGCGAAGCATAATCAGAGAACGTTTGTGTTGCTTTTGGAGATAATTTAGCATACTGTTCCCTATAACCTGCCTCATCTAATAGAAAATGTGCCATGATTTTGGCTTTCATGTAGTGATAGTCTTTTTTTTTTAACTCCTTGGGGATGGTTTCTATGACTTTTAATGGTTCCCCAGATAAACTTCTCATATAAATTATGTTCCAATCTGTAACTGGTACTCGGAAGTGCTCCATTATTGTTTCAAAGTTTTGAGTAAATGCTGCAATACAGTCCCCAGTAGTGAAATTTTTAACGATTTCTTGATACTTCTTATATTGGTTTTCTTTCTCTTTCAATTCTAATTTTCTAGCTTCTCTGTCGTTAGAAGTTTCGATTTCTAGCTGCTTAAGTTTCAACTGCATATCCAGTTCTTCTCTTTTACTTTGTGTGCTGATTTCAGCTTTTCTTAGTTCAGCGTCTGTTTCTGCTTTCTTAGAATCAAACTCAGCTCTTCTAAGTTTCCTTTCAGCCGCTCTTTCCTCCCTTTCTTTGGCTGTTTCTTCTAATTGGACAACAATTCCTCCCTAGTGTCGGGGGATGACAACAAAGTTAGTGATAGCTTGACCGCCAGCTGGTGAGGTCGCTGTAGAATTAGGATTTCATCTGGAGTGTTGAGGCGAGTTGAGCCTGAATAACCTTTGTGAATCTTTTGAATTTCAACCACCTTTGTAGGCTGATATGCCTTATATCCAAAGTGCCACCAATAAACCTGAGACCTTGTTGTCGACGGCCTTTGTTATTGATTTAAGTATTTACTCATCTCCATAATCTAAAAAACAATAACTCATCAGGACTAGATGTAATTAGTAGTCGGATCCTTCGCCATGCTGCACCGGCGATCTGCGAGTCACTAACTTTTATATATAATCAATGTCTAACCAGAGGTCACTTCCCATCAGCCTTTAAAAGGCTGGTGGAACTGTAGTTAGTGAATCTTCGGAAGACGAGATAGGGAAATATAAGAAATATAGTTATAGTGAATATGGTACACAGACAAACACGGCAAGGGAACAACCATCACAAAGAAATAAAAGAAGGAATACGGGTAAGAAGAAAAATCATTAAGAAATAGCAGGAATGGAGATTAACCCGACTTGTACAGAAGATGACCTGAGGAAGATCAGAGAAGATAGGATGTTACGGCCAGACTACTTTACTGATAGTTACAGACATTAAGGGAGAAGTAGATGAAGAGAGACACTATTCGTAGGAGAACGAATTTCTAGGAATAGAGATTAAGACTTGACTGAAAGTTGGCTGATTGGTGTTGGGACGCGTTGAAAAATTCTGAGACGTTGGCAAAGTGCGGTTTGTGGTGTAGGATGAGTGAGGGTAGAGAGGTAAAGGTAAATTGTTTGCCAAAATAGTATAACGTGGTAGGCAGATTATTTCATGGGTGAGTTGCGATTTAGGTGTGATGTAGGTATACGTGTATTGGTCATGGAATTGTGATGGATTGGGCAGTGCGGCTGTTATAGCATGACAATAGTGGGAAATGTAGAAAGATTGTTTCACTGAAAAAACAGAGTGCTTGATTATCGGAGTGATATGTCTGCTTGTGTTATAGATACGTAGAGAGTGTCCTTGCGTGCATAAATGTTGACAACTCTGTGTTTGGTGCGCAGATTAAAGAGTGATAACGTGGAGTTTCAAATGTTGTCTGTCTGGAATGCACAGACAGAACGATGTGATTTTCTTAATAATAGCGCATGGATGTACGGCAGGACGGTTGATATGGATCAGAGTTGGAGCAGTGAGAAGTGAGATGATGTAAGAATCAATAGAAAGGATGCCTGAGTGAATATAATATATACGTGCTGAAAGAAGAAGTTCTGGGGCGTTGCGCTGGTAATTCGCGTAGAGTGGCTTATAATACGTCATGAATGTGATTTAATGTTAATTTGTTTTCTTTGAAGTAACAGTATTTGCATGATGGGTTGTCGCGATGCGAGAATAATGACTGGAGCGAGGATGCCTGGGTTTCTACTGAATGTGAAGGACAACGGACAGCAAGTGCTCAGAGTGTTTCGTGGGGTTCAGGTTTGTGATGATTGTCCTCAGGATGGTTGGTGCGTATAAGGAGCGAAAGTGCGAATGACCACCACGAGTGTCGATGTCAGATGAAAAGTAAGATCTTCATAGAAGCTGGTGAGGAGTTTGAGATGTCTTCTGTCTAGAATGCTGGATGGAGTGGTGTTCACAATAAGTGATGTGTGGTGGAGTGGCCGATATAGTGTAGAATTGGCACGGAGAGATGTAAGGTTATAATGAATGATGTTACTAGAATTAATACGTGGCTGAGTGAATGGTTGCGAAAAATGGAAGCAAGGAAGTAATCAGATTGTGAAAATTCTATGACATGATGACAGATATGGAATTAACGTTCTGTTTGTTGTTTTAAGAAGCAGATTCAATGTCGTTGGCGGACGTATTCTGATGTGAGTGTGCCAGATGCGGAGGAATGAGAGAATACAGCGAGGACGTACTCATTATGTCTCGTCAGAGTGAGGTTGGTTTTGACATCCTGGTGATAAATTGGATAGTGATTGTCAACGTGTAAAAGGAATAGGCAGCAGGATTAAGTGTGCTGGATTAATTCTGCCCGTTTCCAGTTAATGTTCAGAACTTGGTTTATGTGAATAGCATGAAGGAGTACACATATGAATGATCCCGAATTAATGTGTTGGATTAGAGACGGGAAGTTGATGGAGGTTGGTGAGAAACTGAGTAGTCTGAGTAATACCAGCTGAGCATGAGAGGGTTATGAAGAGAAGATTATGAAATGTAATGGATGAATAGACGAGTATTTGGTGGTTGGTGAAGATGATGAAGGAAATTGCGGAGTAATAGCGGGAAAGGCAGAAATGAATAACTCTGAGAAAGTGTTATGTGAGGAAGAATTGTTAGAAGCATGTTAGAATGGAATGTTTAATAAGAGCTTGAAGAATTAGTAATATGTGAGAATGTAGCGTTTCTTGCATCAGGATGATGAGGAAGTTGAATTGCGAGAATGCGTGGTCGAAAGTATTTCAACAGTAAATGTGAAGAATGGTGGCTAGTGTACCGAGAATGTAGTGTCTGAGGCGTAAGGACTTAGTACAATTAGAAGTGAGGTACCATTAGGAATGAGACTAGTGTAAAGAGAACACCTCCCCAGACCTGGTACCAGAGTGTCGGGGTGCGGTAGTAGAATGAAATACGAATGAGAAAATAAATAGCTGGGTTGCGATTAATTAGTAGGTGGAAGCAGCTGTTGAGCTTCCAGAAATTTAGATAAAAATGGTTATTTTTATTTAGTAACCTTTGTTGGGGATATATGTTATTGTTGCAATATTGTGGAAAAGCCTGTCCGTAAAAGCGACAGACGTAAGAGGAAAAAAGGTGGTGTGTACTTATTTGTTGATTTGTTTTTAATTGCCACATGTTTGGAAGGAGTTAGCATTACAGTGTTTCAGTTTGTAGTTGTATATACTATTTTATATAATGTTGGGGGATAGACGCTGTCCATATAAGCGACAGATTTGAGGGGAGAAATGTGTTGTATCTTGATTTGTGGTCTCCATTCACTTTCGTTACATTCGATGTTTGCATATTAGTTGAGCCAGTTATTTTGAGTTGCAAATTTAAGACATAATTATTATGGTATTTGGGATTGAGTTATCATTAATTAGTCTTGGACTTGGTTCGAAATAATGTTGATTTGGTTTTTTTGTTTGATGACATAGTTTTATTTACGTTGGGTTATGGTAAATGGAAATTTTGTGGTGGTTTCGGGGTACTGAGTTGATGTGGGTGCCGGCATAACCTGAAGTAACTAGGAGATAGATAGTGTTCAGGGCCATTAGGTTACAGGGTTTTAAGAGACTTTGCCCATAATTAATAGACATAGATAACAGATATTAGCACAAACATGAAGTAGAGGTTTCGGGAGATGACGCGGGTTGCCCACTGCCACAACGCAACTCCCGCAATTATCAAATTGGCAACGTTAACGTTGAAGAAATAATAAGCTCACGTGAACTATCGAACTGTAATACGAAGAATCAACCGACGCCATCCTAAACAACAGTACTCACACATTCTTTTAATGATGCGCTGGATCAATACAATGGATTCATCGATAACATGAATTGTCCCTTTTAACACAGGAACGGTATTCACACAAAATAATTACGACTCTATCCCGGTAATGTCCGACTGTAGTTAGGAGCTCAATCTATCTCGCTGTTCTCATTTTCACAGGTTGTCTAGGTGTTCCATGCCTTCAGGTCCTCTGCTCAGTATTGACACTTTCTTCGTTAGACATCCTCCACCTGATAGTCCTCAGCCAAGCCTTTGCCTTCTCACAACCAAATCTCCAAACGAACACGGGCTTCACACAATATGTCTCGCTTCAGCCGAATCACCCAAGGTCCTCTCCCTTGTCCTTTCTGTTGATAACTGACGTTCCCTGTTTCTAAGTTTCCTTAGTTTCTTGTGGGGTTTTCCCTCTATCATTTACTACCGCATTTTCCGATGACGTCATTCTGTCTAAACGCCATGTGGCAGTATGCCCCCCTCCCTTTTAAAATGATGAAATCATTTTTTTTTTCATCAAGAGAATTAACCTGACACAGCAGTGTAGACATAATGACTTTTATCGGACTAGCAAGATGCTATGGACACCCATCCATTACTCACAAAATACAAAAATATATATAACGGGCACGCCTTCCAATCTACACACCAACGGTAGATGTCGTGTATACAGCCCATGGGGAGGCTGTACTAACTAATCATAAAGATCAGTCCCTCATTTGTCCCTAAGGACAAGCGTCCTTCTCTAGGTCAAAACCTGGAGTAAGGGGACGTGAGGAATAAACAGGTACCAGTTGCATTTACTAGTGTCTTGTAACCATCTGTGCTATGTCAAGAATTTCAATCTCATTAAACGGGTAGGTGAGGTATTAGTATTATGACGTCATAATTTTAGGCGTAGTCGAGGTAAATGCTCCTTAGAGACGTCATCATAAACTCTTTGTGTAGGTGTGGCAATAACAACCGAGTGACAATATTATTTACCGGCGTATTTCATAATGTGGTGGTTATACTTGGCAATGGCGATCACAATGAGAATTGAAAAATCTATGACTCATCATATGTATAATTAAGTACTAAATATGAACAATAATAATAATAAGAAGAATATGTAGCTACTTAACTCTATGAACTGAAATTATGTGAAAGAAAATATATATATAATTCTATGCTACGCATTAGCAATAAATTAATAATGTTACTCAAGCAGTGATCACAAAGGTACAATTAATATTGACATATGTCGTTTCGCGACGAAAACCATGTCTATTTTCATCTACTGTATCAGTGTTCAACACATATACTCTCATCAAGAGTCAGGTGTCGATCCTCGAAATATAACTATACTAATATGCCGTACTAATATGACATAACATTATTTTAGAAATACAAACGATTTCCGATAATCCAGAAATGTTCAGGTATAGTTCGTCAATTACAGCGCACATGGTCAATCACACTCAACTGTGCAGTATCACTTGTCATGGCGAACAATGTCCCTGCCAAAGAACGAATTAAACAAACTATGTACATATCCGAACAACACTAATATATTTCACATAATTCGCAATTTGTTGTTTCCAACAGTAATCTACCTGGGTGAATGTATGCAACATATGTTAATCAGCCTAACGAAAATCCAAATACGAACGCAGACAATAAGTAAGAAAATATAACATACATAATTTTTTTAGAGACGACTAAGAAGATCTGCCAAATTATTGTCTTCTCACAACCAAATCTCCAAACGAACACGGGCTTCTCACAATATGTCGCGCTTCAGCCGAATCACCCAAGGTCCTCTCCCTTGTCCTTTCTGTTGATAACTGACGTTCCCTGTTTCTAAGTTTCCTTAGTTTCTTGTGGGGGTTTCCCTCTATCATTTACTACCGCATTTTCCGATGACGTCATTCTGTCTAAACGCCATGTGGCACCCACGTATATGGACAGATAGAATTTGGCTTGCTGTGGTTTACAGCATAACCATAATGAAAACGGGTTGGGCGACGATGTTGGGCAACTTTAAGAGATACATATTATAGATCGTTAGGTTGCTGTAGACAACGGCATTAACTGGGATGGACACGGATTAAGAGGTTATAGGTTTTGGGGGGCCGATACCCCCTACAACGGACAGCTGGACTAAAATGTTGACTTGTTATCTTTGACTTAGGGACGTAAAGTCCAAGTACGCCTGAAGTCGGAGTGGGTTCTCCTGATGGCCAGGGACACTGTTAATAGGGAAAGCTAATCCACCCACAAAATACAGTCCAGTGCTAATAGAAGTCTGTGTGGACCACTCTCGAGTTCTAACAAGCGAGCGCAAAATAAACACAAATAATCCCCGACTATTTACGCCTCTGATTATTGAAATCTCTTCTTATTTAAACCCCTGTCTGTTCAAATCTCCCTTTATTTAAACTCCTGACTGTTGAAATCTCTTCTTATTTACACCCATAACTTTTGAAATTTCTTCTCATTTAAACCTCTTACTGATGTCATCTTTTTTTATTTAAACCTCTGGCTGTTGAAATATTTTTTTTTGTTTAAACCTCTGGATGTTGAAATATCTTCCTTTTTACATCTCTTACCGTTGAAATCTCTTCTTATTTAAATCTCTGGCGGTTGAAATATCTTCTTTATGAAACCTCTGACGGACAGTAATCTTTGCCCTAATCGTTTCCACCCTCCGCAGTCTCCAGAATGATAAACTCACACCCTACCCACTTAACTACTCCCATTTCACTTGCAATGCACACTACCATGTGAACAAGAATGACTAGAAGATTTCCAGATAATGACATTATGTGAGCAATGCACATTCCTTATTTGAATAACTCCTGATGCAAGTACTCACGTGGTGTAGACACGGACAGTGTGAACGTCATAAGCCTTGTCGTCCGTTAGATAGGTCACGTGTTCCTTGTTTCTGGTAACTTCTAGGCTCATCTGAGTTCCTGAACAAAACATTCATTGATAACTTCTCATCATAATGTTAACTTGTTACAGTAAGTGTCGTTAAGCATTGACTTATCATTCTGGCAGTATTGTGTTTTCATCTTCAGTGCCAACATTGTAACAGGAATGTTGTAAACATACACAAAACATAAACAATTCATACCTCTACGTTATGAGACAGGCAAGGAAACGGTAGCATATATATATATATATATATATATATATATATATATATATATATACATATACACATATACACACACATATATATATATACACACAGATACACACATACATACACACATACACAATGCGTGTTTGCATTATGAATACAAAGGCAATTACAGGGTCAGATATACTATATATATATACATATACACATATACACACACATATATATATATACACACAGATACACACATACATACACACATACACAATGCGTGTTTGCATTATGAATACAAAGGCAATTACAGGGTCAGATATACTAGGAAAATGTACAGTGATCGCATCTGTGGTCGCTGAGGTATTTAAAGTAGCAATATTACATGCTTGAAGTAACAGTTGTTGAAGCAGCAACTGGAGTAGCAAGAGCACAGTATGTTGTAGTAGTATCATGTAAATAGCTAGATAGGCAATGGTTTAATGCTTTTAGACAATTTTTTGATCTGACTATAAAGCTAGAACATTGTTGAATGTTATTAGAGAGATAAACAATTGTTGAATGTGTCTAGGGAGTGTGACATATGTTGAATCTGGAAGGAGAGTTTGACAAATGTTGGATGTGGCTAGAGCGTTTGACTTATGTTGAATGGGGCTAGAGGGTTTGACTTATGTTAAATGTGGCTAGAGATTTTGAAATATGTTGAATGTGGCTAGAGATTTTGACAATTGTTGAATGTGACCAGAGAGCTCGACAGTAGTATAGTATGCGCATTTGCCCCCCCCCCCATTGAGGAGCCAGCTCCCAAATTTTTCTCTCTATAGGTCTATGTGACGTCATCTGGCTCCCCCTGAAATCGGCTTACTATTCTCAATGGGGAGCCAAAGGGGTATAACTCATGTCTGGTCTTATTACATCCCTTTGAAACCCGATGATCGGTGCGCGAGCGTAACTGGGTGTGGTGCGCGGGGACGGTGTTCGAACCCAATAAAATATATGAAAGATACGACCGTTAACCGCTCTACAAACTGACGGGTGTTTTTCCAGTGCCTAACATACCATGCATAGTTGCTTACATTAAACCGTCCCCTAATCTTTTTAGGCTATGGTAATCACTGATTACAGGTCAGTTCAACCTTGTCGCCACATCCTGCTACAAGGGCAGCGGGTGATACCTGTAATGACACACGTAAATCCTACGTGACCGACCTTTGTATGAGCAGTATTTTGTACCAGGTTAAACCCCTATTCAGTGTACCGGGTGCGTGTTATTTAAGCCGGATTCGGGGACAATAGCAATTGTAGTTAATACTCAGAATGTCCCCTGCGTTGTTTCCTGTAGCAAGGTGACTCAGCTTAGGGGGCAAATACACTTTTTGTTAAAACTCAAAGTGACCTCTGGTTTGTTTCCTGTTTCCTGTAGCAAGGTGATGTGTTATTGTCTAAAAACTAACCAGCAAAACTGCTGACGTGGCATGAAAGTTGTATAAATATCAAGGAGGCTGCTGTGATATCTCATTCTGCAAAGTCTCAAGCCTCAGATGAGCTACTTGTTGTAACTGTATATTATCTCTATACAGGTTTGCTTCTTATCTGATCTTGGTATTATTTTTCCTTCTATGTAGTACTTCAACACTCTAGTTGCAATGGACAGTTTTTTTATTTTGCTCTTTTGCCTTTGTTGTTTCATCATGTCGATTCTAGCCTCTCAAGACATCAAATAAGTGGTCAGTTTAAGTTGTTCAAGAATATTCCCGTGTTTGTTCCATTGCATTTTCCTTGTGATAAATAATACTACAGGTACCTTAATGTAATTATTATTTGTGTCTTTTAGCGCCGTGCTAAGATAAATACACGTGTCAAAATTTCTAACAATTTAAAAATGCTTTTTAAAATCTTAAACTTTGTAAAAAGTTTCAAAATGTCAGAAACTTAAAGTTAAGTAAGTAGTAAGCGTTCAAAATTTAAAAATCGCAAGATTTCAACAAATTTTAACAAATGTGTCAAAGACTGCTACATAAGGGCCGGAGGTTTGCCCCAAGATAGTACACCACCGGGAAGGGTGGTCAACCTCAAATAGTTACAGTGATACAGTGCCCCGATATAAGGGCGGGGTAGGGGTTAGAATGGGGGACTATTAACTAGTTCTCTCAAGAGACACGGAGACGTTGAACAGATAGCTAGCACTCTGGTCACGACAGAATCACGCATACGGGATCGCCACGAATGCTACTCAACCAAAAGCAGCTAATGCCAGCGTGCCAAACATCACGGCACGCAGAAAGCTGAAGGACACGTCAAGGTCCTTACGCGTGGTGTGTAACCATGCGAGCCAACTCGTCAGACGGGGACTGACAGTGTAGAGAGCAGATCGTTAGATATTGATAGGAGTTTTGTGTAACCAAATAGATAGCGATTAGCAATAGGGTTTAGGAAACTAGTGATAGGCAATTCTGTGGCTTTGTGTGTGGTTTGATAGCGACTGTTATGTACTTGTAAAGAGCCAACGGCAATAAAATGTACCATTCAATTCCTTTCACACGACTTGCAAGTTTCTTGTGTGGTGTGGAAGAAGTAATCCGATGATGCCTGACACATGAGTTGTTGACAGGCAAGGATTAATGTGGTGTCAGAAGTGTGGCTTGGACGAAAGTTCAAGCTAATACACTCACCCACGGCTCTAGACTAAGGTTACAAATAGTGAAATAGTGAATTTAATTTGTGTCAGTGACGATGACGTGTGCAGACTAGGTCAAGTTGCTAACGAAGCTGTGCCTATCGTGACGAAATATTGTTTATTTGTGTTTAGTAAAATATTATATACTTAAATCATGTGTTCTTCAAAGTTGTAAGTATTGATATTATTAATTTCTTTATTTATTCATGTAATTATTCATGTAATTATGTATTTATTTATGAATAACTATCAACTATGATTCATGGCGGAGCGATACACAGCCAGCAACATTATCGATTTTTGGAAGCTAAAAATAGCGCTGCGCCTCTGACGTGTTACGATTGACCAACGGTTGTTCCACGCCATTGGCATTCAGCATCTGAATGTTTACAACTCGGTAAGCTGCTGCCCGCCTGAATAGTTGCTTTATATTACCTATTATTTGTTTATTTGAGTTAGTAATTGAATATATTTGTTTATTTAAACAATATTAATATATTTTTACTTAACTCAAAGCAGTTATTGAATTTTTTTTTCGTAATTTTTCTTGTGTTTACCGTCAGGAGGGCACTACTTTCGGTCATGCAAATTAAACTTGGTCTGCACAACACTTGCATAGATTAAATTAGGTTAGTGACGAAAGGCATAAATAAGTTAGAACGAAGACAGGACAGTGACAATTTAATATTAAGTTAACTATATTCTTTTTTTTGTGGGCATGTCATTGTGATGTATCAGAATGTCGAATAATATGTCGGTTTACCATTTGTTAATTGTTGCTGCTCTGTAAACCAGGGTGAACAACAGCTGATAAAACACGCGTATGTATGGCGAAGTGCCAAACAAGGTGACCTGATTACATAACTCGTGTCTATGCCAAAGTGCCAATCAAGGTGACCTGTGTTACCGGATTGTTGTTCCCTGATTCTCGGGAACATTAAGTTGAGTATACTCAATATTTGTGGCATGCAATGTGATTAATAGTGCATCTCTTTTTCAGCTTGTGATGCATTAGCATACTTCTGTACTCTGTTTTTTCAGGAATAAATTTTTCAGGTTATATACAAAGAGTACAATTTGCAGTGCTCAGATAATAAGAAACATAACACATCAAAGAAAAATAAGCGATTAAATAGTTCAGTGTAGGTCAACGCTAGCTAATTACTTAACATCATGGCTACTCTAGCTGATCTTATAAAAGAGGGAGAAATTAGACTGAAACAGTTACAGCAGGATATGGAATTAAAACAAAAGCAATTGGACAAAAAGAAAGAATTAAAACAAAAAGACTTAGAACTAAAGCAAAAAGAGATAGATAAAATGGCAAGAGTCAAGGAAAGACAAATTGAAGTAGAATCAGAGACGCAGTTAAAGATGAAAGGTATGGATGTAGACTCATACGCAGAGATCTCTGCCACTAAACTAAAAAGTCAACAAGAAGAAGACAAGGTCTATAAATACAAAAACATTATCAAACCATATTGTAAAGAAGATTCCATAGCAGCCTGGACAGAAAATGTCGAGTACCAATTTAAATATCACCAAGTTCCAATAGAGATGTGGGCTATGATTTATATGAAGAACCTGAGTGGTGAGCCCCTTAAAGTGATAGAATATATACCAACTGATCTTAGATCTAACTATCAGTACATCTATGATAGGATAATGCAACACTTTTCACTTGATGCCCCTGGGTATCAGGTTCAGTTCTCAATTCTAAAACCAAAACCTAATGAGACTTTCATTGATTACGTCTCAAATGTTCAAACTGTACTAAATAGGTGGCTTAAAGCAGCTAACATAGGAAAAGACTTTGACAGACTTAAAAATTTAATAGCCATGGATAAAGTTATATCCACTATACCATCTCCTTTTGCTAAATTCTTACAGCAGTCAGACATTGAGAACATACAAGCAGTTCGAAAAGAAAGGCTCGGCATATTTTTCTTCTAAACAGAGATATTTTCAAGACCTCAAATTGACTCTGAGATAGTTTCTTTTGTGAAAGACCAACCTAAAAAATTATCAGAAGTAATAGAAAACTATTTCAGAAAGTCGACAAGAAAGATAGGAAAGTGTCAAAATGTATTTACTGTCAACTTTTTCATGACACTTCTTCTATGTGTGACAAATCGCCAAATTATCCGGCGCATCTTGAAAATGTTATTAAGAAGCAACAAAACAAAAGATCTGCATACAGGCGTGCAATCAAATGCTTCTTTTGTTCCAGCTATGGCCATTATTCAAATAAGTGCCTTGGCCGCCAACGTATGAAAGCCAACAATGCTATTTTGATTGATACATCTTCTGATAGTGGTAGTGAGACTGAGTGTGAGATTGAAAATGATTTACCGTTTAAACAATCTGAAGATGTGAGTTGTGTAAACGATGTATTAAGCTTTGACAGTTGTGAACGATGTCACCAATTTCATGCAGACGCAAAATTAGAATGTGGACATACAGTCACATGCTCAACTGAGAATGTGAATGCAGCATTAGCCTCCAGAGGCAATTTGGTGTTCCACAATGCAATGGTCAATGATACACCATGCCAATGTTTGCTGGACAGCGGCAGCACCCTTATTGGTCTTAGAAAGGATCTAGTGACTCCACGTGATTATACAGGCGACTCTGTCAAATGCCGAACCTTTTCGGGTAACATTGAAATTTACCCTTTGGCCAAAGCCCGTATTAACACTCCTTTCCTTTCTGGTACCTTTACTTGTGCAATACTTGACAACCCTTGTACTGAGTTAATTTTGGGTTGTTTACCCCAACTGAAACATTGTACTAGCGATGAAATAGCTACATGGGAAAGATTAAATGTAGCTAACGTAACAGCTAGAACAGACACTGTAAAACATCAAGACACACTACAAGATAAGAGACAACTGTTGCTTTCTCCAACTGGCACAGATGATACAACCAGACAAAACTTCATAGAACAGCAGAAAGCTGATCCTAGTGTGTCTCCTTATTTAAAATTATTGAAAGAAAGATCCAAAGTGACCAAAAATGCTTCATGGTTCTTTAGACCTAACAATGGCTTTCTTACTAGGTATTGTACAACTGATAACCATGAGACGGCACATGTGTCACCGTTCGTTGATCACCTTGCATACGACAAAGCCAGGGCCAAAATTCAGGCTCATTTTTGTGGGCCAGGTTTTTCCAATAATATAAAATTATGTTGTCGTTTTTGTAATGTCTGTCAACAATTAGGACTTAAGGGTAAACATCCTACAGCCGAAGTACTACCTTCTATACTGGCTTCTAGACCTTTGAGAGGGAGGGTCAAATCTACCACCAATACACAAACAAGGGTGCGAGAACAATTGATCTTGGACCAGATCAAGACATACCTCTGTTACTTCCAGACAAACGAAATGGCAAGGACCATTCAAGGTGGTACGTAAGATTTCAAATGTTGACTATGAAATATCGATAAACGGACACTTAAAGATATTCCATGTCAACATGTTGAAACTTTACTGCTCACGACAAGAGACAGGAGTAGAGACAGACGAACACAGTGCACCCACACCTAATGATAAGACAACAAACATACATAGCGCAACTACACTAGTTAGCGAGACTGGCAAATCCGACGAGATGCATACATTTAGTGATCTTACAGAATAGACATAAATATATCTGAATACTGGTGACTGGACAACACACTTACTGAAACTGAGACACGTCTTTGACAGAGTGCGACTCTTCGGTCTCACTGTCAAACCGAGCAAAGTTGAATTAGGCCTCAAAGAAATTCAATTTTTGGGTCATGTCATTTCACAAGGTCAACTTAAGACTGACAATAGAATTATTACAAAAAATTATGAATCTGACCATGCCTACCACAAAGAAGCAGGTCAGAAGCCTTTTGGGATTAGTAAATTACTCAGAAATTACAATTGTATTTTCCAATGTTTTAAAAGCTTCTGTAAATGAAATGTCAAAGATGCATTATTAATTTCTGCATTGTCAAAATTGAAATTCTTTCTAGTAATGTAACACTCCTCCGCTTGCCTAATCCTAGGCTCGTTTATTATCTTAGGACATATGCCAGCAGAATCTCCATCACTGCAGTACTAGGCCAATTTTATGATGGCATCTTCCATCCGATTTGCGACGTGAGCCGTAAGATCACACCTGCTGAGTCCAGATATTCCATATCAGAGTTGCAAACCCTAAGCGTCATCTATGCGGTGAGAAAGCTCCATCGATTTCTAGCGGGTATTCACTTCATTGTCCAGACCGACAACTCCCCAGTCACGGTCATACAAAGTGGTATGCATCGGAATGACCGTATATACAGGTGGTCGTTAATTTTACCATCTGAGGTAGAAATACCAGAGGTTCCATATAAGAGTGTAGAGTAATAATTGTTAAGATTAGTACAGTATAGTATTCTATGTAAAATATTGTATGAATACATAGACATTTTGAGCTAAACTATGTACTAAGAACAGTGATCTACCATGTGTCCGTAGACATCGAAAGAAGAACTGTGCTCCGAAAAACAAAGGAATCACCGTGTGAACTGGAATAGCTCGTTATTTACTAAGCTCCACATGTGTCCGGTGAATCATTTGTGTTAAGCAGAGAAAAACAGTGTCAGAACAGTCCATAAATACAGACACTAGAAATACTGGTCTACGACACAAGCGAACTCTACAGGTGCCATACCCATAGGACACAAGTATGACTGTATATTGTATCTAATATACCCAGGACAAGTGTAATTATATAGTATGCCAATGAAAGCAATTTCTGAACAGTGGGGCAACAACTAACCTGGGATAATTGAATACTATGTATATAAAGACTTATTGTGATATGTATTATAATATTTTAATAGTATGAGAAATTATAGGTAGAATAGGTAACTGTAATTTACACTTAGAGTTAGGAAATAATGTAGTTTTCATTAATAGTTTACATAAATCATTATTTTACCCACTTACTTACCTTAAAAGTAGAAGAGATATTAGTTTAGATAGTAATAGTAACATTTAGTGTAGTACATTCCACTTTGTTTCATTTCAGTTGAGTTCATTCCATCCTAATAAACCATTCCATTTAACAAAGGTTATCATTTAGTATTATGATTAGTTTACACTGTAATAGGATAAAAACATTAAGATAATTTAACATACATCGTTTACACCATTTAGATTAAGAATATCAGTCATATATTTTTTTTCTCTTCATTTAAAAACATCATTTATAATTTGGCTATATTTCAAATTACCCATTGTAGAAAGGTACATAATTCATTTCATTTCACATTACCCATTTCAGAAAGTTACATAACTCATCTCACATCAATTTCATTTTAAATAATTAGATTACATCCCTTAAATTAGATAAATATTAGGATTAATGTAAGCATATCTTAGGATTAAGGTGGCAAAATAGAGTAAAATAGTTAACACATTAAATACACATGTATAGAAGTAGTATTAGTATGTCAGTAGTTAGAGAATTATTACAGTAAAATATAGTAGGTCATAAGACCAAGGGTATAAACCATCAACCCTTTGTTCTTACATGTAAATATGTTGTATATACATGACTCGTGCAGCGATTTACGCACAGTCATTCAGCTCAACTTTCTCAAACTGAGCCAAACTTGTACAGTGTCACTCCAAGGTTTTTAAATAAATGGGAGGGTAAAAGATGTGTGACAGAAGTAAGGGTGAAAGATGTGTGATAGAAGTGGGAAAGTGAGAGAGAATGGAAAATATACAGGAGAGAATGGGGACAGTTAGCGGATTTTTCTGCCGCTCAACGCGACTTTTATTTACTGTCTGCGTCAAATGTTGGCTTTCAATGTTGAAAATGTGCTGTGTTGAATGTGTTGTGTGTAATTTAGTTTAGATCTTAGAGACAGGATTTTAAGTCTCATAAGACGGAAACGTAGTCACGAATTAGTGTTATACACTTGTTTGTGGCCACATTTAACCGAATTATGGCACTTGAAAACTAACTGTAAAAAGTTTCAAAATGTCAGAAACTTAAAGTTAAGTAAGTAGTAAGCGTTCAAAATTTAAAAATCGCAAGATTTCAACAAATTTTAACAAATGTAAAACATTTTTACACATTTTTAAAATTTTAAAAAGTTTTAAAATGTCAGAAGCTGACAATTAAGTAAGTAACATGCTTTCAAAGTTTGAAAAACTTAAGATTTCAACCAATTTTAACAAATTTAAAAAAATTTTAAAAATTTATAAAAAGTTTCAAAATGTCATAAACTGAAAGTTAAGTAAGTACCATGCGTTTAAAGTTAAAAAACACAAAATTTCAACCAATCTTAACACATTAAAAGAAAATTTATATTTAAAAAATGTTTAAAAGTCTCAAAATGTCAGAAACTGAAAGTTAAGCAAGTACCATACGTTCAAAGTTTAAAAAACACAAGATTTCACCCAATTTTAAGAAATAAAAAAAATGTTTAAATTTCAAAAATGTTAAATAGTTTCAAACTGTCAGAAACTGAAAGTTAAGTAAGTACCATGCGTTCAAAGTGTAAAAGACACAAGATGTCAACCAATTTAACAAATTAAAAATTTTAAAATGTTTCAATATGTTAGAAACTAAAATTTAAGTAAGTACCAAGCGTTAAAAGTTTAAAAAACTTAACATTTCAACTAATGTTAACAAATTTTTAAAAAATTTTTAAATTTTTAAAATTTTTAACAGTTTCAAAATGTCAGAAACTGAAAGTTAAGTGAGTAGCAAGCGTTAAAAAATTTGAAAAAGTAACATTTCAACCAATTCTAACAGAGAGCTGAGAAAAAAGCTTCCAAGAATTCCTACAGGGTGGATTCTAGGAGAATAAGTGTTCAAGTGGGGCACATGTTTATTTTCCATGAGCCTGACCGAGACAAAAGTTGACTTGGGCCATGGTATGTCATGAAGAAAAAGGCTGGCAATTTAGCCTGTGTTCATCTGTGATTATCCCTGGGTTACTTATTGGGAGTCAATTCTGGATTTGGGACTACTGGTTAGTTGTCCCAGATGATATATGAAAAGCCTCTCCACCATCCTCATGTTCTGTGTTGTCCAGAGAACAATATATTATTGAATCTTTCAGGGCATTTTGGGTCCCCACATCACAAATAGCTACCACTCCGGGTGGAATCTTGGCTCAAACTTCCAGATATTCAAATGTGGCCCAGTGAATAGCGTGGGCTGTCACGAATAAGCCAATGAAAAGACAAGCGCATACCGCTGCCCTACCTCACCGCGTTCTGGAACATACTATTCTAAGAATAACCTTGCTATCTGGATGGTCTCCGTTCAAAATTAAAAGTATTTTTATGGAGGTGTTGGACTGGGAATGTGATTGTCTGATCCATCATGTCACATGGCCCCTCTCTTAAATCTTTCATAGGCATGAGAGATAATCTCAGAGATCCACAGTTCCCAGATCCATCACTCCCTGTCTCCCTTTACCCCAACTAGTGTAGTACATTTGGCACTTAGAGATTTTTCTGTTTAAAAATAAAAATCTGCCCCAACATTAATACTTCAATAATGAATTTTGTTGGCAAACGCAAAGACCATGAAGTTAGCCCTGCATTAAGTTCCATTAAGTCACTGGGAGCATCAAGAGTCTTGACTCCACTCATCTGTGAACTGCCCTTCTATTTACTTCTGACAGTGCCTCATCGCTGACATCCTTGCTATATCTCCTGATTGTGATAAATGATCTCACTAAGTCAGACCATTTCGTAATGTATGAATGGACCATAGAGATTCATTATGTGAAGTAATGGCTTTGCAATTAAGCCAACTTCCAGATGATGTTTAGAGAGAATGGTTGCATTCCATGTATCTCTCAACATTCCATCTTCATCAGAACTTCATCCTTCCCTTCGCCACTGGAGAATGATAATCCTGTGAGAGTATTAGCTGAACAACTTTCTCCAACAATAATCTTGGAATTTGGAACTGGGTTAAAATTTTTGACCAGCACCGGAGCAAAGACAACCACTTCTGGGTGAACTGTATAAGCAGCCACTGCCGAACTTGTCAAGATTAAAATCTACTACTGCAGATTTTGGGTTAGGATAGGACCAAGTCTTATCTCCCGATAAGCCTCTTGGGTTCGCAGATGGTAGCAAATTCCCATTAGATTTGCTTGACTCATTTCTATAGTCATTACCATAGATTCAGAGGTGCACTTATTGGTTGAGATTTTCTCATTCCGTTGGGCCTCTATTCTGATGTGTTGTGAGAAGTGACAGCATTTTCTCTCCTTAGTTGCTCTTTAGTTGAAATATCGCGCAATCCTACTTCAGATTTGTCGTGGATTGTCAGCGCAGCGTCCATTTAGGTGTAAGCTGTTTCTAACGTAGCAACTGAGTTTGTAGATGCAGCCAGACTGTGACATCTACTACTACTAAGATAGAATTCCAGGTAGAATTTTCAACTAGTTGTCTTTCAGCAACGCTCTAGCTAAGTGCTTTTGAGTGGCTGGAGTATCCGTTCTTTCTCTCCCACATGAGCAAAACGTTTACTATTGGCGAATATAAGGCGTTTCCTCTCAGCATTAGAGAAGTTCGTCATTATCACCGCCACCTTTGAAGGGGTATGATTATATGAGTATACATCTTATATCCCAATATTGACTGGAATTTTGGAAGCAATTTTACTGACTTTGAGGATAGGACTGGACAGGTCCTGTGAATATAACTCGCATCTCAGTAATAATATAAGATCCCACTGCGTAATGCATGGTTCTTACTTGTATAAAGAGTCGACTGTGAAATTGCAGGGATCTTTATCTCGAAAGGAGTCAGCTGTTTGAGAACAGTGATCTTTCGTTAGTCCACTGAATCGCAGACATTGCTCTCGTCTAGAACTGAGCTACATTCCCACCATTTTCCAGGCAGAAACGCTTTCTCAATCGAAGATGAATTGACGGCCGACGTCGGAGACGGATCCTGTTTTATCTCTTCATGAAATTGTTCAGGTTGTCCATGTTATGCTCCTAGTCGTATAATACGCCAATGACACCAGGTTGGATCTCATCGTTTCCCAGACACATACTTCGTGTACGCTCTCCACTGCCATAGAATGGCCAGGGGTCCAGTTATTTTGATGGCCATCCTGGAAATTCAATGAGTTAACTCCTGGTGACGTGGATCCTAGTACACCAGAGAGATTACACCATCGAACAATAGAACACCATCGGACAATAGATGGCGACGGACGGTCGTGTTGTTTTGTGTTCGTTAACGTTTTCGCGGAGGGGATGGATTTATTCATCTCTTGCGTGTAATTGGTGTGCAAGGAGGTAAAACCAGGAGTTTCTACTCAAGATCTGCACGGGTGCTACGGAGTTCGTGCATCGAGCGAAGCCATCCTTGAGTGAATTTTCAGCAGCGTGTGTGAGTTGTGTGTTTTCGTTTTTTCAACATGGCGGAACAACGTGTGTTCGAGCTGTCAACCTAACGAGGCGGCGTGGGAGCCGCGCAGGCAAAAAGAAGCAAGGTAAACGTGGTGGTTTGAGACGCTTTATACTCAAGTGTCACCGTCTAGGACTCAGGAATATCCGTATTCTGTATTGGAACTGTGCCAGTGTAAAACAACGAGGCTCTATTTTAGAAACCCTAGTTTACAGGAACGACATTAGAGAACTCCAGGAGACGAGACTGGGCGATCAGCTACTCCGAATTGCCGGCTTCAAATGTTTCTACAACAGACGACATCTGGGAGTGGCGATTCTCGTTCGCGACAGCATGGTGGCGTCAGAGCTATACATGTCCAGTTGGGACAGTGACGATATACAAATACAGGCAGTGAGAGTTCATTCCAGTATACCATTCTTGTTGGTTAATGTTTATGCCCACAATGCGAGTGTGGACGCCCAGAAGTGGCAGTGCTTGAGTGGCATATTAGGCCACGAGAGAAAGTTATTTTCTGTGGTGACTTCAACGCTAAAGGCAGATCATGGGGAAACATTTCCTCCAATACACAAGGGGAGGAGCTCGAGACTGCACTGGAAACCATCGACCTGGTTTGTATCAACAGTGGCTGTGTCACCAGGACAGCAAGCCGTCCAGGCGATGAGGACAGTGCTATTGATCTGGCGCTAGTTTCACCTTCACTCACTACAGTGTGTAGATGAGGTGTCCTAGGACACCACGGCAGCGACCACCACCCTTGCAGCATATTGGTGGAGAAAGGCAGAACCAGGCAGCACAAGCTAAAGGTAAAGACTTTCCAGTATGACAGTACAGGGCAAGATGTGGTGAGTAAAATAAGACGTGACAAGCGCAGAAAGGTTCAGGGCAGAAAAAAAAGCTGGGAGCAGCCACCGTGGTGGAGTTTCGAGGTGGAGAAGGCTTGGGTGGATAAGCGTAAAGCTGTAAGGAGATGGCAAAATGCCAAGAAAAACAGAGCTGGTCATCCTAGTCCCTGCTTGCACTTAGAAAGAGAGATGCACACAAAAGTAAGCTATTTAAAAAAAAAACTAGTCACGGTGGTTAAAAGCGAAAAATGGGCAGAGGTGTGTCAAAGAGTAAGCACAGACAAGTCACTGAAATTGTTCTGGCGACTACATAAAAGCATGAGTGGTGTAGTCAAGAATAAGAGCATTTCTGACTTCCAAGGTGCTGACCTCATCTGGCAGAGAACTGACGAGGACAAGGGCAAAGCCCTCTTTGAACGCTATCTTGAGCAGAGCACCAGACAGACATGGGAGGCCGAAATCTGGCCAAGGAGGTCACCTCAGACAGATGCAAGGCCCAGAACACTTCGGATGAAGACACAGTGACAGTGAAAGAAATCAAGCCTGTACTTTGACGATCACAAAACAGTGCTCCAGGTCCTGATGGCATAAGTTACGACGATATCAATAGGTGTACCGACAATGAGCTAGAGAAACTAGCAGACATGTACAAAATCAGTATAGAGAGTGCTAGCATCAAGGAGGAATGGTTACACAGCTATCTGATTCCCTTGCCGAAGCCTGACAAAGACCACAAAAAAATTCAGGGATATCGAATTATAACCATGCAGAATACAATAGGCAAGCTGCTGGAGAAGGTAATTGCCAGGAAAATATCAAGCCAGCTAGAGAGTAAGGTGTTTTCCCACCTACCTTCGGTGGGTACCGTCCAAAAAGAGAAACCTGGACCAATGCAGCAGTATTTGCCCATGATGTCTATGAAGGTTTCCACTCAGGCACTAAAACCGTTGCTGCAGCGATTGATCTTGAGGACGCATACAACAGAGTACCATTGGATTTTTTAATGTTTCAGCTTCTTGAACTAAACGTAAGTCCATTCCTCCTTAGTTGGATCGCTGCAGCCCTCTTCCAACGGAAAGTACTTTTTAGATGCGGCAGTTGGACTTCGGAACCAACAACAATATATCATGGCTTACCAAAGGGATCACCATTATCTCCGGTACTGTTCAACGCCTACACAATGAGAATCACCAGTGACCAGATCACTGGACCTGGCAGGACATTGTCATATGCCGATGATGTTTTAGTGTATCGTCAGGGTAAGGATAGAGAGGAGGTTGCTGTGGACCTACAAACCGAACTCAATCGCATAAGTACTTGGTGTGATGAAGCTGGGGCAATGGTCAACCCAACAAAGGCACCAGTGACTTGGTTCTCGTTGAATAATCATATTGTCAACACACCAAAGCACACTGTAATGCTGTGTTCAGAGACGGTGGAAAGAACGCAGGCAATGAATTACCTGGGGATACGGTTTGATCGAAGCCTTGCTTATAATCTGCACATAGACCAGGTGATAACAAAGGCCAAGCGGGGTTTGGCTGCGATACGGGTGATGGTGGCAGCAAACTGTGAGCAGCGCCATCTATGTCTTCTGTACGAGGCTGGTCATGTCTGTTTTGGAGTATGCAATGGCAATCCTGACTCTCAGCCATAAGCAGATGGAAAGGATACAGAATGAAGCTATGCGCATTATTCTTGGATGTACAAGAGATACAACATGCAGGGCGATGCGCTACCTTCTTGATTTTCCAACCATTGAAGAGAGAATACAAGTTTGCAGGGCACGCGCCTACCTCAGAATTAACGCAAACACACAACATCCACTGCATAGTGAAATTAGGAAGGTGAAGGGCAGCAGGTTAAAAAGAGGACGGTCGTGGATGAGTCAAGCCGAAGACATTCTTGAACAGGTGTGTTCACTTGAGGACTTAGAACCTGGCGAGGAGTGGGTGCAAGTGCCAACAGACTTCTGCACATCCTTTTCAGTTTGCATCCAACTAGATAGAAAATGCAGACAAGAAAATCCGGCTGCTGTGGAGGCTGAAGTACAAGCGTTGATTTTCGAGAATTCTTTAGACGGTGACGCGGTCATCTACACAGATGGGTCGGTCGTCCGACATGTGAGAAGCTCATGGGCCTTTACAGCTCGGGCCGGAGGGAGAATTGTGAAGGAGGACTCTGGTGATTTCACTGAAACCACAAGTTGCCTGACCATGGAAGTCATGGCAGTAAGTAAAGCAATAACATGGCTCGAGACACAGACATTCACTAGGGCTTGTTTCCTTAGCGACTCAATGAACATGATCAAGAGGATAGAGGAGGGGTCGATCCGAAGAGAATGGTTGCTGCCTCTGGAGTGGTCTCGGCTGGCAAAGATTAGTTTCATCTTCGTGCCAGGGCATGCGGGGTTACAAGGAAATGAGCGGGCTGACAAGCTCGCAGGTGAGGCTACTGTGGAGGGCGGAAGCGCCATGGACCAGGCCGACATTCTGAATGCTCTACGAGAAGTGAGACTGTTGCGAGAACCAAGTGATGACTGTGAATCTACAACAATGGCCAGACTGCGAGAGCAGCAAATTAAAAGAGAGGTGGCCAAACAAGAACACTACGCAGGAAGCCAAAGAAGATTGATAAACCAACACAGAACTGGCGTCGTTAGCCGCTACACGCTGCAGGATTTGCTGAGGAGGGGATCCGAGCACTTATGGACTGAATTGTTCGACGTGCAACGAGGATGATCTGTCGACTAACTAACTAACTAACTAAAAATAGACTAATGTCTTATAGACACCAGACTGTGGTCGGTTTTGAATGACCGCCCATGACATCAGGTAGAATCTTCCCTTCATCTCGTCCATCACGTATCAAGTACGCTTAAGAATACCACTACTTCAAGAATAGCGAGTGACTGAGTTGATAAGGATGTTTCTCCTGGAGATTCAATCGTGCTCACCTTCAGTAATTTGATCAAGGTCACTGACAAGGTCACACAACTGAAGGATAAACCCAGATTTCGAATCGACACTGGACATTAGCCGGTACGAATACTGACGATCACCGAGAGTGTGTTAATGTGGTGGCTTTATGGGTGGCCTATGAATTTAACCATCAGTGCTCACCATCTTCACCCTCAGTGTTGCAAGCATGTTATGGGGAGAAGAGAATATAAGGAGTTGTTATCTTATGTGATGTGGTGACATTAAAAATATTGTATTTACCACAATATTCCCCTCTCACCCATGCCAGCAATTAAATTTGGAGATGAAGTAGGCCTCATATTTATTTAGTGGATCAAGTGTCTTAATTTCAGGGACAACATCAATTTTACCCTGTAATAGATGTCTCAGTGATATTAAAATAATGTGTGTTCTCTGGTGTTTCAGGTACCTTAATTTTTGATACATATATTGAACAACCATGCACAAAATTATACACCATATTGACAAGCTAATAAATCATTTCATTCTGAGAAAACAAATATCATGGATACAAGCAATTATGTTGACCCATAAGATATTTATACATCATTTTGAGTCTGCTACATTGAAATCCTACCTGACATATTAAAACAGTGATACATGCAATATTATCACTATTAATGAAATCACCCTTCTAGAGATTTATTGTGGGTTTAATTGTCTGGACAGTTGTCCTCATATAAGAGACAGGGTCCATTAACCAACACCATAAAAACTCCACGAATTGGTCTGATTTACGAGAGGTCACCCCGGATTTTAATACCAACATGGAGATCCCCAAAAGTGAGTCTTATGCAGGGTATTCCCAAAGTTTGTATCCCGACATCAGGGCAACAGACATGTGAGCCCCTAGCAGGTTACTACCAGGGTTTAAATCCGAGTCGAGTATTTAGATTTTCCCAGGGTTTATATTCCGGAAAGAGCCTACCCAGTTATGTGACAAATGTGATAGTTGACAGAGGACCTCATTAGTAGTGTTCTCTGGAGATATATCTTGAATAATAAATAACCAAGATAAAGGATATGATTTTGCACGTTTTGTCTAGAGGTGTCACAAATGAGATAATCATTCCCGGAATAGCCTTTTTGGAGAACCATTTTTCCATTGGCTCTGAACCCCCACTGTGAGACTACCAAGTATCTACACAGAAATTTATAAAAGAAGAAAAAGGTTCCCTCAAGACCAAACGGAGATCTGGACTGTTCGCCCCTGTACAACTGAGGATCCACTTCACTCATTATACTGTTGTCAGTGTGCTATTTGTCCGTCACATTAGATCTTCCTGTTTTTATTTGTCAGTGTGACCTATATCAGTCGTCCAATTACTCTAGGACTGTAGGGTTCAATACTAGTAGACAAACTCAACAATAACTGTACATTACATCTGTTGGACAAGACATCTACATGACAGTTTCTTGACAAAAGTGGGACATACATTCACATGGAAATGTTTACACCAACCATTGTACAAGACATACATCATAAGAGATACTTGACAACATCTATACAGGACTTTTCACAATATTTGTAACCAACCACAGTAACTTAGGACATTCACTGGGGACATGTACTTAAAACACTGGTTCATTAATACTGTTTATTGAGCTGATGGTGGGTCGAGTGAAGACCAATAATTTATCTTTCTGTCATGTCAACACTTCAAAACAAATACATACATAATGTATAAATATGTTGAACATGCATGCAGATAAACATGATACCACAACTTATAACCACTCCTCCAACTGATCAATAAACTCTCCTCCTCCTCTCTAATCTCTAACTACACCACTCATTTCCAGTCTATATCATCAATCTCTGTCTCCTGGGAATTTTATGAAATCATATTTATGGGAAACTTAAGGAAGGAACTACTTTTCTGGATCAGTTTGCACCCTGTTGTCATCAGCAATTGATGTTGGGAAAGCTCCAGGTAGCAGATTTCCTGTAATAAGTCCCATGGCAGATTATTCTTTTTGAGATCAGAATTTGGGATGATGATATGGTACTGCATCTCACGGTTGACCAGACTGCTTGTGGGGCTGACACTGGGGTACTTCACATAGTCAGTCTAACCTCACTTACTCTACAAGTCACATTCATTAATTACTGTGTGAGCACTGTGCTGGGTATTATCCAAGATAAGTCCTAGATAAACAATCCAATGCACTAGTCATTTCACCAGTTTTCTTGAATGGGGTTACAACCAGAGACTTGTTTTTCATTTTCTCAGATGACACTGATATACTCAATGATCACTATAAGAACCACTATAATTCTAATACTAGAATTCTTCAGAACTGGTTTTTCTCCCTTCTTTATCTTCAGCGGTTAGAGAGCTGAGACAAAAGCCTCCAAGAATTCCTACAGGGTGGATTCTAGGAGAATACGTGGGGCACAGGTTTATTTTCCATGAGCCTGACCGAGACAAAAGTTGACTTGGGCCATGGTATGTCATGAAGAAAAAGGCTGGCAATTTAGCCTGTGTTCAGCTGTGATTATCCTTGGGTTACTTATTGGGAGTCAATTCTATATTTGGGACCTCTTGTTAGTTGTCCCAGATGATATATGAAAAGCCTCTCCACCATCCTCATGTTCTGTGTTGTCCAGAGAACAATATATTATTGAATCTTTCAGGGCATTTTGGGTCCCCACATCACAAATAGCTACCACTCCGGGTGGAATCTTGGCTCAAACTCCCAGATATTCAAATGTGGCCCAGTGAATAGTGTGGGCTGTCATGAATTAGCCAATGAAAAGACAAGCGCATACCGCTGCCCTACCTCACCGCGTTCTGGAACATACTATTCTAAGAATAACCTTGCTATCTGGATGGTCTCCGTTCAAAATTAAAAGTATTTTTATGGAGGTGTTGGACTGGGAATGTGGATGTCTGATCCATCATGTCACAAGCACGTTCAATAATTGTTCCCAGCATATACACATCATTTACTGTACCTTTTCCTTCTACAAACCCACATTGTTCTTCCCCTATTTCAGGTTGTATTTTCTTCCTCATTCTTTGCATGATAATTCGTAACAAGATCTTTGTGATGTGACTAATTATACTAATTGTTCTATGTTGATCACATTCCAAGGTTCCTGATTTCGTTGGGATTGCAATAAATACAGAAGGTATATCTCCAGTATCATATAATGTGTTCAGCAGTCTGGTGACTTGCTCTAGTCCAAATTCTTCTAAAGCTGTAATCATTTCTGCTGTGATGTTATCTGTACCGGGGGCCTTGCCAGCTTTCATATGCTTAAGAACATTTTGAACCTCCATCTTTAAAATTTGTGGTCCTTCATCATTAAATCTAATATCATACTGTTCCTCTCTGTTATCATTATACAGGTGTTTCACATAATCTGTCCATACATGTAGAATCTGACCTTTTTCTATTCCGATTTTGCCATTTATTTATGATTTCTAAGGGCGTTAATAACATCGGCAGGATCCAAAGGCTGGCAATCACAAAAGTAAACATAGGAAAATCTTCGACTGGAAAATGTAGGCACAGTTCATCATTCTTCTCTCCTTCAATTGTGTTATTCTTTTTCAGCTGGTAGTTTCCTGTCTTCATTTTTGTTTTAACTATTCACTACTAGACCCCCCCCCCCCCCCCCCAAAAAAAAAAAAAACAAGGTGGGTATGGACAAAATAAAAATGGATGTCGGAAAATGGGAAGTAGTTGTGTGTCACAGTTATGATTTACACGTAATATTGCAGCAGACGCATTGTAACGCAATGACAATATTTCGGCGGTACATAAGCTCTTGGCAGATACGGGAAGTCGCTTAAAACGATGAATTATTCCGTCGTACTTGATTATGTCTTCACCACCACAGGAAACAGACTCTTCAGTAGAAAACTGTTGTGGTAATGTTTGATTGTGTCTTCCTTTCCTTGAGTGGCTAGTGACGTGATCATTGGTGTTCTAGTGCCAACTGGAGAGCGTCCATCCCCCAACGACCTCATGGAGCTCGTGATTTAAATCTGACTGATTTCATCAGACACAGGATCACGAGATGCACAGCTGAGGATATATATTTCATAAATAAACATACGCGATTTATGTGGCGCTCGTAGAAGTAGAGGAAAGAAGCGGGGATTAGAGCACGCACTAGACAACAAAAATGTACAGATATACTTACCGACCGGGATTCGAACTTGTCACCTCCAGATGGCGGTATCATCTCGCTGTAGGCGCAGGTGTATTTTGACACATATGTATATATTACCTTTGCCGTCACAGTAGTCAATATACTGACATGAAACACTGTGTGCTGGGGAAATGGCGGTGTGAACATTCTATTCATATTTGATCTTTGCGGGTTCAGGTGGATAATAAACCTGGCTCGTGATAACGTCTTTCTCACGGTGTCTAGTTCGCCTTGTAATAAGTACCCCGCGCCTTCAGCCAGGCTGTCATTTCAACAAGTGAGGGTTTGAATCCCGCTGTCGCCACTTATCTACATAAATAACATGACCCCTGCAGGACGTTGCGAGCAATGCTAGGTCACATTTACGTTCAGAAGTTTGCCATTGCTTTGCGAACGAGAAATCAACATTTAAGTACATCTGACGGATGTGTTTCGAATGTATATACTTCCACATCCGTCTTTTCATCCTTCTGATCTGTGAATGAAAAAAGAAACTTTCTACCTCGTTCAACCAACCTCAGTGGCGGTGATAATAGTTGTGGTGGTTCATAGTGCGGTATCACTTGTTCTGGTTCTTTTGCGCGTAAGACGACTTCTACGATGCATGACTGGCCGGATTCCTCTTTTTCATTATCTTCCACCCCTTCCTCCCTTCTTTGATATCCTCAATGTTTCTTCTGTTGCCACTGCATCTGCTGCCATTATCGGTCTCCCCAGCCCCCCCAACACCGCGAGGTTGACGTTTTCTTTTGTAGTTCTTATAAGGACAATGGTCCTGAGGAGGACCCGCCAGACTGGCTACCCCGTTGTCAGCTATCAATGTCTATGTAGTCTAGTGTCTTTTCTAATCTCAACATCATTTCTTTCTACGAGAGCCGATCAATACCCGTGAATATATTGTTCATGCTGTGTTGGTGGACTCCCGAATTCTCCAACTGTTGATGGACTAATGAATTCGCCAGCTGTTGATAGACAACAGAATCCCCCAACTTTTTATGGACTCAGGAATTCCCAAGCTGTTAATGGACCCAGGGATGCGCCAGCTGTTCGTGGACTCCAGAATTCCCCATCTATGGATGTTTCTATGGTTTACTGGAACTTTGTGTACAGCCTGTTCCTGTGTGGGTATGAGTGCTGGACAACAAGTAATGCGGTTCTGAGAAAGTGAGACAATTAGACGATCCGGGTATGAGAGAATCGTGTTGGGAATATTCAGGGTGGAAGAGACAAGACACACCGCAATAGAGAGAGCACCGCAGGAGTCACTGGGGCTACGTTAAACACGTTATAAGCGAGGTCGGAAGATAATTCGACGCCCACCAACAGAGGACAATACTTTCACATATTGACACCAGCCAAATGTACGTGATGGCCCCAACACATCACATCCCCCCAACACACCACAGGCCCCAACATGTCACATCGCCCAACACGCCACATGCCCCAACACGTCACATCCCCCAACATGTCACATCCCCCATCATGTCACATCCCCCGACATGTCACATCCCCCAACGTGTCACATGTCCCAACGTGTCACATCCCCCAACATGTCACATCCCCAACATGTCATGGGCCCCAATACATCACATCCCCCAACACATCACATCCCCCAACACGTCACAGACCCCAACATGTCATAGGCCCCTTACAAGTCACAGGCCCCTAAACAGGCCCCAAAACACGCCCTTAGCAGGTCGCTTGCCTCGGGACACGTGTGTGGTTTACACCAACAGAAACGACGGCTGGTAAATGAGTCTTGGGCGGGAAACACTGGACACGGGATACAGAGGAAGACATAGACAGATGTGTGTGATCACTTAAAACAAGGGTTGGTAACAATTTATAATAACAGAGGCAACACTAACTTTACTCACATATCAAGTGACATATCAGCTGTCACCCATACTGAAACATCCAAATATACATATGTCAGCAACACGACAAATAATACACAGCATATTCATACCAACCCAATGCTATCAATGTCAAGCCCGGACATTATCCAAATCACTCTTACGCAAAATCAACACTTACGAGAATATGTCCTGATACATAAAGATGTTTTCACCCGGTACCAAAGTCCTCTCTCCACGGGGGCCTTCTGCCGAGATCTCATTTCCCTTTCCAAGATCATAAACTAGAGCTGTGTGCAAAATCAGTATTGGAAATTCACATGTGAGTAACTATCTGATCTTGGCAGCCAGTGCAAGGTCACCACACAGTGGATACGATCTCACTGTGGAATGCCTAGAAACCAGGGAGTTGATCGACTAGCTAAGGATGGAGCAACAGAAGAACAGCCTGATGTACATGTTATATACCTCGAAAAGAAAAAACAATGATCAAAGACGATTACAATTTTATGGACAGACCAGAACAAATCATTATTCTGCGCCTCCGAACAGGACGCAATAGATTACGCAGCCACATTTATACACAATTCAAGATTTGTGAATCAGTTATGTGCACATGTGGATTGGCGCCGCAGACAGCAAGCAGATCACATACTACAAGATACGACATATCTCGACAAGCCACTTGCCACTTGCCTAGAGAAACAACAGTGGAACATAAACTTTATGGACCACTGAGAGAACTAAGATGTCAACTGAAACGAGAAAAAGAGTGTTGAGTCCTACATAGATCCTGTACTTTTGTATCGCATCTCAAGTACAGACTATAACCCTCTCAGTAATGTCCGGATCTGTCCACTTGTGTTTTTTGTCGCTCTATTTTAGCGTTACAGTTAAATACCTTGAATTATGACACTCCGATTGTGTCATGTATGTTTAAAATTATTTTTCAAGATTCCCACTAGAAACACTAATAATGATGCTGTCTAAGTGAAGTGATAAACCTTCACTATGCTAAATCACAGTTTTATAAGCCAGCGCAGACTGAAATGAGGGGTTTAGGTTCCCCTCCTCATCACTGTCCCATTTCCGGAAAATGCATAAGAAAGATGGGCACTTCTTGTGTCTGATGTTAGTTTTGCGAGAATGCATCAACTTCAGCGTCGAACTAGTGAGGAAGATGGAGAGGGCGGGGTAGCAAGAACTGCCAACTCTATCAGACTGAGGTTCCAACAATAAACGAGCAAATGGGAATGGAGGAGGGTGGGGGTGGGGAGGGGGACCACTAACAACTAAGGTAACATGGCTTATATAGATACATGTAGGTCAGCATGGCCGAATGGATAAGAACGCCTGTTCTTAAATATCCGATGTGCTGATGCCGAAGTTAGCGGTTCAACCCCTAGACCGGACAATTGGACTAACTGTTGACCTATCGTCCTTGACTTGGGGACGTAAATTGCAAGTACTTCTGTAGTTGAAGTTGGTTCGCCTGATGGCGAGGGATACACTCAATCGGGAAAGCTAATCCACACACAAAATTCAGTCCAGCAGTACTAGAAGTAGTGTGTATGGACTACGCTTGAGTTCAATGAGAGAGAAGGCAATAAAAATAATTATGGATGCATGTAATGAATGAATGTACAATATGTATGTGATGTTATGAGCATGCGTTCGTGACAGTATTTGATACTAGCTGACACAGATTTGATAATAGCTGACACAATATTTGATAATAGCTGATACAGTATTTGATACTAGTTGACACAGTATTTGATAATAGCTGATACAGTATTTGATACTAGCTGAGACAATATTTGATAATAGTTGATACAGTATTTGATACTAGCTGAGACAATATTTGATAATAGTTGATACAGTATTTGATAGTAGCTGAGACAGTATTTGCTAAAAGCTGACACAGTATTTGATGAACCGTTATGACTAAATATAATAACGTGGCTCGCTGACACAATAGTCTGTCAGGTGCTGGGATTAATGCATTTAATGCAACTCATGGTGGCAGCTGATGTATAGTTTATTTCCGAGGATACACACTCAAACAATCCCCCACAGCCAGCTGAGTCACTCACTCTGACTTATGTTCATGGAGATCTCATACACGTCCACTAAGGACAGAGTGCTTGGCGGCCATCTGTACTTCATGTACAGTCCAGCTCGTTGTGCGCTTTTAACACACTGCAATCTCTCTCTCTCTCTCTCTCTCTCTCTCTCTCTATATATATATATATATATATATATATATATATATATATATATATATATATATATATATATATCTCTCTGCGTGCCCAATTCTTAACATTTTGAAAATAAAGTTTGTGCGTTTTTATCGTTCTCTCTCACACATACACACACACACACGTACGCACGCACACACACACTCACTCCACACACACACAAACGCACGCACGCACACACACACACACTCACTCCACACACACACATACACACGCACGCACGCACACACACACTCACTCCACACACACACACACACATGAACGCACGCACACACACACACTCACTCCACACACACACACACACACACGCACGCACACACACACTCACTCCACACACACACACGCACGCACACACACACACACTCACTCCACACACACACACACACACACACACACACACACACGCGCGCGCGCGCTCTCTGGAGCAGTACCAAACGCAGGCCTACAATAATCGTCATAAATTGTTGAAGACAGAACTCACTTGCAAGGTACGTACCGCTGCTAACAATCGTTAATGTTCTCTCGCATCACTCACCGGACATTCCATCTCTCGATTGGTCCTCACTAACACACACTCACACACAAGCACACGTCATAAACGATTACAATGTTCTTTGAAAATACACTTGAGATATAAATACGGGACGTTGAATTGATATGTTCATATAAAGTACTTGTTGTAAATATATTTTATAGTTTAATGTTCTTGCATGCATGCTTTGCATCTAACCTCTGACCTCTTGAATGTGTATGATTTGTCTAACGTGTAAGACTTCTCTAACGTGTAAGACTTCTCTAACGTGTAAGACTTCTCTAACGTGTAAGACTTCTCTAACGTGTAAGACTTCTCTAACGTGTAAGACTTCTCTAACGTGTAAGACTTCTCTAACGTGTAAGATTTCTCTAACGTGTATGACTATTCGCTAATCTGTCTCATGCCCGGATGAGGGGCTCTTCTTTCCCGATCTGGAATCACAACTCTGGTCGTGAACTTTCCTCGTGCTAACCCGAGTTTTAGTCAGTAGAGCTCATTGGCTTAGCCGCCTGACTGGCTTTCTAGGCATGTCTCGCAATTTTCTGTTTTAATTTGAATTGTTGTGTAATAATTGTCTGTGACTCTTTACATCTTGCTTTTCAGTTATAGTTACCTTACCTAGATACACAGCATGCTAAATCTTGTGAACACCAGAAGTCATTCATCCATTCAATAAATCATTCATGTATTCAGTAGTATGTCCTTTGCATAACCTCACCCCCATAACAACCTTCCGGAAAACTTCTCGGGCATAAGCAAGATGTCCCGCGTCCGATACACCCATCTGGAGATCACTGCCACATCCTGCACCCATTTGCTCTTTGGCCTTCCTCTTCCTCTCTTCCAGGGCATATACCCTCCATTGTTCTCTCCAAACTTTCATGGCGTTTCAAGTGATCATAATATTTCAATTGTCTTTGTTTTATCGTCTTTAGTAACCAATCTTCTTCAGTATTCAGCTCTTGTCGTATGGATTCACTTGTTCTGTTCTGAATCCAAGATATTCTTAGAATCCGTCTATAAAATTTATATTCAAAGGCATTTATGGGCTTTTCAGCTTGTTTAGTAAGTGTCCATGTCTCACAACCGTATGTTGCAATGGGAAAGATGCATGCTCTTAAAAATCTAATTGTTGTGGCTCTGTCTATCCCACGGCACAATTTATTAAGGTGTTTTAGTTTTTGGAGAGCAATGGGTATTCGTCATTGAATTTCTTTCATTGTGTCACCATTGTTGGTAATCAATGACCCAATATATTCGACATGTTCCATACCTCACGATTTTCCTTATTAACAAATATTTCTTTCTTTATATTAGTTGTATCTGTAAGCGAACACCAGAACACTCGATCAATAACGAACATTCTATAGAATATCAGACAAGTAGATCAATTTAACTAAATCTACTGAACACGACAACACTTGACCAACAACTAAATAATCTACAGAACACCACCACGGCTTGACCAACAGCTGCATAATCTACAGAAAACCACAACACTTGACCAACAAAGCAAACACCCACAGAACACCACAACACTTGACCAACAAAGCAAACACCCACAGAACACCACAACCTCAGACACACGTGAATTCGTATCGAACGATGATAACCCCCAGTAATGCAAGCAAAATGTCACCACGAACTGGCAATGGCGATGATGATGCCGGTGAACGGAGAGCTGAGTATACCTCAACCTTGCAAGAAGCCAGCCGGCTCATCAAGTCTATGCCATCTGGGAGATCTTCCAGCATGGACTGCAACAAGAAAGACATCGAGACAGTATACCTATAAGAATGCTGTAATATCAACTGATTGGTTTGAAATAAATCAGAGGCTGACTGTTTTGGTTTTAACTTTTCCCTCTTCTGTAATATGTTTAACTCTCTCTCTCTCTCTCTCTCTCTCTCTCTCTCTCTCTCTCTCTCTCTCTCTCTCTCTCTCTCTCTCTCTCTCTCTCCTCTATTTGATTTCTAAAGAAAACGTTGCCGTCAGGTCAAATATATATATATATATGATCATAAGTAGGATAGTGTGGACGATTGCGAACCTGAATGTACTCCCAGGTATGCCTTGTCATACACGGTTCTGTTCTCTTGAACTTCACGATCGTCTCCAGGCTTTCGGTCAGGCAGGGAAAGAGCTTCCAACACGTGTTCGTCACCTCCTGGAAGACACGCGTCTGGTTGATGTGTTTAGTGAATGTGTCCAGGTTTGTACATCTGCCCCAGCTCTCCTGACTGCACGTGCTGATGAGAGGTCCAAGCGAAAAGGTACACATTAAGTTGATATTTCCTCATTGTGTAAACTGGAGAGTCCAGTTGTGTTATGTTATGCAAGAGAGTAACACGATCTCATACTTTGAGACACCTGTCTGAGATTTACCTGTATGACATGTTCAGCACAAGTGAATTACATGTGGTATACCTTCAACACAACATGGGCACACCTGCATATGGTTAACCTGAGTAAACCAACTCATTGGAGAAATGGCAGAAATACTAAACCACAAACATGTATCAATAATGACTAAGAAAGCACTTCACAAGACATTCTTCCTACCAACGCTATGCTACCAATGCCGAACCTGAACAATGACTGAAACAGATAAAATAAATCGCAACAACAGAAAAGAGATTCCTGAGATGAATGCTCATCAAGAAGAAAGAAGATCAGAAAAGGAAGATATTAAGACAAAAGTGGGGAGTTATAGCAGTGCTAAATTTTATAAGAGGCAGCCATGGTTTAATGGTCGAATGGTTTGGCCATGCAAGTAGGTTACCAACTAACAGTATACCACAACAAGCAATGGTGTACAGACCAGATGGGAGCAGAGGAAGAGGCCGACTACGTAAACGATGGACGCAGGAGATAACAGAGTCCATGGGAATATCGATACATGTAGCCTTTAAGTGGGCACTCTCCCGCTGTTTATACTTGACCTCGACACGCACGGTACAAGAGGAACACCGTAAGATGGGATGCAGGTCCGCATGGCCGAATGAGTAAGAACGCGTGTTATTAAACATCCGCTGTGCTGATGCCGAGGTAAGCGGTTCAATCCC
Organism: Cepaea nemoralis; assembly: GCA_014155875.1. Classification (NCBI taxonomy): domain Eukaryota; kingdom Metazoa; phylum Mollusca; class Gastropoda; order Stylommatophora; family Helicidae; genus Cepaea; species Cepaea nemoralis. The sequence continues at coordinate 237,897 of JACEFZ010005454.1, forward strand.
TACACCGGACAACTGGACTAAATTGCTGACATTTCGTTCTTGACTTGGGGACGTTAATTACAAGTACCTCTGAAGTCTGAGTGGGTTCGCCTGATGGCGAGGGACACTGATAATAATGAAAGCTAACCCACACGCAAAATTTAGTCCCTAACTACTATAAATAGTGTGTATGGACTACGCTTGAGTTCAAAGCGAGCGAGCGCCAAAAACATGAGATGAGATGCGTGGTACCTGCTTAGAGCAGAGCTGCATTTGTGCACCTTTTGGCCGACACATCCGACTTCTTCAGTCATGTGTTGACCGAGTGAACCTTCCAGGTCTCTGTGACCTATCTATATGGCACCATAAAATACATACTTGAAAACCTGTATGTGACTTATCTATATGGTCTCCATAAAATACATACTTGAAAACCTGTATGTGGCTTATCTATATGGTCTCCATAAAATACATACTTGAAAACCTGTATGTGGCTTATCTATATGACATAGACAACACAAAATTGAAGTACCCATCTATTACCTACCTTTATAACTTCAACCCAAATCTTGAACCACCTATCTCTGAATTACCTGTACGTCATCTTCAACGCATAATTTGAGACCATTTTCTGTCATTTACCTGCATGACGACTTCAACACAAACTTGAGATACCTGTATGTGATTTACCTCTATGACATTTTCAATATAACTGGAGACACCTGTCTCATTTACGCTTTATGACATCTTCAACACAAGCTGTTTAACCTGTATTGTAACTTCAACTCAAACTTGAAACAGGACTCTGTCATTTACCTGTATGACATATTTCATACAAACTTGAGACACATGTCTGTCAATTACGTGTGCGACATCTTCAACACAAACTTGTAACAACTGTTTGATTTACCTATGTGACGTCTTCAACATAAACATGAAACTCATGTCTGTCAATTACCTGTATGAGATCTTCAACACAAACTCGGGACACCTGTCTGTGACTTACCTGACCCCGAACTTGTCCAGGCACAGAGGTAAGGTCAAGTTCTCTCTAGGATAGTAAGAAATAAAGCTGAAGCACATCTCGTCCTGGGCACTCATGTCACTCAGGGTGGTAGTGTTCCTGGAGCTGGTGTTGTAGATACACCGGGTGTGCAACTCATCCCCGGGTAGAAACTCCAGGGGAGGTAATCTGACAACACAGGCAGGACATGTGTGTATCAGTTGTTGACTCCCTTGTTTGTTGCCCTTTACCGTTTGCACATGTGTCTCGTTGTTTCTTCTTCTTCGTCGTCTTCCTCTTCTGTTTTTTTTTTTTTCTTCTATATTTCTTTCTTTCTGTCTGTTTTTTTGTTGCATTCTTCTTTCATTCTTCTTCCTCTTCTTTTCTGTTTTCGATCACCAGAGTCGTGTATCAGCTCAGTGTTCCTGTCTCGACCATGACATGTGGCCAAGCCATCCAGGTATTTACTTCTCGGTCTTGCCCTTGGTCTCTTCCCTTTGATCTTGCCAGTTGTCCCCAAGTTCTCCAAGTCATGTCTTCTCATAACATGCCCCAAAAATGTTTGACTGTTTACGTCTAATGACTCTAATCATTTACGATCTCCATGGCCAGATACATCGACATTAATATGTATTCACATGTAGTATATTTTAAAAACGTCTTTGATTTCAGATTATTATTAATGTCATAGACCAGAAAGAAGTAACTGTGGCGATAATCTCAGGATTGCACGAGAAACGCTGACGTACCGGCTTTCCATGCCGCCTGGACTTGGCGAGCATACTCACCCACATTAGGACCATGCCGGTCGCCGAACGCTTTGATAAGCTTTCTGGTAGGTCCATGACGTACCGTACCAGTTCACTTTGGGCTACTACTGGCCTGTTTCATAACATTGAAATATGAATTGTTTATGTTCGGTGTATGCTTATAACATTCACTTTACTTTGCTCTTTTCTTTTTGTTTATTCTTTTTTTTTTTTTCATTTTTTTCAAACATATAAATATAACGTGCATGACAGATAACTGGTGTGTGAAAGATGAGTGTTTTGAAGGGCCGAATGTAACATGGGTCTGCTGGCCAAATTTCTGGCCCTTTGAAAATAAAGTTCGTTCGGTCTTTCGAATTTGTTTCATTTTAACCTCCACGAGGCCAACATGCCGAATGGATTAGATCGCGTGTTCCTAAACATAGGGTGTGCTGATTCCGAGGTAAGGGGTTCAACCCATACACAGGACAGTTGGACTCAAATATTGACCTCTCGTCCTTGACTTGGGGAGGTAAATTACAAGTACCTCTGAAGTCGAAGTGGGTTTACTGATGGCGAGGAACACTGTTAATATAGAAATCTAATCCACACACAAAATAAAAAATTCAGCCCTGCACTAGTAAAATTGATGTGTGTGGACTACGCTTGAAATCAAAGTGAGCGAGTGCAACAAAAAAAAAAAAAACAACCAAATAGACTATTTAGGACTGTGATTATTCAAATATTTTCTTATTAAAACCTATGTTAGACAGAATCTTCACCCTACTCGTGACCTCGTCCAGTCTCCAGAATGATAAACTCACATCTTACCCACTTGACTACCCATTTCGTCTGCAACGGACACTACAATGTGAGCAAGAATGGCGAGATGAGAACGTCGATATTATATGATAAATGCACATTCCTTATTTGACTAACTCCTGATGCAAGTACTCACGTGGTGTAGACACGGACAGTGTGAACGTTATAAACCTTGTCGTCCGTTAGATAAGTCACGTGTTCCTTGTTTCTGGTAACTTCTAGACTCATCTGAGTTCCTGGACAAAACATTCATTGATAACTTCTCATCAGAGTGTGAACAATGTGAACGTGTTGTTCAGTAATGATGTCAGACATTGGTTTACCTCTCTGGCAGTATTGTGTCTCTATGTTCAGTACTAACATTGTAAAATGAATGTTGTAAACATATAAAATATTTTGCATATCCTTTACAGGACATCGCTGTCAACATCAGCATCTTTCAGCTGATTGTTGATTTCTTGGCAAGATTACGCTCAGTAGTTTGCATTGCTTTCTGGGCGACAGGCTCCATACTCACATAAGTCACTGGCGCGATTCGAACCGCTTCCAATTCTCGTGCGCTCACGTCAACCACGAGAGTATTCGGTGTTACGGAGAAAGCTGCTACCACCTCGGCCAGGGAGACCGGCTGTAAACATATAACAAACATAAATAATTCATATATCATCGCTATGAAACTGGCAAGCAAACGGGCGCGCGCGCACACACACACACACAAACACAAACACACACACACATATATATATGCTAATAGTAAGATGCCATCTTCGTGGCGAAAGCGTAATGGACGCTGCTCGTAATCCCGCTTACCCGCGTTCGAAACACAGCTGAGCGCATTTGGCAGCAGACCACGTAGCGCTGGGTTTTAACTAACTGGAATGGGAGCCGGTCGTTCAGAAAGCAATGGCAAACTACTGAACGTAAACATTCCAAGATATCAACAACGGCTGTAAAATGCTGGTGTTGACAGTGATGTCCTGTACAAAGGATATGCAAAGAAAAAAATAATAATAATAAGCTATTTTGTCAAATCCAACAATTGTCAGGCTATGTTGACACATCCAACTATTGTCAAGCTATGTTGACACATCCAACTATTGTCAAGCTATGTTGACACATCCAACTATTGTCAAGCTATGTTGACACATCCAACTATTGTCAAGCTATGTTGACACATCCAACTATTGTCAAGCTATGTTGACACATCCAACTATTTTCAAGCTATGTTGACACATCCAACTATTGTCAAGCTATGTTGACACATCCAACTATTGTCAAGCTATGTTGACACATCCAACTATTGTCAAGCTATGTTGACACATCCAACTATTGTCAAGCTATGTTGACACATCCAACTATTGTCAAGCTATGTTGACACATCCAACTATTGTCAAACTATGTTGACACATCCAACTATTGTCAAGCTGTGGGCGTGACTACAGAGCCTGTCAATTGTTGGATGTGACTACATAGCTTGATAATTGTTGGATGTGACTACAGAGCCTGTCAATTGTTGGATGTGACAACATAGCTTGACAATTGTTGTGTGTCACTACAGAGCTTGAGATTTGTTTTATATAGCTACAGAGCTTGACAATAGTTGGATGTGACTACAGAGTTCTACAATTGTTGGATGTTGATACAGAGCTCGATAATTAATTTTTGTGACTAGGGAGGTTGAAAATTGTTGGATCTGGCTAGAGAGCTAGACAATAAAGTTCACATACAGGGTCAAGCGTGTCCATGCAGTTTTGCTTCAGTGAGAAAAACACTGGATACCGAACTGAGCCCAGCAGTGCAGCCTTACTTGAGCCTGGAACAATTACAGGTTGATATCACACAACTAATCCAATTATGAAGCGTATGACTGACGAATGGATCAGACACAGACCAGACATACAAACATACAGACAAATAGATTGGCACACAGAAAGACAGCAGACAAAGTTAGAGGCGTACATACAAAGTGATAAAATGACAGACAGTTGACATGCACACATACAAACTGACAGACATTCTGACAAACAAATACAGTACACAAAAAAAGGCAGACAGACAAAAACTATAGAAAGAGAGACAGAATGAAAGACAGACAGCCAACAGACAGACAATCAGACATACAGACAACATTAGCGATAGGCGGAGTGATGTAAGCAGATATATAATCAGATCACCTGCATAATGCATGTGGTTCCAGGCTGAGGTGATGATGATGGGGCCCAACATCTGCTGCCGAGTACACTGACCGTCACAGCGTCCACGGACCTCTACTTGAGGTTGGTGCGGTGGGAGGAAGAACAGAGACGGTGCAAACATGTAAGTCGTTCTTTCTTCATTATAAAGCCATGGTATTCAATTGTGATCGACTGACCATGTGGCAATGTGGCTCATTAACATTAACGAAACGGTGAAATCAACTTATAACATGACTGTCGAACGGGAATGGAAGTACAATGCAGATGCTGGAGAAAAGTTAATATCCGTTTAATCGGAGATTTCCAAGACAGTCACATATCCCGTTAGAAGATAAATTAGTATCTTTTGACACAGAGAAGGGCCTAATTTCTACGCTCTACTAACCTTGATATTCGATCTTGCCTTTCCTTTACCAACCCTCATTAACCTTCATTTCCCTGAGGTTCTTCCAGTTCATCCTCTCTGTCGTTTTCATCCGAATCTGTCGTCTAGCGTTTTCCCGTCTTTACAAATCCATTGCGCTCTCCAGATATGTCATAGGCTATTCATTTCCTTGAAAGATTTCACTGCCAGCCTTCTATCACTTCGGAATCCGCCTACTTCCTTCCCAAACTTAGAAGCACAACCGATCTGTTCGGTGAAAGTCACAGCCTCTGTTTTTGTTGTCCTCTGACGTATTAGGTTTCCAAGTTTCCCTTGGTTTTTTGTATTGATCGTTCAGTTTGGTGTGTCCTTCTGGAAAATCCCTTTTGTTCTGTTATGTATCTTCTTCTGGTGTGTGCCCGTCACTTGGCATTATGCCCCCTCCCAGATAAAAAAAAAATGATAAAATCATTTTAAAAAAAATATCTATATGTATATATATATATATATATACAACTTGTAATTATATCTCATCTCCTTACTACAACACTTACAACAACAGCTGAAATACTTATGGTTCTCCGTTACCCACCCTCAAAAAAAAAATTAAGGTTATATGACGGGCACGCACACCTATCCAATCCTCCGTTGGACGTCGTGTGGCTGATCCATGGGGAGATCAATCCAACTAATTTTTATTAGTCCCTACCTTGTCGTAATAGACAAGTGTCCTCACTCTAGGTGATACCATGAGTTTCAGGACGAGGGTAGTACTGGGGTTCCAAGCAATCCATATCCGTTGCCGTTGACCTGTTGTCGCTGTTTCATGTATATATTCCTTGTATATTACAGTTTCCATCCTATGTCTGTAGGTAAGGTAGACGATTTATGCACTGAGATACTTTAGAGATCTATTCTAGTGTGGATATTCCGCTAACCACTAATCAATCCTAAATTCAATAATTAACCATGATTAACCAATGAACTAATGATCAAAATACAAACCATACTAATATAGTCTTAATTAATATAACCACGTTAACTAATCAATTACTATTACAAATTAACCAAATATATACACCTATTATAATATCATATTATTCTTGGACAAATAATTTTTCTAATCTATATCTATCACAAATTAATCAAAAATATACATACATATTATAATATCATATTATTCTTGCACAAATAATTGATTGCACAAATACTTAGATTGTAGTCGCACAATTTGAATATTCTGTCCACACAGTTTCTAGCGACACAGTTTATAGCCACACAGTTTATAGTTCACCATGGCTCTTTACAGTCCTTCACCCAGTAACTGCCTTATGTCATCCTGTCAAAATGAAAAATCGACAGAAGTATCTATCTGCCTAAACTATATATTTCAATAATAATAATTATATAATTGATGATTGTTATCTATATTGTAATTTAATCAGTGCTATCTGAACAAATATATCTTACATTTACTAACACTCTATGAACAAAACAAATACACTAAATTACAAATGAATAATTTGTGATAAAGATCTACATATTTATAGTCGACTGAGAATATCTCATAGAACAGTGGTTCTCAACCTTTTTTGGCCCATTCTCCCCTTCACCATATTTTCAGAACGCCATTCACCCCCTTCCTATCAAAAATTTGGCCCGTTCCCCCCTTCACCGTATTTTCAGAACGTCATTCTCCCCTTTCATATTTCCTATCTAAAAATCCCCTCACCCCTACACAGTATACGTAAATGTGGAAGGCACATGTAATAGCATATACTAAAACAAGTCTAGACATCCACATAAAACATGATTTGTGGGTCTACTTACTTTATAAAATGAATTTTAGAAGGGCGAGACATACATAACTGTAAAGTATGAAGGGAAAAACTATGTCAAGTAATCGGTTCTTGTATTAACACGATCTAGAAATGGTCTTCATTCCCCCCCCCCCCTGGAAACCATGAAATTCCCCCCTGGGGGGGGGGGGGGGGGAATTCCCCACCGGTTGAGAACCACTGTCATAGAATATGATTGATTAAAATCTTGCAGATCTTCAATATAGGCATAGACTTGTGAAGAATCACACATTTCAAAGATTCAAGACTTCTAAGAAAATAAATCAGAAATATAATATAATATTCTGATTCAACAAGAATAAATATTTAAATCACATAATCTTCATAAATTTATTAAGTTCTCTAATAAAGATATAGTTACGAACAATTATCTGAAGAACAGAGAACTGAAATATTTTCCAGGATGAATTATAGAAATATGAGATAGTGTGAACAATACTGAAAAGTATAGCTTTATATCAGTGACACCTGGCATAACTAAGTAATAAGACCTAAGACCCTAATGTGTCTGTAGTGTATTATGTGTTGATATACACCTAACACTTTCATCCCATTTTATTTTTCTTTATTCTTTTTTTTCTTTTATTCTTCCTTTCATTCTATTTCTTTCTCTCTTTCTTTGTTTCAAACCTGTAAAATATCTCTTCTGCACTCATGCCAATATGTGTACATTGTAACTTTGTTGATTGGAACAATGTTTTAATTTTCACTCTTGTGTATGATATGTAATGCATACGCTGCAATGAGGTATGTTTGGCAAATCTGTACCAGAAGTAAGACAAGTAACCAAAGTCAGCAAAGATAAGTGTAGTTCGTTTTCTGTAATATTCTTTGCATTTACCTCTTAACTTCGTAACGTATAGTTTTGTTTGTATGCTAAAGTTTATTACCTTTGTTTTGACTTGTGCTACAAGTGTTTGTGGTGCATATTCTTGGTGTCTGTTAACCAATTTATAAGTTTCTTTCTGGTTTGTGTATATCCTCTCTTGACTTGTGAGTATATAGTTGCAATGCCGCAAGCAATGTATTTCTTTGATTGTGCGTATATGCTAGTGACATACTATTTAACTTCAGCGTGCATGTGTGTAATACACCTAATAACTTCTGTATGTACGTTTGTGACACACTTCTTGACTTCTGTGCGTATGTATGTAATACATTTCTTGCCTTTTGTGTGTATATTTGCGCTATGCTTCTTTACTTCTGTGTGCATGTTCTTGATATGCCTTTTTGTTCGTATGAATCCGTTTATACTATGTTTCCTCGCTTGTGCGTACATGTTTGTAATGACATAAGTTACATATATCTTTGTTCGAACATAATTGTTCGTGATGACGCATTCAACCTGTGAACTGTATGTTTTTGTCAAAGTTATGATGTGAGCAATAAACATGGTTATACGACCCAATTTTTATTGTTCAATAGGTTGTGCGTGTTGTCCATGTAACTTTTGCGTGTAACAACCAGTGCGTGTATTTTTTCATTAACTCTCCATCATTCCTCTCCTAGCCTTGTCATTTACTGTGTCTGTGTCCTCTGACAGATAAATATGTACATGAGCATAATAAGAGGGCTTGCCAAATACAATTGCTGATGTCTAATGCCAGTACAAAGAAGAGACACTGTAGCTCTAACTTGTAGGTACTTCCTGAATCTGCTACCTTCTATAACTCCTGTCTGTAGCACTTTTCATTCTTGTCAACTGGAGAATTAACATCCATTGGCTAGATATAAATGAGTTCACCATGTTTATCCACCTCAGGTGAGGAAGACGGTGTTCGCAGATTGTCATGATCCAGAGTTGCAGATCATTGTCCAATAATGTACCATGGGACTGCAAATCATGAGCTGTTCAGTAATAAATAGGTGCACAAGGGATCTGTTGTCAGGAGTTAATCTGATCAATGAGTCTCCATTGAACTGTGCCCAAAACTGATCTTTGCTTCATGAACATTCTGAGAATTGACAATATCTGAAATGCAGAGACTTTTCTAAGATCACTAGGATCCATTTTATACCTTACAGAGACTTGCAGATTACTAAATTATGGCTGAAGTCTGATAGACAATTTTATAAGGAAGGACTGTTTATAATTAGTTATTAATTCAAATAACTCAAGAACTTCCAGAAAGGAGAGTATTTTATGAACCTCTCCAGAACTTATTGTGTGTAGACTGTTTAATTCAAAGTTGCACTAATAAATTAACTGAAAGTTCACAAGCAGAACATTTGTGTAGTGCAGAGACATTGATAGGAATTAAGTGGTGTAGTCCAGTGATAAAATGCCAGAACTGCCATGAGATCTTTCAGGAGTTCTAATCTCCATTGTGTCTTTAGAACATTATTCTGTAGACTGGTGTGTTTTGTACATGTGACATAATGCCTCACTGGTTTACTTCCACAGGTTGTTTTTTTTTTTATTATTAATAAACAAAATTAACTGTTCCTGCATTCTTCTGCTCAGTCCATTGTGGTGTGACAAAACTTTTTATTATTATTTATGTGTTTAGTTAATGAAACTACATCACATAATTGTAGGATCTGGAACTACATGTGACTGGGTAAACACGAATAGACAGCTGAGTTCTGTTCTATTGTAATCTCCCAGGTTTCAGGTTACTCAAAAGAAAAGGGAACTTTAAATCTTATAAATTTCCTGTGACCATTTCAACTAAAAGGGAAAATGATCATAGGCGGGGGACTCTTGAGCTAATTTAGTTCTCTTTTCGGGAAGGAAGATTTTGGAGGGAAGAAACTAACATTCCTGGGAAACCCCTAGATTTCCAGAGCTATTATGGGTCACTTTGGCTTCCAAGAATCCATCCCCTCCAAATGAAATCATTCCCATCCTCATAGCTTTACTTCATTGTGGGGTAAGTCAAGGTGGGTACTGCTTCCAACTTCTCAATATGTCACACTTTCTGAACGAAATCTTTGACATTCGGAATATTACCAACTATTAATCCAGCACCGGGGTTTGGTAATACTGCTGCACATACTTTACCTTCATAATATGGGCAATCAATCATGACGCATGCAGTTTTGTATGTTTCTATAGTACCTCCGAATGTTCTGCAACCAATACTATTACCTGTGTGATCACTTTCTTTTATTAGCTTGTGATCGACACCCACAATCGCTGAAGAAGTATCCCTAATACAGGTCGTTGCTATTCCATTGACCCATGCTTGTTGAGTAATAAGAGTGTCTTGTATGTTTTCGTCATCGTCGATGATGAACACTGTATTAGTTTCATATATTTGTCCTTGTTTCCTTTTTTGCTCCTTTACCAAGTTTTCTAATTTTTCAGTTTTCCCGGACAAGCCCCCACGTTGCCTTAATGCGTGCCTTCCCTCAGTAATTACAAAGGAAATCCACAAATCTTAAGAACACTCGTCAACTGATTAACATGAAAACGTTGCTCACCTGAACTGGAATAACATGAAATAACTGACGGCAGTCGGGAGAACGTTTTTAGCCATTTATTAATGCGCTGCAGAACCAACGGGGTAAAGCTATTCCAGAATATAAACTGCCCTTCATACAGGGTCGGCGTTTATCTATCTATCTAAGAATAAGCTCCCTATTCTAATCAGTTCACCTTGACGCCCAGTCTTCCACCCCACTGTTCAGTCGTTTTCTAAATTCGTCTAGGTTTTTCCTCGCCCAGTCCTTTCATTGCTGAATCCTCGTTAACATATTCCTCTCCTCTCGCTCACTTGCCGATCTTCGCAATCCTTGTGTCCAGATATTATTCTCTTCTACACGGAGCCTTCAGAAAACACAACCGCTTGGTGTCGTAGTCTCACAGCGTCTCCTTCGTTGTTGTCCTCTGACGTTTTATGTTCCCCTTGGTTTCTCCTGTTGATCGTCCACTTTGGTGTGTCCATATGGGGAAAAAAAAACCTGTTCTCCTTTTCTGTATTTTTTGTGGCGCGTGCCGTCATATGGCACCACTTAATACCAATTATTCAACGCAGACACCGCATATGAAAGCTGTTTAAACTTTTCTAAGTTGTCCAGGTTTCACTGCCATAAAGAAGAGTACTAAGGACACAGGCTTGATAGACAAGGACTTTTGTTTTGGCAGTAAGCTTCCTGTTCTCCCAGACTCTTTTTCTTACCTGTTCATTGTTGTTGCTGTCTTACCAATCCGGATGTTGATTTCCTGATCTAGGGATAATTTGCTATTTACTACTGATCCTAGATATGTAAAATGGTCTACCATCTCTTGTTCAGCGTCGTCAATAAAGATTGATGGTACCCCATGTGCACCTTGTGACATAACCTGTGTCTTCCTTTTGTTAATTGTTAAACCAAATTCAGAACAAGCATAGGAGAATGCAGATAGTAGATGTTGTAATTCTTCCTCAGAGTGGGTCGTAATTGCAGCATCATCTGCAAAACGCATCTCTCTGATCAGTACCCTCCTAATTTTGGTCTTGGCCTTCAATCTCTGAGCATTGTAGAGGCCACCATCTGAGCGTGAGTGAATGTATATACCGTCATCCTGATCACGAAAAGCATATTTCAGTAGAAGTGAAAAGTATATTCCAAAGAGGGTGGGAGCTAGTACACAACCTTGCTTAACTCCACTCTTGATTTCAAACTCTTCTGAAGTTGCGCCATCAAACTTGATTGTACCCTTCATGCCTGTGTGGAACGATTCCACAATGGACAGAAGAGTTGGTGGGCAGCCATTCTTCTTTAGTGCCTTGAACAGACTCTCACGACTGACCAAATCGAATGCCTTTGTCAGGTCGATGAAGGCAATACACAGTTGTTGATTTTGTTCACGGCATTTTGCTTGCATTTGTCGCAATAAGTATATCATATCAATGTTAGACCTGTTCTGTTGAAAGCGACACTGTGATTTGGGGTAGACTTGATCTCCTAGGACTTGAAGTCTGCGCAGAACAATTCTAGCAAATACTTTTTCAACAATACACAGAATTGAGATACCCCTATAGTTGTTGCAGTCGCTCCGATCGCCCTTGTTCTTGTACAGTGTTATGATGCTTGAATCTTTGAAATCCTGTGGGGCTTGTCCTTCTCGCCAGCATAGCTCTATTAGCTGGTGAATCTGTAGAGTGAGAGTGTCTTGCTTACACCTGATAACCTCTATTGGAATCCCATCCTACCTGGAACCTTGCCAGATGCAAGTTCATTTATAGCAAACTTAACTTTTGTTATGGTGGGAAGTGTGTCCAAGTGGTCAAGAGTTGGTAGATCCTCTATGGCGTTGAGGGCATCATCCGCTAGTTTGGTCTAACTTGAGTAAAGTTCCAAATAGTCTATATAAAACTCTACCCATCTTTCCATCTGCTTTTTCTTATCAGTGATGATTTCTCCAGTCAAGGCTTTCAATGGTGCACTTCTTTTGATTGTTGGACCACAGGCTTTCTTTATTATTTCACACACGCTTCTGATGTTTCCCTTATCACTTGCGATTTGCATGGACTTACATAACTTGTTCCAATAGTTATTTGCACACTGCCTGGCTGCCTTTTGCACATCCTTCCTAACTTGCTTTTGCTCACTCAGAGTATTACGCGTTGGTCTTTCCTCGTTTCTTAAGAGAGCTATCTTCTTCTTATCAATCAAGGGCTGCAGAGTCTGGCTTTCTGCCGCAAACCAGTCCTGCCTCTTATGATCCACAGTGCCGTAAACCCCTACGGCAGTTTTATAAAGAGTTTCCCTAAGTTGACCCCACTTTTCACTTACTGTACAATTTTCTGGTGTATCAGTGAAAGCGTCTTCAAATTGCTGTTGAAACTGAAAGCGCTTTTCGGGATCCTGAGTGTTAATAATATTAATCCTGGGGCTAGATTTGTGTTTAGCTGTGTAGATTCTCTTTGGTCTTTGCCTAATCCTTGCAACAACCAAATAATGATCCGTATCAGTCAGCACTGTAGTAACTTCGAGTCAATGATACATGGTTCAGATGTTGTCTCCGTGTGATGATGAAGTCCGGTGTGACGAAACGCCCGAGATACAGTCTGGTCTCTGTATTATTTCCCTTTGGTCGGAATGTGCAGGGTTAGTCTCCCTTGAAATGGAAATCATAACGAGGAAAATCCCAGGAAAATAGTCCGTGACGTCACACTTCGGGTGATCTCTAGAAGGCTCTAGAAGGTCCCCCAAGCCAGTGCGTACGTGTGTGTTGGCACGATGGACTCGTAGGAGCTCGAGACTCACGAAGTTTTGGGTTTCTCCCTGAATCTTGGGGTTTGGGAGACTCGAGAAGTCATTGGGACTGCGCACTTGGCTGTCCAACGTCAGTCGCCAGCCGAATTTCGTCGAGGAAGGCCACAAGTAACTCACTGCTTGAAGTGATGTCTTTTCGCAGTCAGAGCAGACATCTGCAGTGAAGTGATGTGATTTCTAGATCACAGGTATGTTGACTTACTTCATTAATAGATTAACTGTTGTCCGTATACCCCGCCTACATTCCCCAGACGATAAATTGCCGACTGAAATAGTGTCTTCGCGAGCCGCGCAGTAATTGGCCTTTGCCTGTCTGCATTTTAAATTAGCTGTTATCGATCGGCTAGGTCCGATGTGTCAAACTCGTGCAGTACCGCTGTTGTTGTGTGTATACACACAAGAGCCGTTTACGTGTGGTCAATCTGATGCGTGGTATAAATCCGATGTTAGTAGTGTTGCTAGAATGTACTCATGGTAGAGTACAAATTACATGCATTGTTAATGATATGTAGAATGTTTTCTCTGTCATATGTAAGTATATTCGGGTAATTATCCAACTGTATTGTAGATGTGTTAACCAGCTAGGTTATTTATTACATTCTCAGGGCTGTGCGAAATTTTGACATTCGTTACATTGTGATGTTAGAATGAATTGATAGGGATGTGTCATGTGCGTAGCTAGAATAAGTTTGTAACTTATGGATGATATCAGTGGTGATTATTATTCTGGGAAACAAGGTGGTGTGATTTCCTGGGAGGTACAGGTAAGTACTTGCTGTGTGTAGAGGCCAGTACTATTCCTCATAGGCAGAAATGTTTAGTATTTACGGAATAGCGGTTGATAGGAAGTATTTATAATGCCTGATGTCACTGCTTGTTTACATGCTTGTCCGCCAGAGTGACCATACGTATGCAATCGTGCGTGTGTCTAGCCAACCGACTGGTTATTCGACTTGCCCGACCGACCGTGATGTTGCATGTCCGACCCAACGTGATTGTGCGAAACCACAGGTTGAATTCACATACCCGAACGAGAGCGATGCGGCGCTCTATAATCGAGGCCGTTGCGTCTATGTAGATCCGAACTAAGTACAGAACGTGGTCTGTCTCTATCATTCTCCTCTCACAGGAAACCTGACTCTGATAATGGAGTTACTTGTTCACTGCAGTGAGGAAGTAGTAGTATGCTCGGGGTAATTGGACCTCAAAAAGTGGGAGCTGGAGATTTGGGAGCTGAGGGGCTGGAAGCCTCGCTAAAATGGATGACGTGGCCTAACTCGCCACGGACCAAGATGCGCTGAGCCCACAGTAGCTGTGGGAAAGTGTTTCCGGTGGATGGCCACCACATCTGTGCTAGACCTGCACAGACTTGACCGGTATGGATGCAGGTCAATGAATAAAGGTCTAACGTTGTTCTGGGACGGAGATCCCAGAGCAGAAGCCATGGCTGTGTTATGAGTTGGTTAGTTAAATTTAACGATTCATGATTTATAATTTGTTGATACTATATATCTATAGGTTATAAGGTATATAATTTATTGATAGTATATAGTTATTAATAAGTTATGTTTAAGTAGTGAATCCATGGGTTAAGGGATTGATTACTTGTTGAGTAGTATGGAGGAGATGTCCGGTCCGGCTGAGCACCTCCTGGATAAGAGAATCTCTACACTAAAAGTGAAGTAGGTGTATAATAAGATTGAGGTTGGTTAGTTGAAATGGAGAAGGGAAAGGACACCAGGTAGAGGATACCATGACAGAGTCATACAGTCTACTCTGGCTTTGTTGGGGCTATCAGTTGCCCAGATGAGTTACTCGACGATACATTGTCTATTATTGCTTTCTCTTGCAGCCTCATGCCTATACAGTGTACTTAAGAGTGGATCAATGATAGGGATGATCACTTATATATATTGTATTATATATATTACTGAGAGGCATGTCTTAATGTGGAGATGTAGTGTAGTCCTTGTTGTAGTTGAGTACTCACACCAACCCCCTCCATGTTTCAGGATCAGTTATAGGGTAAATCCTATGATGATTCGGGAGTTCCACCATAAACTCCAGAAGACTTGCTCCCTCCAGTGTCAATCAAGGTTTGTGGCGTTACTGGGAGCAGTCGTCTGAATTTGCCTGTGTCAACTTAAACGGCAAGTGAATTGAAATTACCCGGTAGGTCTTGGCTAAGACTACCACAACGAGATCCGACGAATACAGTTTACCGATCCAGGTAGGATCAAAAAGACTGAAACGTCTAATGGTTCCAGCCAGTAAGGTACTGTTATAGATCTAATTCACTGATGGCTGTAATACTTTCAAGGCAATGAATTTCAGAGGTTGAGAAGTAGGTTTCCAGTCATTTGAATGGCCTGTTTATTTGTTTCCGGCCCGGCTGGGTCGTCATGGGACGCATTGTCTAATTTAACATGAACTACGAGGTGAATCTACAGTGTTGATCCTGATTGAAGCCATGAACATGGTCATGTGACCGGCAGCAGGAATTTAATATCCGATTGGAATGTGTGAGATAGCTGCATGAGAACATGTGTAATTTTAACATTCATTTTTTGAGTCAAACTATGGTGACATTGTGGTGCATGTGTAACTCTAACATTCACATGTTGAGTCAAGCTATGATGACATTGTGGTGCCAGGGAGCCAGTGCTCCAGTTTAGGTTGCTGATAGGTGGTTCTCATTAACTGGCGAGACAGAAGAGCAACAAGGCTCTTAGATACATTGGTGTATTGTGCTATAGGTTTTCTTCAGTTGGGGACAGCTAGATTTCTAGTGTCGACCCAGAGGTCTTCAGCAGAGCCGAACGTGTGATTTAGGAAGTCCTAGAGGAAGGATCCTCAAGTGTGGGTGAAGTGTCCTTCAGGCATAAGTCCTACGCCTGACCAGCCCGAGTTTGTGTTCACAGTGGGAGAAGACTTTGAACGGCACTGTGCCTTGGAGTTCCTTTACACTGGAGGTTTCTCGGGTGAGTCGTTAACTACGACGGGACAGCCTCACGAACTTAAGTCACATGCTCTGTGATGAAGACAGATCATCAGGAGATCCTCTTATGTATATAGTATCTTCTATCCGGGCTTTCAGCCATCCTTCTCTGAGTTGTAGTTGACGTAGTTAGATATTAAACTTTGCTTTGTTAGCTATGGCTTTGTGTATTAGTATGACTGTTGTCTTGTCCGAGCCCCCTTTGGGTAGGAATCCATAAGGGGGAGGGAAGAGTCAGCTGTCCCGGCTTGTGTGGGGCCTGGTAGATGTAAAGTTCTATTGAGGTGGTTGGAGCAAAGGCTGGGGATATTAAATATAGTAACAAACCTGTCCAAGCCCCGGGGGTCTTGTTACATCCGGTTGGTGCCAATGGCCGGATCTTGGATGTTTCCATGTGACCTTATGCAGCTCTTTTGTTTTAAAGAAGGAGTTTATAATACGTACGTCATTTCTGGTGCATTGCTCCAGCAGCCTTTGCCCAGTTTCATTCATGCGACCGATGTTGTATTTTCCAAGTCGAGTCCTTGCCCACATGAGCATATAAATGTAGTTAGATTTTGAAACTGCTTTGATCACGGAGTCTAACTCTTCATAGAACTAATCCTTTACATCATCAGAGGAATCGAGTATCGGTGCATATGCAGTAATAATGGTGACAAAACCACAAGAGGTTGCCAAGTGCAGGGATAATAGTCTTTCATTTCCTCCTGCTGGAATTTCAATCATTCCCAGTATCGAATTCTTCCCTGCAAAGCCCACACCGTGTTGCCTTTTTTCTGCCTGCCCTCAACCCTTCCAAAAAGGTGTAATTGTTTTCCCTAAGTGACCCTTCCTCCGCGAGGCGAGTCTCCTGCAGGCCAGCAATATCAATGTTAAGACGATTGAGTTTGGCATCAATCACGACCGTTTTTCTCACATCGTTAATATTGGTCAAGTCAGTGGAATATCCTGGACACATGGTTCTCACGTTCCAGGTCGCAAGCCGTAGCTTGAGGTTTCTGTTTTTCTGTTTATTAGTACTTGGTGCATTGGTTTTACACACTGCGATTAAAATTGTGTCCTAGCCCGAGAGCACATTGAAGCAGGCAGGCTGTGGCCGATCAACACCCAATTGGCCGGGGGCTGCCCAGCTTGGGGCGGGCGGTAGCTGATCAGTGGCACCTGTAGGTGTCTCCCACCGTCAGAGGCAACGCGTGGCACCCCATGTCTACACCAATTGACAGGGACTTATAACCCGTAACAGTCGATTCTCCGAGACCTGTTAAGACCAGGGATGGAGTTATTGCCTCTCCATAGCACAAGCCTATGCTAAAATATAGAGATCATGTGTTGCCCATGCAGTATGATCCCTCTGTTGGCCTGCCTAGTTCACTCCAGAGGAAAGGTAACACCTCTACATCTGGAACAAGACAAGCTGCAGAAGCTGCCGGATCAGCAAAGCAATGCTCTAATTGTCCGCCTGTCGGAGCTTCGATCCTAGACCAGCCGCCAACCATGGCTTAGGGCCTGGTCTGCCCTGCCATGACATTTTGTCTTTAGGTTGCATTTCCTCGCACCAGGGTAAAGCTTGTACCCTCCCAATTGCGCTCTTCCGCCCGAAGCCGTTGGCACAATGTGGGGTGTCGGGTTTGGTAAGCGCCGCCCAACGTTCGGCGCTAACAGAAAGCAGGTAGTACCGTCTACTGTTATACGGTAGCTCAGTCATATCTGACTAAGACCTGACACACTGGTAACTGATAGTAATTATTATTAAAGTAAGCCGTTGCGGTCTTGTATTATGTAAGGAACCTATGAAGGGTCTAGGAAACCGGTAGGAAACTGGAGGAAAGGCGTTAGTCTCAGGCGCCGGAGCTTCAATGAACCTTCTCCACGACGCCTAAGGGTATAAGTGGAAGACAACAACAACAACTTCTGGAATAAATTCTGTGGTTGATTGTGATGTCCTGTAAAAGACATCCAACTAACTGTACCTTCTGAAACAAACATGAATAGTCGACGGGTATGTAGTGAAGTGGTTACGAATGCATTTCGTAATCCTGCATACCGTGTTCGAAACCTAGCTGCGGCGATTTGGAAGCAGACCGCATTGCGTTGGTTTCAAACAAAGGTATGAGTGATTCAGAAAGAAATGGCAAACTACTGAACATGAACATGCCAGGGAAGTTAAAAAAAAAAACACACACATTCTGTTGATTTGCCAAATCAAGCCATACATCAGTGTCAGGATTAATTCATTGAAAAATATTGATCGACATGGAGATATCAAATATAGCATGAGAGGTATATTGGATATTTGAATTTGTTGTTGTTGTTTGTTCGTTCGCTTTGAACGCAAGCGCAGTCAATATAGTGCTACTACTAATAGCTGCCAATACACCAATACCCAAATACCAACACACAAGTAAGATAAGAGACTAAGCAAGATATTGTATCCAATTTTATAAGAAAACGCCGTTGGAACTACATCGGCCATGTACTCAGAATGGACAAGTCAAGACTCTTCATCCAAGCCCTCCTTTGGTCACCAGTAGGGAAAAGAAAACGTGGAAGACCAAGAGAGACCCTGCGTAGAACCATCATCAGAGAAGGCTCATTCAACGGCCAGGTGAACATCCAAGATCTACAACAGGTGGCGGCGAACCGCCGGACAATGATGTTCTATCTGTTCTTGCACACTACACACACGATCCCGAAGTCCCCACAGACAATGATGTTCTATCTGTTCTTGCACACTACACACACGATCCCGAGGTCTCCCCAGACAATGATGTTCTATCTGTTCTTGCACACTACACACACGATCCCGAAGTCTCCCCAGACAATGATGTTCTATCTGTTCTTGCACACTACACACACGATCCCGAAGTCTCCCCAGACAATGATGTTCTATCTGTTCTTGCACACTACACACGCGATCCCGAAGTCTCCCCAGACAATGATGTTCTATCTGTTCTTGCACACTACACACAGCGATCCCGAAGTCTCCCCAGACAATGATGTTCTATCTGTTCTTGCACACTACACACACGATCCCGAAGTCTCCCCAGACAATGATGTTCTATCTGTTCTTGCACACTACACACACGATCCCGAAGTCTCCCCAGACAATGATGTTCTATCTGTTCTTGCACACTACACACAGCGATCCCGAAGTCTCCCCAGACAATGATGTTCTATCTGTTCTTGCACACTACACACACGATCCCGAAGTCTCCCCAGACAATGATGTTCTATCTGTTCTTGCACACTACACACACGATCCCGAAGTCTCCCCAGACAATGATGTTCTATCTGTTCTTGCACACTACACACGCGATCCGAAGTCTCCCCAGACAATGATGTTCTATCTGTTCTTGCACACTACACACAGCGATCCCGAAGTCTCCCCAGACAATGATGTTCTATCTATTCTTGCACACTACACACACGATCCCGAAGTCTCCCCAGACAATGATGTTCTATCTGTTCTTGCACACTACACACACGATCCCGAAGTCTCCCCAGACAATGATGTTCTATCTGTTCTTGCACACTACACACACGATCCCGAAGTCTCCCCAGACAATGATGTTCTATCTGTTCTTGCACACTACACACACGATCCCGAAGTCTCCCCAGACAATGATGTTCTATCTGTTCTTGCACACTACACACAGCGATCCCGAAGTCTCCCCAGACAATGATGTTCTATCTGTTCTTGCACACTACACACGCGATCCCGAAGTCTCCCCAGACAATGATGTTCTATCTGTTCTTGCACACTACACACAGCGATCCCGAAGTCTCCCCAGACAATGATGTTCTATCTGTTCTTGCACACTACACACGCGATCCCGAAGTCTCCCCAGACAATGATGTTCTATCTGTTCTTGCACACTACACACGCGATCCCGAAGTCTCCCCAGACAATGATGTTCTATCTGTTCTTGCACACTACACACACGATCCCGAAGTCTCCCCAGACAATGATGTTCTATCTGTTCTTGCACACTACACACAGCGATCCCGAAGTCTCCCCAGACAATGATGTTCTATCTGTTCTTGCACACTACACACAGCGATCCCGAAGTCTCCCCAGACAATGATGTTCTATCTGTTCTTGCACACTACACACAGCGATCCCGAAGTCTCCCCAGACAATGATGTTATATCTATTCTTGCACACTACACACACGATCCCGAAGTATCTCCAGACAATGATGTTCTATCTGTTCTTGCACACTACACACAGCGATCCCGAAGTCTCCCCAGACAATGATGTTCTATCTATTCTTGCACACTACACACACGATCCCGAAGTCTCCCCAGACAATGATGTTCTATCTGTTCTTGCACACTACACACACGATCCCGAAGTCTCCCCAGACAATGATGTTCTATCTGTTCTTGCACACTACACACAGCGATCCCGAAGTCTCCCCAGACAATGATGTTCTATCTGTTCTTGCACACTACACACGCGATCCCGAAGTCTCCCCAGACAATGATGTTCTATCTGTTCTTGCACACTACACACACGATCCCGAAGTCTCCCCAGACAATGATGTTCTATCTGTTCTTGCACACTACACACACGATCCCGAAGTCTCCCCAGACAATGATGTTCTATCTGTTCTTGCACACTACACACACGATCCCGAAGTCTCCCCAGACAATGATGTTCTATCTGTTCTTGCACACTACACACAGCGATCCCGAAGTCTCCCCAGACAATGATGTTCTATCTGTTCTTGCACACTACACACACGATCCCGAAGTCTCCCCAGACAATGATGTTCTATCTGTTCTTGCACACTACACACACGATCCCGAAGTCTCCCCAAACAATGATGTTCTATCTGTTCTGTCACACTACACACACGATCCCGAAGTCTTCCCAGACAATGATGTTCTATCTGTTCTTGCACACTACACACACGATCCCTGTCTCCCCAGACAATGATGTTCTATCTGTTCTTGCACACTACACACACGATCCCGAAGTCTCCCCAGACAATGATGTTCTATCTGTTCTTGCACACTACACACACGATCCCGAAGTCTCCCCAGACAATGATGTTCTATCTGTTCTTGCACACTACACACACGATCCCGAAGTCTCCCCAGACAATGATGTTCTATCTGTTCTTGCACACTACACACACGATCCGAAGTCTCCCCAGACAATGATGTTCTATCTGTTCTTGCACACTACACACACGATCCCGAAGTCTCCCCAGACAATGATGTTCTATCTGTTCTTGCACACTACACACACGATCCCGAAGAGCTCTGACCACATTTGCCTTATCGTGTACGAATACCCCACCCAGCGGTGCAGATCCAGCCCGTCTTTGACATTTTCAAGGTGTAATGTGCTGGTGGTTTGGTTCGTCGTCCTCCCATGATTCCTTAGATGAACCCAGTACTACCAGATCATCATAAGTCCGCTCTGCATTTATCAAGGCCTCCTTAGATGGTGGAGAATGTTCATGTTCTGCCCCTGCCTTCCCTCAACGGCCGACTGGCATGCTTGTGGTTGTTTAGGACACACCTGTTGGGCGGCACCACCCGCACAATGGAAGGGCGAAGATGCCACCGAAACTCTGAGGCAGTGAAACGTTACTCGAAAATACCTGGGATGGGTAATCCGGTGAAGAAGTCGGGACGTGTTGGCCGAACAGCATGATGTAAACAGGCACACCACAAATATGTCCACATGCAAAAAAAAACAAAAAACTATAGAACTACGAATATATCCCATTGTTTTGTGTGATCTCATTCTTCAAATGTCATTTTGTTGGTCTCACTCTTTCACGTGCCATTTTGTTGGTCTGATTCTTTCACATGCCATTATTTCCACCTTCTTGTTATTGCATGTGAGCTGTGCTTCATGTCCCCCACTATCATCTGTACGTCTTTACCACATGATCTCTCTCGTAGCTACGACCAGCGTCATCGGAACACCCCCAACAGCAAATATCATCTATATACCGAGCTGACAGATTCTTCTTCTTTCCCCTGTTATCCCCCAGTGGGGTATAGACCCTCAGCTTACTTACCCCAAGCCCTCCTATCTTCATCTTTATTTATCGCATGCAGCTCCGCCTATTTCCTCACAAAATTACTCATTTCTGTTTCTACCTCTTTTCTCCTTGTTCTTTTTTAGGTTTCCCCCCTCCCTTCCTATCTGTAGCTTTTCCATGCAGCTCCGCCTAAGCCCTCATCAAAGTATTCATTTCTATTTCTACCTCTCTTCTCCTTGTGTGTGTAAGTGTTTCTCTATTTCTCTGGTCCTCTCAGTTCCAGACATATACCTCGTTATACTATCCTCAGATTTTCTCAATGTTTGGCCAATCCAGTGCCAGTGTCTTTTCCTCACTTCTTGATTCACTGGGATTTGTTTAGTTCTCTCCACGAGCTCTACATTGGTGATTCTGTCATATCATTTTATTCCTTCTATTGGGACGCAGAGGTGTTTCCAAGGCACCAGGGCCAGGTTCTATGCTGACCAAGACCTACTAACATGTCCTCGCCATGCGTCCTGGGCAACAGGTCCCTTCGGGGTCCTGGCTAACGTAGTAGGATCGCTGATTCTTCCGAAGTCGGAGAGTATCTGCCTGCACGGCGAGGAACCACCAGTCTGCACACCAATAAGCCAGACATGGGACAGCGGATACTCTCGCAAGCCTCGGGTCCTCTATGACATCACACTGATGTTGGACAACAGGATGTCTTCATCCGACATACAGGACTTCGCGCTGGAGTTCACAGCCAGCTAACGCAAGCAAGCAAGCAAACATCACAGTAAACTGAGAGATACTAGAACAAGTAGCAAGTTTCTTCTATCTTGGACATATAATAACAGATGATGGCAGAAGTGAAATAAAAATAAAAAAGATTAGGAATGGCCAGAAATGCTTTTAGCGGCATGAAATCAATATTAACATCTAGAGAGATTAATAACGCATTAAAATGAGAATTGTCAAATGTTACGAATATTCAACGCTACTGTATGGCGCGGAAGCCTGGCCATTGAACAAGCAAATAGAAAGTCGCATAGAAGCCCTGAAGATGTGGACTATACAGACGAATATGTCGTATTTCATGGAAACAAAAACAAGCAAATGCAGAGGTTATAGAAAAACTGGGAATGAAGAGAAAGTTGATGGAATAACTAAATGGAGGCAAGTGAAATATTTTGGCCACGTTAAAAGACATGACACTCTTATAAAAACCATATTGGAAGGCAAGGTTGAGGGCAAGCGAGTAAGAGGTAGACAACGATACAAGTAGGAAGATAGCATCAAGAGATGGACGAACATCAGTCTGACAAAATGTACAGTCAAGGCGAGAGACAGACAGTGTTGGAGATCCATTGCAGACAACCTTCATAGTGGAGACGATTCCTGATTGATGATGATAAGGATTAATGATGATGATTATTATTGGTTCGTATTTCGATTTTCTCAATTCTATAGTTTTAGTTCGTAGCTATATTTTAGTTCGTATCATTTATTATTGCTTTATATCTATCTATCTATCTATCTATCTATCTATCTATCTATCTATCTATCTATCTATCTATCTATCTATCTATCTACTATCTATCTATCTATCTATCTATCTATCTATCTATATCCTATCTATCTATCTATCTATCTATCTATCTATCTATCTATCTATCTATCTATCTATCTATATGTCTGTCTGTCTGTCTGTCTGTCTGACGATCCGGCTATCTATCTATCTATCTATCTATCTATCTATCTATCTATCTATCTATCTATCTATCTATCTATCTATCTGTCTGTCTGTCTGTCTGTCTGTCTGTCTGTCTGTCTGTCTGTCTGTCTGTCTGTCTGTCTGTCTATCTATCTATCTATCTAATCTTTCTGTCTGCCTGCCTGCCGGCCGACCACCCACCCACCCACCGACCGACCGACCAAGCGACCGACCGAGCCACCGACCGACCGACCGACCGACCGACCCACCCACTCACCCATTCAGCCAGCCAGCCAGCCAGCCAACCACCCACCCACCCACCTCACTTTCTTCCTACCTACCTACCTACCTACCTTTCTGTCTGTCTGTCTGTCTGTCTGTCTGTCTGCCTATCTACCTACCTACCTACCTACCTACCTTTCTGTCCGTCCGTCCGTCCGTCCATCCGTCCGTCCGTCCGTCCGTCCGTCCGTCTGTCCGTCCGTCTGTCTGTCTCGTCTGTCTGTCTGTCTATCTATGTTCGGCCCTTTCCCGTTCCCGTTGCGGGATAAATGGGTTCGACAATTTTCACGTATCTAACATAGATCCATTATTTTTATGAAAGCTTTGAAAATGCCTTAAAGATGTTATCATTATATTATAACGCATATGCCTCCAGATAGCTGTAGATAAACATTTTATAAAACTTTGAGAAAAATGCAACAATTATTTAAATTACATAATATAGCAATGTTACTAAACGTTATGACCCTTGATATAACTTTTCTTACGTTAAGTCCCCTTGCTTTATATTAATTATAATGTAATTAAAAAATTAAATTTATTACGTAAATAACTGTTTGTAAACTAATAAACTATGCCAGTTGGCTGCACGAGAACGGGAAGAACATCTGTAGAAATGATGGACCATTCACGAACGCATAAAGGACATACACACATACATTGTATGTTATATATATAGATATGCACTTCGTTCAGTGCAATTGTATCTGACCAAGAGTGCTGCCACATCCACGGGATACCATAATTTCACCTAAGTGATCGATGGTGCGTATGGCACTATGGCAGGCCATGCTAACATCAATTTGTAACTCTGCTAATTTGACTTTATCATCAATTTTCTTACTTATTTTCATCACTTAAAGCGTTTTTTTGTGAAGAAGATGGCGCTCTCCACTTGTGTTTTTCTGTTGTTTCATGAATTGCAAGATTTGAAAGTCTTGGAACAATATTACACCGGCAAAATTTGCAATATGCCAATTCAGAACCATAAGTGGATTTCTTGAGACACACAAATGTCTTTTCCGATTGATCATTATATTTCCTATTAGTATCATAAGATGGTTTCCACTTTGGCACGATAATGGGCTCAATAATAAGAAATACTTGCCATTAAGGTATAATGAATTTGAAAACTGAACTGAAAAGTAAGTTGGCTGCGCAGTGCGAGAGTGCGCACAGAATATTACAAACAGCGCTAAAACCATAAATGTTTAATTCTTGTTAGTTGTTATTGACATATGCCTGGGGTCACTGACATTAAGGAGAGTGACCTTGCTAGGACATAAACAAGTGACCGGGCATGAGAAAGAATAGACGAAGGTTGGAGACAGTGAGTTAAGGGTTTCAGCCCGCTAGGGGGGATTGAGAGAGAGACAGTTTTTAGGCTGGGTAGTAATGTGATGGGGAGCCTAGGGAGGACGGAAAAGAAAGTTAAAAAGACAGTGGAAAACATTGACTGGGGTCAGTGTAAGCGGAGACCGACTGCGGGTCGGATGTTTTTGAAAGTTGAGTTAAGACACGACTAGGGGGAGGTCATGGTCTGAGAAAGTGACGAATTTGTGACGGAGTTAGGAAGTGAACTCCGCACTGTGGGTTTCCAGGCATAGTAAGTGGAATTCGAGACCCAGAGAGAGGCTAGTATACCTGTCTTGTTGGAGGAGATTTAGTAGGCCTTGAGAGGCAGTGGTACTCGAAATGTTCTATGGGATGGAGATATATTCTGAGATAATTATTGTTCCTGGATTTATGTGTTACGTGTGTCCGTGTTAAATCAGAATTAACGGAATATTATGTGCGCAAATTCAATCTTATTCACTGAGTGATGGATGTGTGCTGCAATGGTGAAGTGTAGTGTGAGATAGGTGGATAGCTCAGCTTCCACTCTGCAGTAAGGTAGAAACATTAGAATCTAGACAACGACCATCTCACTCAGTTATCATTAACAACATCGTGAGAGTTACCTACGTTCTCGAGAATGAACCAAAAGCTGTATAAGATAAGCTTGTTGTTTTGCAGTTGATTTTAGCTAAAAATTGTGAAAAAAAGATAAAAATTAACTTGACTAATTAAAAAAGAGGCATTTATAGCTAATTATTATGCCATTACAAATTTAAAATAAAAAGCCAAAACGCCAAACCGATATTTTGATGCCAAATCGGGTTTTATAAAGCCAGATTTATCAGATTTGGCGTTTAAAAAGCCAATCTGACAAACCTGTGTAGGAGTGCTGGATCATAAGGATGTGAACAGCTCTGCTGGTTACAGAGGTGCTGTTTTGTGTGCACCATAGAACAATAGAGTTGTTGGGCTGCCGCTGAGTGTTGTATCTACTCCATTGAGCACATCTGCGAGAAGAACAATGTAAGCGAGCCAAGTGAAAAGAGTCACAGAGATGTGCACCTGCGATCCAAGGCACCCTAGATATTATCATTTACATATAAAGTAACATCGTGCCAGACTTGGATCGGGGGGTGGGGGTGGGGGGGGGGGGCCGCCAAATGTGAACTACATCAACAACAGCCACAGACAACACGACAAGAACGTTTCAACAATAATTCCACCGTGTCATCAGCTGCCCATGTTAAACTCGCACATTCATGTGACGTCAACATACATGTTGTGAGTTGAATCTGTTTGTTTAATTTGTGCCAGAGAATCTTCAATTGTTCGTGAACGTCATTTTTCCTCAACATCAACTACATCTGCCGATTTCAACGTCGACGTCTACAACTGAAGTTCTTGCCTGCGTTACTTGCTCCACCCAGGGGGTGTCTGTCCTAACTGTATCTGAGTAACAGCTGTTCCTGCCGCGTCTACCCGTTTTGTGTCTGGGTAGCCCAGGACTTGCCTGTCGGGAAGTGAAGGACCCTAGCCTGCACCAGCCACTGAAGGAAAGGCACTAGGAAAAAGACAACCTCGATCCTCGGACCGGAGCAAGGAAAGTTTAGTGTATTGTTTGTAGTTTGTATATTGTATATTGTTTGTAGTTTGTATATTGTTTGTAGTTTGTATATTGTTTGTAGTTTGTATATTGATTATAGTTTGTATATTGTATATTGTTTGTAGTTTGTATATTGTTTGTAGTTTGTATATTGTATATTGTTTGTAGTTTGTATATTGATTATAGTTTGTAGTTTGTATATTGTTTGTAGTTTGTATATTGTTTGTAGTTTGTATATTGTATATTGTTTGTAGTTTGTATATTGATTGTAGTTTGTATATTGTTTGTAGTTTGTATATTGTTTGTAGTTTGTATATTGTATATTGTTTGTAGTTTGTATATTGATTATAGTTTGTATATTGTTTGTAGTTTGTATATTGTTTGAGTTCGGTGGTCCTTGTGGTGCAAAGTTCAGACACACATTCTATCATTCTGTCTGTCCTGTGTCATTATTATTTGTGCGGGAGGGGGCGGTTGAGTTATCTTTGTGTTTCTATCCTCTATAAATAAAGACAAAGATACGTCCCGTCGTGGAAAATCTGCTCTCGACTGTGTTCCACGGTATTCTGGTGTGAATTGTAAACTCTTACGTTTATCCGTTGTGCTATCGCGTCATCAATGTTTCTTGTAAGTATAGTAGAGAATTTACTCTGATAGTTCAATATTAGATATATTCTCTGTTAAGTGTGATTGTTGTGATTGTTTTGAATTGTTGTAAATTGTATTTGTTGTTTCAATGTGGTGCACATACAGTCAGCAACATAGCTGTCACCTGTAATGGTGGCAGTAGAACTTTTGTTCGACCAATGAGAAACTTGTTGACAAAATGTTCTTCTCCAACTTTAAATTCATCCCTCTATTGCCTCTATTTATTTGTCAAGTGCGTATCTTTTGCCTAGCTATCCCACTAACATATATAGCATGGATATTTGGAGAATCGCCTTTGCTATACTAGCACTGATTTCATCATTTTAATATCTACACAACCCATCCAGTTATGTTCTAAATACTCAGTTTTTAATAAAAATGTTTTTCAGAAGTGAGCTTATTGTAGCATACTCCTTCTTCATTGTAATAGAATGGGCAACTGCAATTGAGCCATATTTGTTACCATTGTGTAAGGGAACACCTTTCAAGCTTCTTTTAGAGCTGTCAATGAAAAGTCATCTGCTGTATAACTTACACCCATTTCGTTTACAAGACCTCATACATTAGCACAAAACACAAGGTTGTATTGTTTACAAAAGAATGGAAGAAAACCGTGCGCACTGTTGCCATAAAATGTAACCTTTGTTTCAGCAATCAGCAGCTATTTTTTTTTCTTTCAAACTTTAAGCCAACATTTCTGAAGATTCCTTGGAGAGATATAGATTAGGTCGGATTAGATCATTCAGTTCACGCTGGTCAAAGCGTTGAGCAACTGGAAAATCATCTTCGAAATTACTATCACTGTCACGTTTCGTTCAACATGCCACAGCTGTTTCATCTTCTAGCAGTGAATCCGAATATCTGACTGAAAGTTGGGATCGATATGTCATTTCTTTATGAAACAAGTCGTCTAGCAGAATCTAAATCTGGAAATTTC
Organism: Cepaea nemoralis; assembly: GCA_014155875.1. NCBI lineage: Eukaryota > Metazoa > Mollusca > Gastropoda > Stylommatophora > Helicidae > Cepaea > Cepaea nemoralis. Next base: position 266,585 of record JACEFZ010005454.1, read on the forward strand.
CATTTTTTATTTTTTTTTGTGATTTTCTTTTCCATTAATTCCCTTAATATGGACAACACAGAAACAATAGTCATCAGAGTGATTCTTGGACTCTCTCCAAACCATTGAAATTCCAAATTTTGTAAGGGACTAGACAGCAAGTTTTTTTTTTTGTTTTTTGTTTCCAGAGCCTTATATAGAAAATACTAATACACAAATTCTTGTATCTAAAAAGCTGGACCTGCTGCAAACAAATAATGTAATATTTGGATATAGAAGGCTTCATATATGCCAAATCAGGTGTAACATGTTTAGCACCCAACAAACAAATTTTATTTGTAAGATTGTGTAATAAATACGTTTGTAGAATGACGACAACTGCACATCGTTTACATTTGATGTTTTTATTCCTAGATAGACAGAAAAGTACACATCATATGAACAGATCAGATGATCACATCGTTCATAATTACACATGGTTCAGAATAAAGAACTAATGCAACACAATATAAGTATTAGTAATCATACTGGGTGTCACTTTACACATATTTATCAAACAAGACATTACTCCACTATAATTTTAAACAATAATGGGGTGTTTAGGATATTATATAAATATGTAAGATCATACACATCGATGACTCGATAACACACCGATGACATAATGACACATGTACGCCAATATAACACTCTTACGCCATCATACCCGCCGATGTCATGATAACAAACCTAGCGATGATAACACACCTACACCATGATAACACGCCTAGGCTATGATAACACACTTTCGCTATGATACTCGCCGATGCCATTATACACAGCGATGTCATGATACACACCTACGCCTGATGCATGCGTATGCCATGATACACACAAACACCATGATACACGCCGATGCTCCGATACATACATACGACATGATACACACATAATCCATGATAAACACATACACCATGATACACACCGACGCCATGATACAATGATAGATTGATTGATTGATTTAGGAACCGACATCACATCATTCGGGGCATTCCCATAAGCGTTCCGTCCCCATCCTCAGCTGCAAGCGAAGAGTTCCAACACCAATAGTACCAGTAGCAATCTGATTATATGTCCGTCTCGCCTTTCCTCTGAGCGTCGAGCGTCGGCCAGATCCCCTCGTCACTCCTCGCTGCCTCATTCTTGCCAGACTATGGTTATCCATTTGTTCTTCCGAGGTGTACACGTGCTCCCATAAGGCCTCAACCACGTCTGCCTTTTCATGCAAAGCCATGATACAACAGTTACGAAATGATACACAACTATTACATGATACACACCTACGCCATGATTTACGCCTACTCAAAGATACACACCTACGCCATGATACACACCAGCGCAATGATACGTACCTTCGCCACGATGAATGGGCAGAGGTGTGTCAAAGAGTAAGCACAGACAAGTCACTGAAATTGTTCTGGCGACTACATAAAAGCATGAGTGGTGTAGTCAAGAATAAGAGCATTTCTGACTTCCAAGGTGCTGACCTCATCTGGCAGAGGACTGACGAGGACAAGGGCAAAGCCCTCTTTGAACGCTACCTTGAGCAGAGCAACCAGACAGACATGGGAGGCCGAAATCTGGCCAAGGAGGTCACCTCAGACAGATGCAAGGCCCAGAACACCTCGGATGAAGACACAGTGACAGTGAAAGAAATCAAGGCTGTGCTTCGACGATCAAAAAACAGTGCTCCAGGTCCTGATGGCATAAGATACAACGACATAAATAGGTGTACCGACAATGAGCTAGAGAAACTAGCAGACATGTACAACAACAGTATAGGGAGTGCTAGCATCAAGGAGGAATGGTTACACAGCTATCTGATTCCCTTGCCGAAGCCTGACAAAGACCACAAAAAAATTCAGGGATATCGAATTATAACCATGCAGAATACAATAGGCAAGCTGCTGGAGAAGGTAATTGCCAGGAAAATATCAAGCCAACTAGAGAGGCAAGGTGTTTTCTCCACCTACCCTGGGTGGGTACCGTCCAAAAAGAGAAACCTGGACCAATGCAGCAGTCTTTGCCCATGATGTCTATGAAGGTTTCCACTCAGGCACTGAAACCGTTGCTGCAGCGATTGATCTTGAGGACGCATACAACAGAGTACAACTGGATTTTTTAATGTTTCAGCTTCTTGAACTAAACGTAAGTCCATTCCTCCTTAGTTGGATCGCTGCAGCCCTCTACCAACGGAAAGTAGTTTTTAGATGTGGCAGTTGGACTTCGGAACCAACAACAATATATCCTGGCCTACCACAGGGATCACCATTATCTCCGGTACTGTTCAACGCCTACACAGTGAGAATCACCAGTGAGCAGATCACTGGACCTGGCAGGACATTGTCGTATGCCGATGATGTTTTAGAGTATCGTCAGGGTAAGGATAGAGAGGAGGTTGCTGTGGAACTACAAACCGAACTCAATCGCATAAGTACTTGGTGTGATGAAGCTGGGGCAATGGTCAACCCAACAAAGGCAACAGTGACTTGGTTCTCGTTGAATAATCACATTGTCAACAACCCAACACCAACTGTAATGCTGTGCTCAGAGACGGTGGAAAGAACGCAGGCAATGAAATACCTGGGGATACGGTTTGATCGGAGCCTTGCTTATAATGTGCACATAGACCAGGTGATAACAAAGGGCAAGCGGGGTTTGGCAGCGATGCGGATGATGGCGGCAGCAAACTGTGAGCAGCGCCATCTATGTCTTCTGTACGAGGGGCTGGTCATGTTTGTTTTGGAGTATGCAATGGCAATCCTGACTCTCAGCCATAAGCAGGTAGAAAGGATGGAAAGGATACAGAATGAAGCTATGCGCACTATTCTTGGATGTACAAGAGATACATCATGCAGGGCGATGCGCTACCTTCTTGATTTTCCAACCATTGAAGAGAGAATACAAGTTTGCAGGGCACGCGCCTACCTCAGAATTAACGCAAACACACAACATCCACTGCATAGTGAAATTAGGAAGGTGAAGGGCAGCAGGTTAAAAAGAGGACGGTCGTGGATGGGTCAAACCGAAGACATTCTTCAACAGGTGTGTTCACTTGAGGACTTAGAACCTGGCGAGGAGTGGGTGCAAGTGCCAACAGACTTCTGCACATCCTTTTCAGTTTGCATCCAACTAGATAGAAAATGCAGACAAGAAAATCCGGCTGCTGTTGAGGCAGAAGTACAAGCGTTGATTTTCGAGAATTCGCTAGACAGTGACGCGGTCATCTACACAGATGGGTCGGTCGTCCGACATGTGAGAAGCTCATGGGCCTTTACAGCTCGGGCCGGAGGGAGAATTGTGAAGGAGGACTCTGGTGCTTTCACTGAAACCACAAGTAGCCTGACCATGGAAGTCATGGCAGTAAGTAAAGCAATAACATGGCTCGAGACACAGACATTCACTAGGGCTTGTTTCCTTAGCGACTCAATGAACATGATCAAGAGGATAGAGGAGGGGTCGATCCGAAGAGAATGGCTGCTGCCTCTGAAGCGGTCTCGGCTGGCAAAGATTAGTTTCATCTTCGTGCCAGGTCATGCGGGAGTACAAGGAAATGAGCGGGCTGACAAGCTCGCAGGTGAGGCTACTGTGGAGGGCGGACGCGCCATGGACCAGGCTGACATTCTGAATGCTCTACGAGAAGTGAGACTTTTGCGAGAACCAAGTGATGACTGTGAATCTACAACAATGGCCAGACTGCAGGAGCAGCAAATTAAAAGAGGGGTGGCCAAACAAGAACACTACGCAGGAAGCCAAAGAAGATTGATAAACCAACACAGAACCGGCGTCGTTAGCCGCTACACGCTGCGGGATTTGCTGAGGAGGGGATCCGAGCACTTATGGACTGAATGGTTCGATGTGCAACGACGATGATCTGTCGACTAACTAACTAACTAACTAATGCTTCTTGCACAATCCTTGCGACATGCTGATGACCATTATCGTGCAACAAAATTACACCACGAGAAAGCATGCAGGGTGGTTTATTCCTGATGGCATTTTGTAGCTTGTCTATTGTTTGCAAGTAGTGTGTAGAGTTCATGTTGACACCAGGTTCTTTAAAGTTGGCCAACAATAGCCCTTCATGAATAAAAAAAAATGCGCTCAGCATAACCTTACCAGCAGAAACCTGTAACTTGAATTTTTTGGCTTTTGGTTATCCAGCATGCTTCCATTGCATGCTCTCTCTTTTGCTGCTCGGCTCAAAGTGGTGACAACATGATTCATCGCCTGCCACTATGCGGAAGAGAAATGCATCACCCTCCACTCTGTAACTCAGCAAGTGGTTCAAACACCATCCCATGCGTTCCTCTTCTTGGTGGTCGGTCAACTTCCGTGGTACCCACTGTGAACACACCTTCCGATATTGCAGTTTCTTACGGACGACCTTTTGAATTGTCCCAATTGACACATCAAATTCTTTCGCTAGTGAACTTATGCTTCGACAACAGTTCATCTGTATTGCTGCATAAATTTTGGCGATGGATTTTTCTGTTGCAACAATATGCGCTTGACCCGGCTGTTGAAGATATGTCGTGAACTGACGTCCTTTCCGAAACATTCGTGCCCAGTCTGTCACTGTTGTCTTCGACACACATTTGTTACCGTACGCTGCCTGCATTCTTCGATGAATGTCCACTGGTCGGCATGCTTCAAATGAAAGAAACTGAATCACCGCTCTTTGAGCTTCTTTGGACGGATTTTGGATCAACCCGACCATTTACTCTACGGTCAGAAACAGAACCTATGCATCATGGGGCGATAAGCAAGTGCTTTTTTATTTATTGATCAGTACTTATCACATGACTATGACATGATCATGTTCAACGTACGCAATTACGCTCGGTGCGGCACGAACGGATTTCAAATTAACGCCCCTCATATATGCCAGGCAATTCACCGTGTAGTCTGTTTTGTGTTTTGTTTTGTTTTGTTTGTTTTTTTGTCTGTTCAAAGTAATAGCGGGAAATCATAGTTTTGATTTCCAATAAATAAAAACTGTATTAAACTTCTGCTCGGAGGTGAGGTAGCTTAAATGTACGGTGTCCGCCTCTGGCTTATGTTTATGGTAGGAAGCGGAGAGGCTTAGATATAAGATGTCCGTCTCTGTCGTATGTGTTTCGGCCTCTGATTAAATTTGCTATATTTGCTTATGTATGTGGGGTTCGCCTCAGTAAGGTGGATTGGCTAAGATACACGTGCCCGCCTCTGACTAAAGTTTACGGTGGGAGGTGGAGTGGCTCACATACAGTGTGTCTGTATCAGGCTCAAGTTTACGGTGGGAGGCGGAGAGGCTTAGATATATGTTGTCCACCTCTGACTCACGTTTGTGTGAGAGACAGTGTGACTTAGATCACTTAGATAAATGGTGTCCTTCTCTGACTCACGATTGTGTGAGTGACGGGGTGACGTAGATCACTTAGATATATGGTGTCCATCTCTGACTCACGTTTGTGTGAGAGACAGGGTGACTTAGATCATTTAGATAAATGGTGTCCTTCTCTGACTCACGATTGTGTGAGACAGGGTGACTTAGATCATTTAGATAAATGGTGTCCTCCTCTGACTCACGATTGTGTGAGTGACGGGGTGACGTAGATCACTTAGATAAATGGTGTCCATCTCTGACTCACGATTGTGTGAGTGACGGGGTGACGTAGATCACTTAGATAAATGGTGTCCATCTCTGACTCACGATTGTGTGAGTGACGGGGTGACGTAGATCACTTAGATATATGGTGTCCATCTCTGACTCACGTTTGTGTGAGAGACAGGGTGACTTAGATCATTTAGATAAATGGTGTCCTTCTCTGACTCACGATTGTGTGAGACAGGGTGACTTAGATCATTTAGATAAATGGTGTTCTCCTCTGACTCACAATTGTGTGAGTGACGGGGTGACGTAGATCACTTAGATAAATGGTGTCCATCTCTGACTCACGATTGTATGAGTGACGGGGTGACGTAGATCACTTAGATAAATGGTGTCCATCTCTGACTCACGATTGTGTGAGTGACGGGGTGACGTAGATCACTTAGATAAATGGTGTCCATCTCTGACTCACGATTGTGTGAGTGACGGGGTGACATAGATCACTTATATAAATGGTGTCCATCTCTGACTCACGATTGTGTGAGTGACGGGGTGACGTAGATCACTTAGGTATATGGTGTCCATCTCTGACTCACGATTGTGTGAGAGACAGTGTGAATTAGATTACCTAGATATATGGTATCCGCCGCCGATTCAAGGTAATGGGAACGAGGGAGTGGCTTAGATATATGGTGTCATCTGAATCAAATGGATGATGTACGGTGGCGTGGTTTAGATATTTGGGGTTCGTCTCTCACTCAAGTTTATGGTGGGCGGTGAAGTGGCTTACATACAGTGTGTCTGTCTGTGACCTAAGTTCAAGGTAAAACATGGTGATTTAGGGTGGTTATGACTCAAGGTTATGGTGCGGGGGTTGAATGGCGTAGATGTACGGTTTTTGGTATGGTCCAGCTGTTTCAAATTTTTATTTAAAGTATTTTAAAAAGCATATGAACTTATTAAATTCAGTAATACATGTCAACATTTTAAAACTGGTAGGAATCATAATTAATACGTTTGAAGAATGACGACTGTGGTGGAGGACAGGGCCGTTGTCGAGTTTTCCGCGTGCTCTGCCTGTTACCGGAGAACCGTTCAACTTGACAGAGAGCACTATGCGTGGTTTTGAGGTGCTGCCACACCTCGCTCAGGCCATTTTTCTCTCTCATTAGAGGTCTTGAACCGATTCGGCGCAGCATTCTTCTACAATCTCATTTCTAGGGGGGTTTCTTTCTTATCCTTTAGGAGGCTGAGTGGTCTAGAGGTATGGTGTCCGCCTCGAGTGCTGGAGGTCACAGGTTCAAGCCCCGGTGAGGACAGGGATTTTATCACGTGGACTTCTAGTAACAAATACAGCACACCGGCATGCCCCGGAGAAAAGATCCAGGCGATGCTTGCCACCCGTGACCTCCGAAGCGAAGCAAGCCACTCTGCCCGAAGCTTGCCTGTCCTCACCTTCCTCGGCATTCTGAGTCAGTTACAATCACGATGTGTGTGTGTGTATATCGTATCCTCCATCCAGCGGAAAGCTGCATTGACACACTGGAGATACATAATCTTATCGATCTGTCTCAGGTTCTTGTCCAACAGTATTTGGTTCAGGTCGTTCTCTAATATGTGGGACAAAAACCTATCAAGTTTTCCCATCCCGACTTGTTTCAAGACATCTCAAATATTAATTTAAAAAAACAAGTACATATCACATCTATCTAATAGGAGGTCAGTACCATCAACATAAAACTAATTAACTTATGGTGTGACACCACCAATTATTATAATACAATTACAACAACAAACCAACAACAATAAAACAGAGAACGTTGCGGTGCAGAGTTTTAATCAGCAAACAGCAATAGGAAAACACAAATCTGTTCAAACAACAAAATTAAATCACAGCCATTACATTAATCACAAACTGTGAAATCATGAGAAATAACATATAACCAGAATGAAATAAATTGTGGAAGCTCCAATAATGAAACAGGGTGAATTCTGAGAGAAGGCATAGTACAAATCAGACAGTCAGAGAACTCACAGTCATGATTACTTGTGTGATTCACAGTGTGGGAAAATGGAAGACAAAGTGTGTATCTGGGAGTTCATGGTGGATGTGAGTGTGTAACAGTGCAGAAGGAGAACATTGATGTTGGATGGACTGGGACATTTGTATGGAGAAATATATCATCAGTTGAACTGATTCAGAATACCGGAGACCAACGTCTGAGGAGGTACATGGACGCCAATGCCACATTTCATTGATTGCCACTGTCATGTTAGTCATGGTTACATGATGGGCATTTGCAGCACAGAAATGTCTTCTACTACCTACAGAAGGACAAGGTAGTCATGACAATTACAATTGTTGGTTACATGATGGGCACCTACAGCACAGAAATGTCTTCTACCACCCACAGAAGGTCAAGGTAGCCATGACAATTACAAGTTTTGTTTACATGATGGGCACCTACAACACAGAAATGTCTTCTACCACCCACAGAAGATCAAGGTAGCCATGACAATTACAAGTGTTGGTTACATGATGGGCACCTACAACACAGAAATGTCTTCTACCACCCACAGAAGGTCAAGGTAGCCATGACAATTACAAGTTTTGTTTACATGATGGGCACCTACAACACAGAAATGTCTTCTACCACCCACAGAAGGTCAAGGTAGCCATGACAATTACAAGTTTTGTTTACATGATGGGCACCTACAGCACAGAAATTTCTACCACCCACAGAAGGTCAAGCTAGCCATGACAATTACAAGTGTTGGTTACATGATGGGCACTTGCAGCACAGAAATGTCTTCTACCACCCACAGAAGGTCAAGGTAATCATGACAATTACAAGTTTTGTTTACATGATGGGCACCTACAGCACAGAAATTTCTACCACCCACAGAAGGTCAAGGTAGCCATGACAATTACAAGTGTTGGTTACATGATGGGCACTTGCAGCACAGAAATGTCTTCTACCACCCACAGAAGGTCAAGGTAATCATGACAATTACAAGTTTTGTTTACATGATGGGCACCTACAGCACAGAAATGTCTTCTACCACCCACAGAAGGACAAGGTAATCATGACAATTACAAGTTTTGTTTACATGATGGGCACCTACAGCACAGAAATGTCTTCTACCACCCACAGAAGGACAAGGTAATCATGACAATTACAAGTTTTGTTTACATGATGGGCACCTACAGCACAGAAATGTCTTCTACCACCCACAGAAGGTCAAGGTAGCCATGACAATTACAAGTGTTGGTTACATGATGGGCACCTACAGCACAGAAATGTCTTCTACCACCCACAGAAGGACAAGGTAATCTTGACAATTACAAGTGTTGGTTACATGATGGGCACCTACAGCACAGAAATGTCTTCTACCACCCACAGAAGGACAAGGTAATCATGACAATTACAAGTGTTGGTTACATGATGGGGACCTACAGCACAGAAATGTCTTCTACCACCCACAGAAGGACAAGGTAATCATGACAATTACAAGTGTTGGTTACATGATGGGGACCTACAGCACAGCAAACTTTGATGCGATCCATATAAGAATAAGAGAGTCAGGACATTTACGCATGTTATTTTGCAAGATAACACATGCATAACGTGGCACTACAAGCCTACATACTCATGTACACCTATATGCCACGTGTATGTGCACTACTGTTGTTAAACATGACTTTATTCAAAACATGGATAGAATGATCACCGAAATAGCACATACACAAGGGCCCCGCTGGAACCTGGACAAACTATGTTCCCAAATGAACGCTGACTCTTTTCTGTGCAAGCGTTACCTGGGACATCACTGTGATGTATGCTGACCTGTTTGGCACATCCGTGAGGGTGGGAGACCACAATAGTCAGGGATTCGGTGGATTTGACATCATCACACCTGTTCAGTGCATCAAAATAAGTTGTGTACCTGGTTGTCATACACTCAAGTCTCCTGGCAAGATCCATGTCATGAGTGTAATACTTGATTATGCAAGCATCACACACGGGGCTTTTATAGAATGTATCCATATCTGTGAGTGTGACGACATCTTTACAGGCATCAGGTGTTACTCCAGAATCAAAAAACAGATCACAAGTTGTGTGTTCTGCCTCCATTTGATCATAAACAAGATGAGTTGCTGTATTTATACTAATCAAAGCAAACTGTCGCCGAGGTTTTGGAGACTTCTGACATTCTTTACAATGGCAATCTTGGTCATTATGTTTCTCTATGTAGTGAACCCAGCCACTACCTACTCTCATCAAGTTACTGCCCCGGTTACTGAACCACGGGTAGGGGATGTCAGTATCTGGGACAGTCTCAGGTCGTTTCTCACTGACATAATTGACTGTCACACGGACAGTTAGATCTGCCATAAGTTTAATACACTTTAGGATCTCATCTCTTCCACTGACAGGCGGTAGATTGTCCACACTGAGATTCTCAAGAGGACGGAAATTCTGATGTCCAGGATTCCTCTTACAGGCAGCGTACTGTTTATTTGGGTCATCGTCCTCCACTAAACAGAAGAAATCTTCCAATGACCCTGTGGGACAGATATAGATAGAACCAATAATAATACTAATAAAATGTTAATACTGAATGTTCTTTGCAGGACGTCGCGAGCGACCTCATGTTGATTTTATGGGAAATTTTACTTTCAGTAGCTTGCCAGTGCGTTTTTTAAATACCCTTATTATTATTATTATTATTGTTATTATTATTATTATTATTATTATTATTATTATTATTATTATCACACATAAACATGAAGTATCTCTTTAATTCAGGTGACATACTGTCATATTGTATTCATACTCACTTTCATTGGTTCACAGACATCTTGCCGTTTTAACAGACGATAGTTTGAATAACGAAGACACAAACCATAGATTGTACGATTTATTTCCTGGCACATTTCGCCTCATCTCGTCAGGTAGGCCTACATACTGCAGAAGTCACACAACATAGAGTACAGTAATTAGAGATGCAGCGAAATATGCCAGGCAACAAATAGTGCAATCAATGGTTTGTGTCTTCGTTATTCAAATTCACTACGGGAAAACATTGTTTTGATTTTCTGAGACGATAGTTTGCTACATTGTGCTTCAAAAAGGCATAATAACTACAACCCATGGCGGTGGCGAATGTTACTGATAAAGCCAATTCGCGCTGTAAATGTTCGCTGCAGTGGTTGCATGTGAATACATGGTCATTTCCATCATCATACACCATCTTACGTCTCACACGCTCGGTGTGTGACTTGTCTGCAATCATTTTCTCCTTCGTCTTTATTTCATTTCTGATATTTGCCCTCCATGCAACACGTTCAGCGGCGACTTGCTCCCAATGTGCATTGTCAATGCCCGTAACATTCATGTCCCGGTTACACACATCTTTGTATCGTAGTAGAGGCCGACCCTGAGATCTCTTACCCATCTGTAATTCACCAAAAAAAGATGTCCTTTGGTATTCTACCATCATCCATCCTCCTAACGTGTCCTATCCATCTAAGTCTACGAAGACTGAGCATGGAAGACACTGTCACACAACCTGATCTTTCCAATACTTCAGTATTTGTGATTTTGTCTTGCCACTTAATACCAAGTATTCTTTGCAGACACCGCAAATGCAAGCTGTTTAAACGTCTCTCTTGGTGTGAGTAAGTTGTTCAGGCTTCACTGCCATAAAGAAGAGTACTAAGGACACAGGCTTGATAGACAAGGACTTTTGTTTTGGCAGTAAGCTTCCTGTTCCCCCAGACTCTTTTTGTTAACCTGTTCATTGTTGTTGCTGCCTTACCAATCCGAATGTTGATTTCCTGATCTAGGGATAATTTGATATTTACCTCTGATCCTAGATATGTGGAATGGACTACTATCTCCGGTTCGGCGTCGTCATTAAAGATTGATGGTACCCCATGTGCACCTTGTGACATAATCTGTGTCTTCTTTTTGTTAATTGTTAAACCAAATTCAGAACAAGCATTGGAGAATGCAGAAAGTAGATGTTGTAATTCTTCTTCAGAGTGGGTCGTAACTGCAGCATCATCTGCAAAAAGCAACTCTCTGATCAGTACCCTCCTAAATTTGGTCTTGGTCTTCAATCTCTGAGCATTGTAAAGGCCGCTATCTGAGTGTGAGTGAATGTATAAACCACCATCCTGATCATGAAAGGCATATTTCAGTAGAAGTGAACAGTATATTCCAAAGCAGGTAGGAGCTAGTACACAACAATGCTAAACTCCACTCTTGATTTCAAACTCTTCTGAAGTTGCACCGTCAAACTTGATTATACCCTTCATGCCTGTGTGGAACGATTTCACAACGGACAGAAGAGTTGGTGGGTAGTCAATCTTCTTTAGTGCCTTGAACAGGCCCTCATGACTGACCAAATCAAATACGTTTGTGAGGTCGATGAAGGCAATAAACAGTGGTTTATTCTGTTCACGGCATTTTTCTTGCAATTGTCGCAATAAGAAAATCATATCAATGGTAGACCGGTTCAATGATACCCATACTGTAATTAGGGGTAGACTTGATCTCCCAGGACTTGAAGTCTGCGCAGAACAATTCTGGCAAATACTTTTCCAACAATACACAGAAGGGAGATATCCCTATAGTTGTTGTACTCGCTTCTATCGCCCTTGTTCTTATACAGTGTTATGATGCAGGAGTATCATAGTATCTTTGAAATCCTTTGGAACATATCCTTCTCGCCAGCACAGCTCTATTAGCTGGTGGATCTGTAGAGTGAGTGTGTCTTGCCCAATCCTGATAACCTCTATTGGAATCCCATCCTTACCTGGAGACTTGCCAGATGCAAGTTCATTTATAGCACACTTAACTTCTATTATGGTGGGAAGTGTGTCTAGGTGGTCAAGAGTTTGTAGGGCCTCTATGGAGTTGAGGCATCATCTGTTAGTTTGGCCTCACTTGAGTAAAGCTCCAAATAGTGTTCTACCCATCTATCCATCTGCTGTTTTCTCTCAGTGATGATTTATCCAGTCAAGGTTTTCAATGGTGCACTTCTTTTGATCATTAGACCACGGGCTTTCTTTATCCCTTCACACATGCTTCTGATGTTTCCCTTATCACTTGCATTTTGAATGGACTCTCATAACGTGATCCAATAATCATTTGCACAGTGCCAGGCAGTCTTTTGTATTCCTTCCTAGCTTGCTTTATCTCACCGGGAGTGGGCGCGTTGTTCTTTCCTTGTTTCTAAAGAGAGCCATCTTATTTTTATCAATCAAAGGCTGCAGTGTCTGGCTGTTTGCCGCAAACCAGTCCTGCTTCTGATGATTTACAGTGCCGAAAGCCAATACCGCTGTTTTATAAAAAGTTTCCTTAAGTTTGCCCCATTTTTCACTTGCTGTACAATTGTCTGATGAATTAGTGAAAGCGTCTTCAAGTTGCTGTTGGAACTCAAAGCACTTATCAGGATCATGGTTGTCAATAATATTAATCCTGGGGCTAGATTTGTGTTTAGCTGTGTAGATTCTCTTTGGCTTCAGTCTAACCATTGTAACAACCAAAGAATGATCCGTATCACAGTCAGCACTGTGGTAACTTCGAGTTAATGATGTTTGGTTCAGATGTTGTCTCCGTGTGATGATGAAGTCCATTTGATGCAAATGGTCGGATCTTGCAATGCTCCAGCAGCCTTCGCCCATTGCCATTCATGCGACCGATGTTGTATTTTCCAAGGCACACTGGCCATTAACTCGAGTCCTTGCCTACACGAGCATTGAAATCACCGAACATATAAATGTAGTCGGATTTTGGAACTGCCTTGATCACAGAGTCTAGCTCCTCATAGAACGAATCCTTCATATCATCGGTAGAAGTGAGTGTCGGTGCATATGCAGTGATAATAATGGCAAAACCACAACACAAGAGATTGCCAAGCGCGGGGATAATATTCTTTCATTACCACCAGCTGGAATTTCGATCATTCCTTCTTCACTACAAAGTCCACACAATGTTGCCTTTTTTCTGCCTGCCCTCTACCCTTCCAAAAAAATGTGTAATTGTTTTCCCTGAGTGACCCTTCCTCAGCGAGGAGCCTCCTGCAGGCCAGCAATATCAATGTTAAGACGATAGAGTTCTTGCATCAATCACAGCCGTTTTTCTCACGTCGTCCATATTCGTCAAATCAGTGGAAATCCTGGGCACATGGTTCTTACGTTCCAGGTTCCAAGTCGTAGCTTGAGATTTCGATTTTTCATTTTAGTAGTGCCTGGTGCATTGTTTGTTCAGCCTGCGATTCAGATTTTGCCCTAGCACCAGGCGCCCATTGAAGCGGGCAGGCTGTGGCGGATCAGCAGCCAATTGGCCGGGAGCTGCCCAGCCTTGAGGCGGCCGGTAGCTGATTAGGGCCACCTGTAGGTGCACCCACCGTCAGAGGCAACCCGTGGCGCCCCATGTCTACGCCAATTGACTTATAACCCGTAACTGCTAACTCTCGCTTTGATTCCGAGACTGGTTAAGACCAGGGATGGAATTATTGCCTCTCCATAGCACACAGGAGGGATGTGTGTATGGGTGGGGAGATTGTGTGTGGGGTGGGGATGTGTGTGTATATGGGTAGGGGTGTGTGGCTGGGGGATGGGTGGGTGGAGGATGTGTGGTTGGGTAATAGATGTGTGGGTGGGGGATTGTATATGAGTAAGAGTGTATGGTTAAGGGATGTTTGGTTGGGGAATGGGTGGGTAGAGGATGTGTAGGTGGGTAGAGGATATGTGGGTGGGTGAGTGTGTGCAGGTTAGGAGATGGTGGGGGATGTTTGTAGTGGTGGTCTCGGGATCTGTGAGTGGGCTGGGGGAGATGGGAGATTATGTGGGTGGGTGCGGAATTTGTGTGTGGGTAGGTGCGGGATATGTGAGTTGGCGGGGAGATGTGTGTGTGCGTGGGGGATGTGTGGCTGAGGAATGTGTGTTTGGCTGGGTGGTTGGAGGTGTGTGGGTGGAGGAGGGTATGTGGGTGAGTAATTGTTGGTGGGTAATGGGATGGGTAGAGGATATGTGAGTGGATGAGGAGATGTGTGTAGGCGGGTGGATGTGTGTGAGTGAGGGATGTGTGGGTTGAGGATGTGTGGGTTGGGGAATGTAGGTGTGCTTGGGGTGTGGGTGGATGGGATGTGTGGTGGGTGAGAGATGTGTGTGGGTGGGGAGATGTGTAGGTGTAGGGATGTGGTGGATGGGTGGGGGAATGTATGTGTGTGTGGGTTATGTGTGAGGTTGGGTGGGGGAGTTGGAGTGAATGGGGGATGTGTGGGTGGGTGGTGGATGTGTCTCATAACATAGTAATATGCATTGTTTATGTTTACAAAATTCATTTGACAATGTTTTTTCCTATGCACTGTTGATGAAAGAAAGATGAGTGATTGGAAGGGCCGAATGTAAGACGGGCCTGCGTGCCCAATTTGTTACCCTTTGAAAATAAAGTCTGTTCGTTCGTTCGTACAGTCGGGGATAAAATATAGAGACCAGGTGTTGCCCACGCAGCATGATTCCTCTCTCGGTCTGTCTAGTTCGCTCCAAATGAAAGATAACAGCAATACATCTGGAACAATATAAACTACATAAGCTACCGGATCAGTAAAGCAATGCTCTAACTGTCCGCCTGATCCTAGATCAGCTGCCAACCAAGGCTTAGGGCCTGGTCTGCCCTGGCATGACATTTTGTCTTTAGGTTGCATTTCCTAGCACCAGGATAAGGCTTGTACCCTCCCAATTGCGCTCTTCCGACCGAAGCCGTTGGCACAATGTGGGGTTTCGAGTTTCGTAAGCGCCCCCCCCCCCCCCCCCCCTCAACATTCGGTGCTAACAGAAAGCAGGTAGTACCGTCTGCTGTCATTACCATAGCTCTGTCATATCTGACTAAGACCTGACTCATATTCACTTAGGTACACATTTAACATCACTGTCTTCTGTCTATACAAATTTTTTTTGGTTGCTTGGTTCATGGAACCTCCGAAATACAGAGCTTTGACTCTGATGATCGAAGGTTTTGTGTTCAGGCCGTTTAAGTCCTTTTATTGGAGTGAACGAACGAGTCAAACAGCGAGAAGATTTATTTTCAAAGAGCGATAAAATGAACGCGCAGACCCGTCTTATGGTACGACTTGCAAACCATTCATCTTTCACACATCAGTTATATGTTACTTATTACGCAAAATTTATAGAGCAAACAAGATGAAAAACATCTGATGACTGTGGAAATGTGGTTTCTGAGGAAAATGTAAAGAATACCATAGACCGACAGAAAAAGCAATGACCAAGTCCTTCAAGAAACAAATGAAAATCGTAAACTTCTTCTTCTTCTATCTTTCACTTGACATATGTCTAAAACTGCAATGTTGTCTCTTGCATGAATATAACAGTCTTTTTTTTAGTTCACTCAGCGGTCCATAGAGTTTATCTTCCATTGTTGTCTCTCTAGGCCAGAAGATTCGCCAGGATATATTGTAGTTTGGGCAATCCTGGAGTATGTGCTCTGCTGTCTGCGACGTCAATCCACATGTGCACATGGCTGAGTCACCAATCTTGAATTTTGTATACATGTGGTTGCGTAATCTATTGTGTCCTGTTCTGAGGCGCAGAATAATGACTTGTTCTGGTCTGTCCATCACGTGTTAGTCGTCTTGGGTAGGGTTTGGTGGCCTTCTGACTGATTTGATCATTCTTTTCTTTTGGTGGTATGTAATGGGCACATCAGGCTCTTCTTCATTTGCTCCTTCCTTAGCCAATCGATCAGCTCTGTCGTTTTCGGGTACGCCACAGTGGGATGGTATCCATTGTATGGTGACCTTATGCTGACTGCTAAGTTCAGAAAGTAGTGTCCTTAGAACTGGCAATTTTCCAGACAGCAGCGCCTCTATTACTGATTTTGCATCTGCCACTATCACTACAGGTTGTGTACCATGGCTAGTATTTTGTAATTTCTCTGTTGCTATCTTGATTGGTCGGTCTCTCTGGCTGAGGGGTTACACCACTTTCTCCGTAATCCCGGTTATCCACGCAGGGTCTCGCAGCGAGGCTAGAATTGGAAGCGGTTGGATCCATGCTCGTGACTTGAGGGATAATGAGCCGGCCGCTCAGAAAGCAATGGCAAACTACTGAGCGTAATCTTGCCAAGAAATCAACATACAGCTGAAAGATGCTGATGTTGACAGCGATGTCCTGTAAAGGATATGCAAAACATTTTTTTTATCTTGATTGCCTCAATTTCAGCATCATGGTTATGGCAGTACTTTCCTGTTGTAACTCTGGCCGTGTCCCTAGTATTATTTGGGTATTCTATATACACTCCCGCTCCTCGAACAACATTTCGTGCTGACCCATCTGTGTAGACTCGAATCCAGAGATCATGTGGGTATTCTGCTTCAAGGAAGCTGAGAGTGGCTGTTCTGCGCTGTAGACTGTACTGTTCTTCTTTGTCAAATATTCCTCTCACTTTTGACTGGATTTGTAGCGATAGTCTATGTTCATCTTTCCATGGAGTTCTCTCTGGAATAGTTAGTTGTCAGGGGGATACTAACTGTGGAAAGATCGGTGGTTTCTCTGCAGAGTCGTTTGGCCTGGTGGTTAAAACTGCTTCTTTTCAACCACCCCATAGCTATGTTTTCAAATAGGTTCTTCATAGGGTGGCCTGGCAAGGTGAGGAACGTTTCTGCTTGTATTAGTATTTTGTATCTCTACGTTTTCTCAGTGCTTGTGAAATCCCAATTTTCTCCATTGCTACTATAGGCGTTGATCTCATCCCTCCTGTGGTGACTCTAAGAGCTTGATTTTGCATCTTGTCCAGCTCTTGTAGTATGGTTTTTGATGCTGAACACAATGCTGTTGACCCGTATTCCAGGTGTGATCGTATACTCTGTTGATAAACTTTGCTAAGTATTTTGCCACTGGCTCCCCATGTGGTTTCACCTAGCTTTCTCAGGATGCCTATTTTCCTTCTGGCTTTTACTACTGCTTTTGTTTATGTGTTTTCTACATGTCAGCCTGTCATCAAATATTACACCTAGGTATGTTGGTTCTTTATCTTCTCTTATGGATGTTCCATTTATCTGGATGATCCCTGCCTTTTGTTTTGGAGAGAGGGTAAATAAGGTGGTGCTGCACTTGTCAATGTTTATGCTGACACGCCATTTATTTGCCCATGCAGCAAATGTATCTACAGCTCTGTGTAGCAATATGTTGGCCACTGATGCATATTCATTTGTGCTCCACAAAACCAGGTCATCAGGGTACACTGCCGCCTTGATTCCATGCGGTAGTTTAGCAACAAGATCATTGATGAAGATTAGAAAAAGAGTGGGGGAACAAGACTCTACCCTGGAGAACACCGTGACGCAGTAGTATCTTTTTGCTCTTGAGTCCGTCTATCTGTACTCGGGCTCTTCTGTTGTGCAAGTATGCTTTCACCCATTTGTACATTCTTCCATTGACTTTACAGTTTCTCAGTTTCCTCATCAGACCTTCTTTTCAGACTTTGTCAAAGGCTTTCTTCAGATCTATCCAAGCAGCAAGTACCAGCTTCTTCTCTTGGAATGCATCCTCAACTTCTTGAGAGAGTTAGTTTCTCTGATCTTCCGTAGAGTAGCACTGCCTAAAGCCATTCTGTTGTGGCACAAGGATGTTTTCACTTTCAATGCACCAATCTAGTCTGTGATTGATGACGCGTTCCATTGTTTTGCAGAGACAGCTGATGAAGCTAACTGGTCTGTAGCTGGGGGCAATGGAACTATCTTTCCTAGATTTTAGGAGGGGTATCATGGTTGCTTCTCTCCAGGCTTGTGGAACACTGCTTAAGGTACAGATGGTATTGAAGATCTGTAACAGTTTTGCTTTGGCCTCTGTTCCTAGGTTCCTGATCAATTTAGTGGAGATACCATCAGCTCCTGTTGACTTTCTCATTTTCAGTTTTGATATGGCTAGCTCCAGTTCGCTGATTGTGATAGATGTCTCCATAACCTCATGTAGTATTTAATTATGCCCTGTATGTCGCCATATCTCTCGAATCTCTTCTTGTTTCTCTGGACTAATTTCGATATTGTTATCTTGTGCAAAAGAGTCCGCAAAATGGACAGCTGCTTGCTTTCCTGTTAAGATGTTTCCGTCCTTATTTATTGCAATTTTTGAGTTTCTCCCTGTCACCATTAAGTTGGTTTTTTAGCTTCCACAACTTCCTTGTGTCTCTTTCAAAGTTCAGTGACGCTGTTTTCTCCTGTCAGCTTTTCCGTCTAGCCTGCAGCTGGGCCCTTTGAAATTTGGCTTTTGAGTGCTGGTATTTATTGTGGTGCACTTGGCTGGGGTTGGCCTCTGCTTGCCTTCTACACACTTCCACATCATTATGCAACTGTTCCAATTCACTACTCCAGTAGGGTTCCGCTTGGTACTGTTTCTCGTGCTGCCTCTAGTGTGCATTTTCCAAACTCTTCAACTACTTATTTATGTCCTTCTCAGTGTTCAGGTTTCTAGCCAGCATGCTGGTGCGATGCTTGTACATTGCCCAGTCTGCTTTCTTGTAGTTCCACCTTGAGAGAGTGGTGCTTTCACTTACAAGTCCATTTTCTACAGTTAGAAAGACTGGCCGATGGTCACTGACACCCAGCTGTTTCTTAACAATTCATTTAATGTTCCACTCCAGCTTTAGTGTATGAAAAGCCAGGTCAGGTGCAGTTTTAGTGTGCCATGATCTCGAGTAGAAGGTATGTGAATTGATTAGAGAAATTAGACGTAGACAAAAATTTTTCGTCAAGTTATGAGAAGAAATAAATTAAAGAACTTGATGATATCTGGCAAGATTGAGGGGAAGAGACAACAGGAAGGCATAGAAGTAAATACCTAGATGGCTGGACCACGAGGCATGGTAGAGACAAGAACACTGAGCTGATCCACGACTCTGGTGATCGAGTGAGATGACGAGACATGACCGCACACGCTTATCGGCATATCACATGATCGATGAATGACAAGCGAATCCGTGTTACATTATGACTTGCCAAACACTCGTCTTTCACACGTCAATTATATGTTACTTAATAAGGACATATTCTTTATTGACATCACGAGATAGATATAGCGTCAACGACCTAGACCTGGCATCCAGTGTTTAAGTTTAACATATAGGAACGCACAACGGGCCCACAGAGGTCAGCATCTGACCCGGTGTCAAGGATCTCACACTAACACAAGAACGTGCCAATCCATTGACCTCCGTGGGTTGTGTTTTCTATTGATCAAATCAGTTGTCACGAAGACAAACCTATCCCTACATCAACACCAACACCAACACGGGGGAAGTGTCTGACACAGTTCATGATTGCTATATCGTCTTATGGAAGTGGCTAACACAGTTCATGATTGCTATATCGTCTTATGGAAGTGGCCAGCACAGTTCATGATTGCTATATCGTCTTATGGAAGTGGCTAACACAGTTCATGGTTGCTATATCGTCTTATGGAAGTGGCTAACACAGTTTATGGTTGCTATATCGTCTTATAGAAGTGGCTAACACAGTTAATTATTGCTATATCGTCTTATGGAAGTGGCTAACACAGTTCATGGTTGCTATATAGTCTTATGGTAATGTCTAACACAGTTCACGATTGCTATATCGTCTTATTCAAGTGTCTTATAAGTTCATGCTTGCTATATCGTCTTATGGAAGAGTCTGACACAGTTCATGCTTGATAAATCGTCTTATGGACGCCTTGTTGGTTTATTGGTTAGCGGCCACGGCTCTGAATTCATATTCCGACAACTGATCTCGACTGTCAGGTCGGCCAAGCCTTAGATGGCCACCAAGAAATGTCCCACGAAGAAAGTTGGCCGGTGTGATATTGACCACATCACCACTTGAGGGTCAGCTGCTATTGAGATTTAATCCCTTGTGAGATATTTCCAGCCACCTCACAGCCTTCGACTTCAGATTTATGACCATTTCCGCACGCCATACTCCCGCGTCGCGCAGCAGGCTATCAAACCAATGAGAGCGATTGCTTAAAGCCGGATGAGACAGCCAGACTCTCTAGGCGCAATTGGGGGGAAATGAGTTGTAGCTTAAACATTCTAAGTTGATCGCCAGCAAGGTGCGTTGAAGCCAAGCAGTGTTCTAGAGTTTCTTCGGGCAGGCTCAGCTTTCATTGTGTGGCGAATCAATTCTTGTAGTTAATGTAATACAAGGTTTATATTTGCAATAATGTCAATGTAATGAGTAAAATGTTTACAAATGATCATAATCTAATTTTGTGTTCCTGTGGGAATGAAAACAAGCGCCATGTTTTCTGTTTACTGCACTTGTTAGTTAGAACCTTCAGCTAGACATTCTGTTGCGATTTAGTACTAAAGAATATTTTCTTACATTCTGTTGCAATATACTACTACTACTAAAGAATATTTTCTTACATTCTTTTACGATATGCGGCTAAAGGACATTCCCTTATATTCTTTTACATATGCGGCTAAAGAATATGGTCTTATATTTTGTTACCATGTGCTAGCAAAAAGAATATTTTCTTATATTTTGTTAGATATGCTAATGAAGAATATGCCCTTATATTCTGTTACAACTGTATATAACTACTTTTCTCAATATATGAATAATGTACTTTTCAAATGTACTTGCTAGACATTGATGCTTTTACAGAGGAAATGTAGCTTAAGAGTCTATCTCTTTAAAACCATGTACACTGACTCACACCTGTAGGGATGTATATATCTTGTGATTCTTTATTCACATTTTCCCCCTGAATATGTTTTGGGAAATTGTCTTGTTTTGTTCTGAGAATACATGCTCATTAATAAGAGTTGCACCATATACCCAAATGTTAGCCGGACGTTGCACACACCAACAACCTTACATAGTCACATGATGATTAGGTGGTTCTTACGGTCAAGGGCATGCCATTTATGTTCTGAAATAGGATTATAAAACAGCCCATTTCTGACTATGTGCATGAGATAACCTGCAATCTTGGGTGGTTTTACAATGTCGTCCTCCAGCCCTTTGCTTAGAAGAGACCGCGGGGAATGACCAGACCTGTTTGTTTAAATCAGTGCTTATGATAAATACATAACGCTTATAAAGGCACCCATATTAACTTACGAGATAAATATATTCTTATTTGTGATGATGATGATGAGATTATATGGTGGACAAGTAACTCTCAATACTTGATGATGATGATGATGATGATGATGATGATGATGATGATGATGATGATGATGATGATGATGATGATGTGGATAAGCATTTGCGATCTACGCTGAACCCAGAGAAAGGAGTAGGAGCTTATTTACAGGCACCTGATGATGACAGTGATGATGATGATTTTATAAGGTTGACCATTAACTCAACTTACACCCATCTCTACACACCCTGTCTTATCAAGCAACAGTCTCAACCTATCTTTGGCTTACTAGGAAGTGCACTACATGCACCCTTTCCCATGCATCTACCATAGTAGGCATCTATCTCAACCCACTTTCATCACAATAGCCTTTATCTCAATCACAACATGCCTCTACCACAACCTACCTTCATCCCAACATGTATGTTACATCCTTGATGACTTTGAATCAACTTACTTTGTTTGACACAACCGGATAACCTGGTCACAACCAGACTCACTGGTCTTAAAGTTATGACTATTATTTTTTTATTTGTCCTGGTTGCACCAAGAGTTGATCCCATCAGGACCTTACAGCATGAGATGATGGATTGAATGCCATCTATACAGATAAGAGGGAGGTGATCTCACCTATTGAGTGGACACATTCTTCCCCCTCTTATTGTCTTATTCTCTTCTTTTTTTTCCTTTTTTTCTTGATTGTTTCTTGACATGTTTTATGATTTACTGATATATTTTAGCAAAATGCTTATGAAGTTGTATTTTGTTTGGACCGTCAGATGGGCGGTGTAACTGAAACCTACTGTTGTGAAGATGCGGACTTGGTTGCTGAGGGCGGTAAACTTGTATGTCATGTCCATCTTTTGCCAGCCCAAATATTAAGTACAGCCCATTTCCTTGCATCATCCACCACCCCATCCTTCAAATATCTCACCCATGTAACCCATGGACCCACTGAGAATTCCTGATGATCCTAACTGAAGACCCTTACCATCCCTCACTCACATTGAAGATGACCCTCTGAGAGAAAACTGGTTCCCAGGAAGAGACTTGCATCCATTTGAATCTTAAACCCACCGAAGTACCTACCGGCTGATATCAGCTGCACAAGACATAATATCCTTTTACTTATGTTTTAGTTACTTAGGATACATATATCCATTTGTGGTATACTGAATGATTCACTTGGGTTTTGTTTTGTTTCCACCATTATGCATTCACCCCAGTAAGCATTTCAGGTGAACATATATGTCAATTTTCTTCAGAGATGTACTCTATGTGAAATTAATATTTTGTTATCATAATTTTTTTGATTTATTAACACTTATGTTACCAGACCATTTGTTGATTGATTCTTACAGAATGTGTGTAAACATAAATATTATGTGATGTCACTGTATGTCCTGTTTATACTGTGAATGTTCTGTCATGATATTGTTGGTCTAGTCCATCACATACTTGTGTAAGTTAATCCATCATAGATGATAATAATAATTGAGACCGCATGAGGGCGGACACCTGCACACTAGCACCTTTTCCCCAGTGATAGAAAAGGGCATCCATTTTTGGGATAGTGGCAACAGTCCGTGGTCTCCATACCTTCCCAAGAAGCCTAAACTTACATATTTATCTATTTTACATTAATTCGTGTATATACGAACACAGCTTTAGTATCTTTACGTGGGGGAACGAGCCATAAACTTTAGCTTCTAGAATGTGATTTTGATAGAGGATAGGAACCCATCCCCTTTGGTCATACCCTGATAATATTCCTCAGATAATTAAATTCCTCTTAAGTGGGTGTTACAGCCTAACAGATGTAACCCCTATAAATAAACCTCACATCATCATGTAGTTTAATCCCGTGTACTGTTTACTTCATCTGATAATGTAGTCCCTTGCCCTGTTTACATAATCTTATAGTTTAATACCTTGCACTGTTTGTACCATCTTATTGTTTAATCCATTGTACCGTTTACATCATCTTATAGTTTAATTCCGTGTACTATTTACATCATCTTATAGTTTAATTCCTTGTACTATTTACATCATCTTATAGTTTAATACCTCGCACTGTTTGTACCATCTTATAGTTTAATCCCTTGCACTGGTTGTACCATCTTATAGTTTAATCCCTTGTACTGTTTACATCATCTAATAGTTTAATCCCTTGTAGTGTTTACATCATCTAATAGTTTAATCCCTTTTAGTGTTTACATCATCTAATAGTTTAATCCCTTGTAGTGTTTACATCATCTTATAGTTAATCTCTTACACTACATTATCGCATAGTTTATTCAATATAACCAACCTTTATCCAGCGGCAGCATATGCAGAGATATCAATGTTGGCACTGGAGCACCTGGGTAGAAGAAACATTTCAAACTGAACAGGTTAGTGTCTTCTTAAGCGTTTATTATATTTGTAACTGTCCTTCATCATGGCATAGTATAGGGGATTGTGGTCTTTGTCTTCGCCATCATTACCACTGTTGTGTTTCATTTTCCCTCCTTTTTTCTGCTGCTGCCGCTCCTCTTCCTCCTCCTCCACCTCCTCATCCTCTGCCTCCTCCTCCTTATTCCTCGTTTCTCATGAGCACCATCTCGCGTGTGTATTAACATATACATAATTTGTTGTTTCAATCATTGCCTTCGACCGTTAGGGTATTTCAACTAAAATAGGCAGCAATCCCTATCCAAGAAGTAGCCGACTGTCTCTAGAAGTTATGGCTCATTATAAGAATGTCGAAAGGGATTATTCCGATAGAGAGACTGGGATTCACTTGGTTTAGAAAAGACACAAAGTGAAGAACACTCGAGTATGTAGGAAGACCTAATAAATACCCTAACGGTCGGGGGCATCTTGGGGCACGAATGGGATCTTACCAGATAATTAGAAATAATATTTCTAATAAATTGTGTTAGTTGGAACGAACGATGTTTTCCTCTCAATATCTGTCCATCAGTAATCTTTCATATTTATTAGAGAGAGAAGCGTGGATGAGTGTTTTGTGTGATTGTATGTAATAATCATATTTGTGTATGTACTAATAAGATCTGTAAATTATACTGCAGTTGTATTGGTAAGCTTGAGGAATCAATTAGTACAATACTGAATTTGTGTACTTTTACTCCATCAATCACTCACCCTCTGTCAAAACCTAGTAGTTGCCTTGTAGCAGAAATGAGGGAATCAGCGTTCAGACAAATAAAATAAAAATAGATATAAAACTACTGTCTGTTCTCCAAGCACTCATGGCCAACTAGCATCAAGAACTACAAGATCTACCGTCTTTTATCCAAGCACTCATGCCCTACTAGAATCTACAACTACAAGATCCACTGTCTTTTCTACAAGCCCTCATGCCCAAATAGTATCTACATCTGCAAGATCGAATGGCTGTTCTCTAATCACTCATGCCCAACTAGCATCTACAATTGCAAGATGTAATGTCTGTTCTCCAAGCATTCGTATCTTACTAGGATCAACAACTACACGAATGTCTGTTTTCCACGCACTCATACCCAATTAGAATCAAAAGCGAAAATATCTACTGTCTCTTCTCCAAGCACTCATACTCAACTAGCATCAAAATCAAGAAGATCTATTGTCTGCTCTCCAAGCACTCATTCCTAGCTAGCATAAACAGCTACAAGATCTACAGTCTGTTCTCCAAGCACTCATGCCCAAACAAAGACAAACTAATACAATCCAAATACTCATCCCCAACTAACATCTAGAAGTACAAGACATACTGCCTCTTCTCCAAGCACTCATTCCCATCTAGCATCTATATCTACAAGATTTACTGTCCTAGCCATGTGAAATACATAGAACTATTCTGCAGTGGATATCATCACAATGCATTCTATTAGCAACTGAGAAATAAATGGGGAGAACCGTTGAGGCCACTAAGACTATTACATAAACAGATACGCATAGTATTATTTGGCGCTCACAGAAGAAGAAGAAGGAAATAGAGATTAGAAGACGCACTAGACAACATAAAATTTGAAAGCTATAATAGTTACCGACCGGGATCGCACCTGTCGCCTCCAAATGACGACGGCGCCTCGCTGCAGGAACAAATGTACTTCGACGCACGACCAACTAGACACTCCGCTCGTGCGTCGAAGTACACTTGTTCCTGCAGCGTGGCGCCGTCGTCATTTGGAGGCGACAGGTGCGATCCCGGTCGGTAACTATTATAGCTTTCAAATTTTATGTTGTCTAGTGCGTCTTCTAATCTCTATTTCCTTCTTCTTCTTCTGTGAGCGCCAAATAATAATTAGCAACTGAGAGGAAAGTTCAAAGAACAGATTTCCAGATTTCCTTTCACCAAAAGAAATACAAAACGTATTTAATAAAAACACTTAGATATACAGCTGACAAACAACAGGATGATTAGCTTCTGTTGTTCAAGCTATCGACACTTACTATCTTTTCTTTCAGAACAGGACACAACAGACTCAACAGTCGCGTGTACACAAAGCTACAGATGAATTCTACAACAATTGTATATGAGGGGAAACACCTCCACCTGCAGGACAAACCAAACAACATTGTGCTATATACAGCTCAGAAAGCTCTACTCTATCTCTGGATAAAGCAAACTTAGATACCAAATTCTACTGAAGCATGCAGGACCTGCAGAAGACAGCAAAATTTATGCATATAGCCAAATTACAGGTATTGATTGATTCAAATCCTATGAAAATACCAGACGTACCCACGACATTTTGTTTATTTTTATCCATGCCATCTAGATGATGTGTAGATATCATTGTTTTTCTGTAAACTTCCTTATTTTATGTGTACACAAAAAGTGTGTATTTGTATACATATATAAATAGCGTATACTGACCTATGTTTGAGCGACAAAAGTTTATTTCAGGTTGAAGATCATAAGACCCCCAATGAACGCCATCTTCAAGGGGCCAAGCTCCACCCGAGGCTCCATGCAGTAGTGAGTCTGCCAAGACCTCTGGCAATGCACACACCGAAGCTCCACTAGATCCTCGACACGTGGCTGTGTTGTACAGGGCGGAAACCCTGACACTGTTTAACATGTCCGCACTTATCCAGGTACCTAAGCTGACCTGTTTGCTACATCCGTGAGGGTGGGACACAATAAACAACAATGGCTGCCGGTCATCCCGCACCAGTTTGTAACAGTCTAACCGTAGTTTCACGGATCGTGTAAGGGTCTGTTGAAGCCTGCGAGCCAGATCCAGGTCATGGGAAATACATTCAATGTTACAAATGCCTCTATTACCATCACTAAAGTACACGGATGTGCCAGTGAGAGTGACGACACCGCTACATGTGTCTGGTGTATTTCCTCTATCAAAGAACAGATGGCATGTGATGAGTTCTCCATCATGGTCCTCAGAGGCAACATGAGATGCTGTCTGTATGATAATTCCAGCATAGTCTATTACCCGTGTAGACGAATTTCGACATTCATTACATCTACAAGGACCTGCCTCATTGCGATTGTTCATCTGTACAAATTTCACAAACCCCGTCCCTAGCGTAATCCTTCCACTGACATTCTTGGCTTTCACACGAACTGTCAGCTCTGACTCTGCCCGGATATAGTCCAACACATCGTTGTGACGGAAATCTTCTGGGAGATCTTCTATACTGAACTTGTCTACAGGTATAAAATTCTTGTGACCTGGATTCTTGTCACAGCTGGTCCACTGACCATGAAGGTCAGCCTCTCCGCTGTAACTGTACTCAGCCTCCCAAGGACCTAGTAGATAGATACAGGACATCTTGTGTGAGACAATATTACATCGTCAATGTATGGAGCTGGAAGATATATACAGGACATCTTGTGTCAGTAAATATTACATCATCAATGTATAGAGATGGTAGATAGATACAGGACATCTTGTGTGGCACAATATTACATCATCAATGTATGGGGCTTGTAGATAGATACAGGAAATCTAGTATGAGACATAGCTAGTCAGGTCTTAGTCAGATATGACTGAGCTACCGTATAACAGTAGACGGTACTACCTGCTTTCTGTCAGCGCCGAACGTTGGGCGGCGCTTACCAAACCCGACACCCCACATTGTGCCAACGGCTTCGGGCGGAAGAGCACAATTGGGAGGGTAAAGCCTTACCCTGGTGCGAGGAAATGCAAGCTAAAGACAAAATGTCATGGCAGGGCAGACCAGGCCCTAAGCCTTGGTTGGTGGCTGGTCTAGGATCGAAGCTCCGACAGGCGGACAGTTAGAGCAATGCTTTGCTGATCCGGCAGCTTCTGCAGCTTGTCTTGTTCCAGATGTAGGGGTGTTAACTTTCCTCTGGAGTGAACTAGGCAGACCGAGAGAGGGATCATGCTGCATGGGCAATACATGATCTCTATATTTTAGCCCAGGCTTTGTGCTATGGAGAGGCAATAACTCCATCCCTGGTCTTATGGTGCATGATGGTGGAAATGACCACGTGTTCACATGCACCCACTGTGAACGGACATTTACAGCGCAAATTGGCCTTATCAGTCACACTCGCTACCGCCATAGGTAAAAGTTATTATGCCTTTTTAAAGCACAAACTATCGTCTGTCAAGACGGCAAGGTGCCAATGAGTATGAGACAATATTACATCATCAATGTATGGAGATGGTAGATAGATACAGGACATCTTGTGTGACACAATATTACATCACAAATGTATGGATCTGGTAGATAGATACGGGAAATCTAGTGTGAGACAATATTACACCATCAATGTATGGAGATGGTAGATAGATACATGACATCTTGTGTGACACAATATTACATCATCAATGTATGGAGCTGGTAGATAGATACAGGACATTCGGTGTGAGACAATATTACATGATCAATGTATGGAGCTGGTAGATAGATACAGGACATCTTGTGTGAGACAATATTACATCATCAATGTATGGGGCTTGTAGATAGATACAGGAAATCTAGTATGAGACAATATTACATCATCAATGTTCGGAGATGGTAGATAGATACAGGACATCTTTCCATAGATCAGGGGTTCCCAACCTTTTCTATGTCCCGCACCTCTAGAAAACTTTTAGTATGTTCTCGCACCCCCTACAAAAGTATTTAGTATGTTCTCGCAAACCCCCCCCCCCCCCACCCCTTTTTTTATTTTGTGTGGACATGATTAAGGGTTAATAGTCTGTGAGATAAATAGAAAACAGAAATAAATAAATAAATAAATAAAAATGCAGTTTCAGTTCTACATATATAAAAGTCGCGCATACATATGGGGTTGGAATTAAATTGTAAGAAGACACAGGTTATTGTCTTCACTAGGAAGAAAGAAGTACCACAATGTAATATACAAGTAAATAGAAATATTCTTCAACAAGTGAATCAGTACAATTATCTCGGAACAGTCATAACATCTGATGGGAGATGCCTTGAAGAGATTAGAACAATAATCGAAATGGCAGTAGTGGGGGACGTAGGTTTCGGATATTATTTGGTGGAGCCTCATCCGATGACCTTGACCTCGGCTGATTCAGGTCACTCCTCCTCTGCCTCGCAGTGGGCGGGTAAGGGGTGATAACTAGATCATATATAAGGGAGATCATTCTAAGAAATATGTTTCTACGCTATTGAGTGGGTATATAATATTTTAATTAATTGTGTGGGTATATAATTATTTTAATTAATTATAAAAATAAAATAAATAAAAATAAATAACGACCGGGTGTGGGGTGGACAAGCATGGGTGGGGAAGCAGGTGCATCGCGTTGTGGTATTAGTGGCTTAAACATTATCATCACGTGATTTCAGAACTTTAAATGAAAACCTTTAAAATGTAAAGATGGACGGTATTATCGGATCTAGTGGGTATTGCGTAGTGAAATTCGTTGGCAAGAGGTGGGTAAGTGGCGTGAAAGGTAGATAAGTGCTTCCGAAAACTATAATCATACGGTTCCAGAACTACAGATGAAAACCTTACAAAGTAAAGATAGCCGGTATTATCGGTTGTAGTGGGTTATGCCTTAGTGAAATTCGGTGGTAAGATGTGGGTAGCGGTTATTAGTGATCTGTAGAGGTGTGTAATGGCCTATACGCTATCATCATACGGGTTACAAATGAAAACCTTAAAATTAAAGATGGCCGGTATTATGGTTTTAGTGGGTATGGTTTAGTGAAATTTGGTGTTACGGGGTGGGTATCAGTTATTAGTGATCTGTAGAGGGATGTAATGGCCTATTCGCTATCATCATACCGGTTACAAATGAAAACCTTAAAATTAAAGATGGCCGGTATTATGGTTTTAGTGGGTATGATTTAGTGAAATTTGGTGTTAAGGGGTGGGTGTCAGTTATTAGTGATCTGTAGAGGGGTGTAATGGCCTATTCGCTATCATCATACCGGTTACAAATGAAACTTTTAAAAATGGAAAGATGGCTTTTAATGGTTGTAGTGAGTATGGCTTAGTGAAATTTAGTGTTAACGGGTGGATAGCGGTTATTATTTATCTGTAGAGGGTTGTAGTGGGCATATGCACTATCATCAAACGGTTACAAGTAAAAACCTTAAAATCTAAAGTTGCCGGTATTATTGGTTATAGTTGGTATGACTTAGTGAAATTAGCTGTTAATGGGTTGGTGAGTGGATGATTAGCTAGATAAGTGCTGCCAAACACTAACATCACACGGTTTCAGAGGGTTAAATTAAAACCTTAAAACTCTCTCTCTCTCTCTCTCTCTCTCTCTCTCTCTCTCTCTCTCTCTCTCTTGGTACTTTCTATACCCGTTAGGGTTGTCCATTAAGTGGGTTTACACATTTGTTACCTCTCTGTGTGTCTATACGGGTCTTCCCCTCGTTCCTTAGCAACCCATTTCCAAGACCAATATATGTTCTCAGGTTTGTCTACTCATCTCACGTTTCACACCCAGACAAATGCGCAGATTCTGTGTAATATTTCAACATTCAAATAAACAAATATGTTAAACAAATTATATAAAAATGTTGATAAAACACAGAGAAATCTCGTCCAAACTTATAAAAAGTAGGAAAATGTCTTAGCCAAATGGAAAAGGTATCAGCTAAATAGGAAAATGTGTTAACAAATTCGGACAATCTGTTAACCAAATGTGAGAAATATCGGTCAAGTAAAGAAATAGCTTGTCCAAACGTATACAATTAGGAAAATGTGCTACCCACATGGACAATATATCGACCAAGTAGGAACATATGTTAGAAAACGTATTTAGAATACTGTTCAAATACAGAAAAATGTCATCCAAACTTATGAAAAGTAGGAACATTTGTTAAACTATTGGGAAAATTATCAACAAAGTAGGAAAATATGTTAGTCAAATAGGAAAAGTATTCATCACGTAAGGAAATACCTTGTCCAAACTTATGAAAAGTAGGAAAATTTGTTAGCCACATTGGAAAAAGATTGACCAAATAAAGAAATATATCCTCGAAACTTATGAAAAGTAGGAAACTTTGTCAACCAATTGTGAAAAAATATCAGCAAAAGAGAGAAATATCACACTCAAACTTATTAAAAGTAGGAAAGTGTGTTAGCCAGATGGGAAAAAGTTCTGCCAAATACATAAATATTACAACCAAATTTATAAAAAGTAGGGAAATCGTTAACCAAATTTGAATGCTATTGACCAGGTAGGAAAATGTGTTAGTCAAAGTGGAAAAATATTGACCAAGTAATAAAATACTTCGTTCAAACGTATGGAAAGTAGGAAACATTGTTAACCAAATGTGAAAAAAAATATCGACCAAAGAGAGAAATATCTCTGTCAAACTTATAAAAAGTAGGAACATTTGTCACCCAAATGGGAAAAAGTTAGACCAAATACAGAAATATTTTCCAAACTTATGAAAATTAGGAAACATTGTTGGCCAAATACAGAAATAGCTCGAGGAAACTTATACAAAAGTAGAAAAATTTGTTAGCTGAAGGGGATATATATTGGTCAAACTAAGAAACATGTCGACCGAAGTAGGAAAATACGTTAACCAAAGTAATAAAAATATTGGCCAAATACAGAAATATGCCAACCAAACTGATAAATATCTTCGCCAACCTTATGAAAAGTACGAAACTTTGTTAACCAAGTGTGAAAAAGTATCGGCCAAAGAGAGAAATATCTCTCCCAAAACTAATGAAAAGTTGGAAAATGTAGTAGCCAAAAGTGAAAAATATTGTCAAAGTAAAGAAATATCTCGGCCAAACTTATGAAAAATAAGACAATTTATTAACCAAAGGTAAACTATTATGCGTCAAAGAGAGAAATATTTCAACTAAACTTATAAATAGATCAGTCAAACGTGCAAGAAGTAGGAAAATGTGTTACCCAAATGCGAAAAATGTCGACCAAATACAGAAATAGCCCAACCACACTTATAAAAAGAAGGTAAAAGATTGACCAAGAAATGAAATGTCTCGTCCAAACTTATGAAAACTAGAAAAATTTCTAAGCCAAATGGGAAAAAAGTTTTATCAAGTAACGAAATATCTCTGCCAAACTTATGAAATGTAGGAAACTTTGTTAAGCAAGTGTGAAAAAGTATCGGTCAAAGAGAGAAATATCTCACCCAAATTTATAAAAGGTAGGAAAAGATGTTAGCCTAATGAAAAAACAATGTCGGTCAAATACAGAAATAGCTCAACGAAACTTATAAAAAGTAGGAAACTTGTTAACCAAATGGGAAAGATATTGACCAAGTAGGAAAATTTGCTAGTCAAAGAGGAAAAATATTGCCCAAGTATCGAAATACACCATTCAAACTAATGAAAAGTAGGAAAGTTTGTTAACCAAATGTAAAAAAAAAATATAGTCCAAAGTGAGAAATACTTCAACCAAATCTATAAAAAGTAGGAACATTGTTAATAAAATGAGAAATATATTGACCAAGTAGGAAAATGTCTTAGTCAAAGAGGGAAAAGATTGACCAAGTAACGAAATACAGCGTTCAAACTTATGATAAGTAAGAAACTTTGTTAACCAAATGGGAAAGCATATCGTCCAAAGAGAGAAATAGCTCATCCAAACTCATAAAAAGTAGGAAAATTGTCAGCAAATTTGAAAAATGTGTTAGCCAAATAGGAAAAAGATTGACCAAATACAGATATCTCTATCAAACATACAAAAAGTAGGAAAAATTGTTTACCAAAGAGGAAAAAGCCTGGCCAAGTAAGACAATTTGTTAACTAGAATAATAAAAATATTGACCAAGTATCGAAATATCTCCGCCAAACTAATGAAAAGCATGAAACTTTGTGAAGCACGTATGAAAAATTATCAGCCAAAGAGAGAAAAATCTCACCCAAACTTATAAAATGTAGAAAACTCTCTTAGCCAAATGGGCAGAATATCAGCCAAATGCAGAAATATCTCAACCAATCTTATTAAAAGTAGGAAAATTGTTATCCAAACGGGAACGGTACTGACCAAGTAGGAAAGTGTGTTAACCAAATGTGAAAAAAATATGGTACACGCAACGAAATATCTCGCCCACACTTATGAACACTAGAAAAATTTGTTAACCAAATAGGAAAAATATTGGCCAAGTAGGACAAATTGTTAACCAAATGGGAACAATATTGACCAAGTAACGAAATATCTCGTCCAAACTTATAAAAAGTACGTAACCGTGTTAGCCAACTATAAAGAAAATCTAGGTCAAGTAGGAACATTTGTTAACCAAATGGGGAAGAAACTTAGCCAAATGGGAAACATATTGACCAAGTAACGAAATACATCGTCCAAACGTATGAAAAGTGGGAAACTTTGATAACCAAATGAGAAACAATATCGGCCAAAGAGAGAAACATTTCAATCAAACTTATAAAAAGTAGGAAAATTTGTCAGCCACATGGGAAAAAAGGTCGACCAAATTCAGAAATATCGCAACCAAACCTATAAAACAAAGGAAAAAATTGACCAAGTAATGAAATAGCTCACCCAAACGTAAGGAAAGTAGGAGCAATTGTTAACCAAAAAGGAAAAATCTTGGCCAAGTAAGAAAATATGTTAGGCAAATGGAAAAAAATATTGACCAAGCAACGAAATACATCTTCCAAACTTATGAAAAGTGGGAAACTTTGTTAACCAAAGGTGGAAAACTGTTGACCAAAATAGGAAATATCGCATCCAAATTTATGAAAAGTAGGAAACTTTATTAAACAAATGTGAAAAATAGTCGCCAAGTAAAGAAATATTGCGCCTAAACTTATAAAAAAAATTGGAAATTTTGTTAACCAACTGGGAAAGATATTGACCAAGTAGGAAAATGTGTTAGTCAAATAGGAAAAATATTGACCAAGTAATGAAATACAGCGTTCAAACTTATGAAAAGTAGGAACATTTGTTAACTGCCATGAAGCTGATTACTGGCTCGTTTGTTCAGCCGCAGTGACAGAAATAAACAGGAACATTCATCACATGGAAACAGTGAACAACTCCATGTCCTTGCCATTCTTCAGTGTTTATTATAAACAATTAACGCAGCACATAATCTCAATCATTCCCGAAAGATGCGGGATGCCATGCGATCGTAGATAACACGTCTAATTAATGTTTATTGTTCTGAAACACCGCTATGCTACAATGGCTACTCTATGGTCAACTTACGGTCACTTGCCCTTGACATCGGCATGGGGCATTGCTCAATCACCGTCAACTCGGCGCGCCGTCACTGAACTGGAATGGCAACGCAATTAGCCGTCCGACTTGTGTCAAACACTCTAGCCTCAGGCTGAAGCGCCGTTCCAATACGAAAGCAATGTTGAATTCATCTCGCTTCACTTTCGACACTCGGTTCACGTCCTCTCTCTACTGGGACCCTGGCTAGACTAACCTTGTCCAGCCGTGTCCTTCCCGTGTACCACACAACTAATGTCACGTGATACGCAACTTCTCTGAATGATTTCCCTTTGTTCTTCAACATCATCATCAGGTGCTCACCGACTTTCCATACTTATTCATGCGGATTTGTTCATCGTGATCGCGTGAACTGCTTTCACAGATGACAATTCCTCTTCTATGGTAACCTGTTCTCACTACATCAGTTTACCGCTGTCTACCTCATATCGGTCCATGGCATTATGCCCCCCCCCCTGTTTTTTGAAAATGGTGTAGCCATTTTCATAGTCTCTTCAGTTTTTTCACTCTTATGACATGTAGCGATATTGGTAGGCATTTCATAATTATATTGTATACTGATGTACTTCCACCTACCTATTTTCTCTGATAATATGACGGTATGGCATTCCATTAACCACTGCACAAAATCAATGAAAAAGAAATTTATTATTATAGTCAGACACGCCCTATCAATCTGCTTCCCCCGCAGACGACGTGTAGCCCAGCCTATGGGGGGGGGGGGCTGGGCTAACATACTATGAGCTTCATAAGGTCCCGTGGCCTCCCCATAGTAGTCCCTCATTTGCCCTATAGACAAGCATCCTCAAACCTATCAAGGCCATTACGCCCGAATGAGGGGACATGCGTGGTTAACAGGTACCATGACCATCTGTATTATTATTTATATTTGGTATTGTGGAATATGACCAATATATCTATAACCTCTATACCGCTGTAGTTATCATTTGTCATTTGGGTTTACCGTTTGACTTACTTTAGCTTATACAATCACAAGTGGGGTTGTTGCCTCCGCAGTTGCTTGTTTGCGGTTTACTTATAGTATTTCCTTTTGTCTAGGGTGTTTACTTCTTCTTCGTAAAGGGTGTTTTAAAAATTTCATAACCGCAATTTTATCCTACTGATGATATAGCTGTATGTTGTAGACTCATTTATCAACGTCTGTGTCTATCAAAGTTTATAATACTTTGATTATCTATCACCATTACTGGTTGATCTTCATGCACTTTCTGTTCATTGTCTCTTGTTTTCCATTTCCCTAACAAGGCTTTTTATTTCTTGTGAAGGTTTCTCTCTGTCTCTGAGTTCAGTCATTTGACTGCAATACTGTCTCTTGGCCTTGTGTTGATATTTTAAACCGTATAATGTTGACCAATAGCAATACGATATAAAAATGCATTTACATTTGTAACATGGCATATGTCAATTAGAGCATAAAATTAATAGCAATAAATATCATTGACATATTTGATATATTCATGCAATGTTATCAATTGAAAGAAAATTAAAAAATGTGACATTGACTTCAATTATCAATGTGCTTTATCTGTTATAGCATCAACATTAAAATTATATACCACCATACACTCGTGTCATTCGTTGCAATCTGTTTGTTGACCGTTGTTGCTTCGTGTTGTTTTTGTTGCCACCATTGTTATAAATTCTGATTTGTGTCTTCTGCAATAGTCTTGATTGGTCTTTCTATCACCTTTCATTATTGCTGAAAAAGATCTATTATTAAGTCTTCTGTTATGGACACATAATCTGTACATATAAAAAATTTCACATAAATCAATCATGTGTGTGAAAACTCATACTATCACATGTTACAACAGTCTATTGTTATCATCATTGCAATATGTATGATGATCTGTTTACCGGTGAAAAACAGACTGGTCTATTGTGGATTGAAGTTGACCTGGACACACTCACAATAGATTGCGTCGTATGACTTTGGTATATATGCTGTTATGCTTTCAACAGCATGATGATTTAACTTCTTTTTATATTTGTGTTTTACATTTTTTCGATACCACAGGTTTCTCTCAATTGGTAGTATAAAATTGATTTTCATACCTGTATTTTCTTACCACTGAATCTGTACTGCACTGATGGCAAATAAATGGTATGTTTTCATTTCATGAGCTGATAGTTCAATCAAGATGAATGGAATATGAAATTTGATGTATATAGTTACATGAATACTAAATAACTATAATACCGCTCAATTACTTCACCATCAGTGTGGTTGGTCATACTTGTTTACCATGGGCTGATCTTGTCGCTCGCTCGTTTATGCTGCTTTGGTGCCCTGGGATGGTAATTATTTGTTGGCATTTTGATAGTCTCCCCATGCTTTTTCGGTACCCTCGGATTGTAGGCACAGAGTTCCACTTCCAGATTCGTAATTGGATCTTTTGTGGCGCTTACATGGTTCGGCTACTCTCGCCTTTGTTTTCTGCACATTCTGGTAAATTATAAATGGAAAAAATATGTACATATCTGAATCAATTTAACTTAATTAACCTAAAATGTCAAATTGACTGCTGATATCTGTACTCATTCTATACGGCAGTTCAGAGCTTTAATTAATACTTGGATAACTGTATCTCTCTGTTACCCTTTATGTACTCTGAATACCATAGTTTTAGATTATTTCATTGCCTCACAGTACAGTTTAGATACAATGAGATTAAAGAATTATTGTTTTTATTGCATATGTATTAGATGGTAATGTATGTATTTACATATGAATGTGTCTT
This sequence comes from Cepaea nemoralis, assembly GCA_014155875.1. NCBI lineage: Eukaryota > Metazoa > Mollusca > Gastropoda > Stylommatophora > Helicidae > Cepaea > Cepaea nemoralis. The sequence continues at coordinate 303,776 of JACEFZ010005454.1, forward strand.
AGTGAGTAACAAGACTTTATGATGGTAAGTAAATTGAAGGTTGGGTGTTTATCTACAGAGATTTTTCCTGTGTTTCTTTTACTTAGGTTATATCCATTCCTATTGTAAATTAACTGTGTCTTAAATGTGTGTCATAGTGATGTTTGCTTAATCTACTTCAGACAAAATAATTAAAATCATAAGGTATTTCTAGACAGATGTTCATGCATATGAATCAAAATTACCTTATTTAATATCACAGTTTTAAGTATAGTAAAATAACTAAGTTTATTCCATTGAACTGCCATTAACATATATTAATGATAGGCTGGTTATATGCAGTTCAATGTATCTTTAGTCGTTATCTTTTGGTATATTATTTATCTATGTGTTGTCTTCTGTCTTCTACTTCTAAGTTGTAATATAGTGTTTTCATCTTTTTCTTTTTTGTTGGATAGAGTATTGCTGCACACTCTGCCTGTTCTTTACTAATAAATTTGTATTCCTATTTCTGAATAGTCTCGATCGGTGCACTCCTTTACATTAGGAATGTTGCCTAGTATTAAGTATGTTATTGGGTGTGGTAACGCTGCAGCTGTAACCCGTCCCTGGTAATATGGACAGTTTAAATCGATCCATGCCACTTTGTACTGTTCTAATGTTCCCCCAAATGTCTTACATGTTATCTTTTTGTTTGTGTAGTCTTCGTCCTTAACTATTCTCTCGTCTACTCCAACAATTGAAGTCCCTGTGTCTCTTATCATTGGAACTGATATTCCGTTTACTAGTGCTACTCGTATGTGTAAGTTTCCGTCTGTCGTGTATATCGAATTCGCTTCGTATATGTACGCTTTGTTGTCTGTATCGTCACTTACTGTCGTTTCTTTCAGTCTGTATGTTCACTGCGTTTGTCTCTTCATATTCGTCTGTGAACTGCTGGTAACTAAGAATGCTGCACTGGCCTCTTTCCAAGTCTTTCTAATCTTACAGTGCTCTACTCACATGTCCATACGTATTACAGACATAGCACTTCACATTGTTCTTTATACGCAGCGTACTTGCTGACGTTTTTGTGATGTTAAGTTCTGAAGATATGTGTCATAGTCAGGGTTTTTGATCACACATTTCTAGGGAGCCGTGTTGTATCTTGCAATAAGGACATTGTATCAAGTATCCCTTTTTTCATTCTCTCTTGGTTCTCCTTGTGTGTTCTCATTCTTGTAGTATGGTCCTCTTCCTCGATATTGTGGACCATATTGTTGGAATTTGTTTGGTCCTGTGTTATATCGTTGACTGGATAATCTGGCCGCCGCCCCTATCATTAAATCAGGTTGCGCACCTTCTGCGAAAAAATCCCTATGGGCGTTATAGAATGCTTTGCCTTTGGATTCCATTTCTGCCAACGTTGTACATGTATTCTCGACCAGGAATGTTGCCATTTCCTCTGGTACCGAGGAAATCAGTTTGTCTCGAACCATGAGGGCATGTAGCTTGTTAAAGTCTGAACCTATGTCGGCTGCTTTGAGCCATTTATCAAAGAGTGATGTTGTCTCTGCTACGTAATCTAGGAAATTTTCATTTGCCTTTGGTGCTAAGGTTTTAAATTTTGTTCGTAACCCCGCTTGGTCGAGTGAGAAATGTGCTAAGACTCGATTCCTAGCATATGTATAGTTAGTGCGAAGGTTCTCCGGTATGACCTCTACGATCTTTAAGGGCTCGAGGGCCAAATGCCTGTGGAAGGGTATGGACCAGTCTTCAAATGGAACTTTGTAATGGTTCATTAACAGTTCGAAGTTTGTTACCCAGGCCGATATGGAATCACCTTGTGTAAATTTCTGACAAGCCCGGTATACCGTTTAATGGGGTCTAAAGATTTTGATGTTACCTTTGTTTGAGTAATCTCTGTGTCTTTGTATTTCTCCAGCGTCTTTACCTTTAAGTTGCCTTCAATATCTTTGTCTTTGATTAATAACTCAGTTGTTAGTTTCTCTTTCTCAAAGGCAACTCTGTCTTTTTCCGAGGCTATTTTCTCTTTTTCTATTGCCAGTTCCTTTTCTTTTTTTCTCTCTAGTGCTTCTTTGTTTTCCTTTTCTAGCTACTTGTGCCTCTCTCGTTTTCTTTAACTATCGCTGCTTGCGCATCTCTCGCTTCTTTTGCAGCTGCTCTATCTTCACGTTGTTGTGCTTGATATGCGTTTAATTCTGTTTGGCTCATGCTGCTAGATCTGGCTCTGACATGCCACACTTCTCTCCCATAGCTATTGTAGTCTTGTAATGAAGACATGCTTACTTAATATTCTGTATAAGTAACCTAAGGTGTCACTAGTATACACACTATGTTGTTTGTGTGTATGCTTTGAATAATTTTGTAATGATTTAGAAATTGTCCTTGTGAATTTCTTAAGTGATGTTCACACCAAGAAGTAACATGTGAGTGGAGCTCTAGTGGTGTCACAATGTTTACAATATTATACTCGACAAGACAGATAATATAAAGCATACCACATATTAATTTACACACCAATGGAACACTAATAACATTGATTACCACAATTGGATCTTATTCCCGACCGCTGAGAATTCTTATTATTATAAATCAGTTACTCAGGCTGTTATTAGCTCGCACCTATCGTGGAGACGACAAAATCTGTGGAGAAAGTATCCAAATATCTACTCTAAACAGCCGCACAAAACGATACAAACACAGTCAGACAATTTAACTCGCCTGATGCATTGTTGCTGCTGCTGTGTTGAGGTCCTTCACTGGTCCGGCATCTTCCTCCAAGTTGTCGAGGGTATTGGGTGTTGATAGTAGACCAAGGCTTGACCTTCAGATCGCTCTGTAGGAAAATTCTGGATTTTCTGCAACTTGAGTGGAAAAAGTTTAGTATAATACCGATTCACTGTTGTGATGTTGTGTTGAAGTTCTGGACTGAATCGGTATCCTTATTTCGGTTGTCTAAGTAGTTGGATGTTAATTGAAGACCAAACTTGAAATTCAGACAACTGTCTTGGAAAAAATTCGGATCCTCGAGTCAAGTGGAAAACAGCTTGATATACTACTGATTGTTCGCTAAAGCTGTGATTCACAATGGATTTGTGGACATCTTCGCCGTATTGAGGTGTTTGGTACAAATTTTGAGTGATCCACAAAATAGTTCGAATTACCACATTCCCTACTACTTATATGGCCATAGTGATGAAATTCCAGTCAAAATTAAGACATCGTCGCTGTTTTGATATTTTGTCTTTGTACGGTGAGTTTTTACTGTTGATAGGATTATCTCTCAGTAGTTTTGACACCTGATTATGTGCCGTCGTTGTATTCGTGGACGCACTTTTTGGGTAATATTTCTCTCAGTTCTCGAATGTCTCTAGGCAGTTAATAACTGTTTATTCATAGACTCGTTCACAATGAGTTACTGTTGTCAGTGACTGCCTTTACACCGTATATTTGAAGTTCACAACTACACGTTGTCCCAGCCAGGGTCAATATTGTCAATATTTGTTGTTTAATTTATATTTTTGAATTCAGTGTCGTGACTCAAATGTTCATCTAGCACGAGGATATTGATGCACTGGTTTGATAGTTGTACATGTTTATTGATGAATTCATTTGGAAATTGCAAATGGCGCCCAAGGTTACCTTGTCTCTCCTTTGTTTGGATGTTAGTGATTTGATCAAAACTTGCGAATAACACCCAAGGTGACCTTGTTTATCATTTAATTGATTCTTGATAACTTGCTTTGCTACTTGCCAATAGTGCCTAGATGAGCTTGTTTATCTTGTAGCAAGTTGTTGCTGAATTGATCTGGAAATTGCCAATGGCGCCAAGGTGACCTTATTTATCTTACAACTCTTTGTTGCCGTTTTTCTTTTAAAGGTGACCTTGCATTCATGTGCTCCTGCTTTTAATACTAAAGCCCCCACTTCTGCCATGAAGCTGATTGCTGGCTCGTCTGTTCAGCCGCAGTGACAGAAATAAACAGGAACATTCATCACATGGAAACAGTAAACAACTCCATGTCCTTGCCATTCTTCGGTGTTTATTATAACCAATGATCGCAGCACATAAGATCAATCATTCCCGAGAGATGCGGGATGCCATGCGATCGTAGATAACACGTCTAATTAATGTTCATAGTTCTGAAACACCGCTATACTACAATGGCTACTCTATGGTCAACTTACGGTCACTTGCCATTGACATCGGCATGGGGCATTGCTCAATCGCCGTCAAATCAGCGCGCCGTCACTGAACTGGAATGGCTACTCAATTAGCCGTCCGACTTGTGTCAAACACTTTCGCCTCAGGCTGAAGCGTTGTTCAAATACGAAAGCAATGTTGAATTCATCTCGCTTCACTTTCGACACTCGTTTCACGTCCTCTCTCTACTGGGACCTTGGCTAGACTCACCTTGTCCAGCCGTGTCCTTTACGTGGACAACACAACTAATGTCACGTGATACGCAACTTCTCTGAATGATTTCCCTTTGTTCTTCAACATCATCATCTGTTGCTCACCGACTTTCCTTGACTTATTCATGCGGATTTGTTCATCGTGATCGCGTGAACTGCTTTCACAGATGACAATTCCGCTTCTATGGTAACCTGTTCTCACTACATCAGTTTACCGCTGTCTACCTCATATCGGTCCATGGCATTAACCAAACAGGAAAAATCTTGGCCAAGTAGAAAATTTGTTAGCCAAATGAGAAAAGTGAGTGGCACCTTGCAGTCTTGACAGACCAAATTATGTGAGTTGGGATGGGGCCAATATTCCATCACAATGTCTGGACAGAGCTTCAGAGAAACATGTGGTGCCCAAACGACATGATCCTTCTCTCGGCCTAATTATCGTGTATTCAAGAGGAGTGGGTAGCCAATACGTGTGGCACAAGGTAGGCTCATACGATGGCGGCACAGCGTCAGACTTCCGAGACCTCGCCACCACGAGCATGTGGCAAGTGATGGCCAGACCCTGGCACCCATAGACCCAACTTAGAGGCGTTCAGCCAAGTCCCACAGGTGAGGGCCTCGTACGAACCCCGACCATAAGGGCGCGTACAACTGTCAAACACAAGTGTCCAGTCCTGTGTAAAGCGTGTATTTTCGTCAGACTCTCCACCTGACTTTAGCGGACCCCGCGACAAGCGGGAATAGGCACGCCGGAGGTACCACAGGAGAGATTGCTCGTCTATTGCGAGCAAGTCTCCCATACTTCCACTGTACGGATCCCGCGACCGACGAGAATAGGCCCGCCGGAGATATTGTTCGTCTGCTGCGGACAAATCTCTACCGAGATTGAATAAGTAAAGAACGATAAAAGTAGTCGTATTTCAATTGCGAAAAATATTGACCAATTAACGAAATACATCGACGAAATTTATGAAAAGTCGGAAAATTTGTAAACCTAAGGTGAAAAAAATATCGGCCAAAGAGAGAAATATTTCAACTAAACTTATAAAAAGTAGGAAAATTTTTCAACCAAATGGGGAAAATGTCAGCCAAACACAGAAATATATCAGCCACATCTATAAAAAGAAGGGAAAAGATTGAAAAAGTAACGAAATATCTTGTCAAACCTTATGAAAATTGGGAACAAATTGTTAACCAAATTTGAAAAATCGTGGCCAAGAAAATTTGTAAGCCAAAAGGGAAAAAATATTGTCCAAGTAACGAAATATATCGTCCAAACTTATGAAAATTAGGAAACTTTGTCAACCAAATGTGAACACTTTTGGTCAAGTAAAGAAATTATTCAAACAAAATTATAAAAAGTAGGAAAGTTTGTTAACCAAATGTGAAAATGTTGGCCAAATTTCAACCAAACTTATAAATATCTCAGCCAAACTTATGAAAAGTAGGAAACTTTGTTAACCAAAGCGGAAAAATGGTTGACCAAATTTCAACCAAATTTATAAAAAGCAGGAAAGATTGTTACCCAAACGTGAAAAATGTTGACCAAATGTCAGTTAAACTTATAAATATCGCAACCCAACTTCTGAAATTAGGGAAAATTTGTTAACCAAATATAAAAAAACAGGTTGGCCAAATACATAAATATATCGACCAAATTTATAAATATATCGTCTAAACTTAGGAAAAGTAAGAAACTTTGTTAACCAAAGTTAAAAAAAAATATTGGCCAAGTAAAGAAATGTCACATCTTAACGTATGAAACGTAGGAATATTTGTTGACCAAATGGGAAAAATATCTCACATTGTTATTTCACATCCGCAATAACGCCAAGTCTCCAACTAACCATCAGTGTCTGTTGTGATGTCGACCTTTTCTTAAAACCACGTCTGCCTTATTAAAACCTTCAATACCATCTACCTCATCTTCTAACCGACTTTCAATGTTTCATACCGCTTAACACTAACATTCTCTTTGATCACACCACAACTTGTTTTCTGCTGACGGGCACATTTCCAACCTACTAGAGACAATCGTCTGGCCCCTATGCAAACAGCAGCAGTATTTCAGAAAATTAAAAGTATCTTATGCAATAAGTAACTAGCGTTGAATGGGAAAAATATTTCAACAACAAAATTCAACAAAAATTAACAATTACAATTCTACATAGTTAGTTAGTTAGTTAGTCGACAGATCATCCTCGTTGCACATCGAACCATTCAGTCCATAAGTGCTCGGATCCCCTTCTCAGCAAATCCCGCAGCGTGTAGCGGCTAACGACGCCAGTTCTGTGTTGGTTTATCAATCTTCTTTGGCTTCCTGCGTAGTGTTCTTGTTTGGCCACCCCTCTTTTAATTTGCTGCTCTTGCAGTCTGGCCATTGTTGTAGATTCACAGTCATCACTTGGTTCTCGCAAAATTCTCACTTCTCGTAGAGCATTCAGAATGTCAGTCTGGTCCATGGCGCGTCCACCCTCCACAGTAGCCTCACCTGCGAGCTTGTCAGCCCGCTCATTTCCTTGTACTCCCGCATGATGAAACTAATCTTTGCCAGCCGAGACCGCTCCAGAGGCAGCAACCATTCTCTTCGGATCGACCCCTCCTCTATCCTCTTGATCATGTTCATTGAGTCGCTAAGGAAACAAGCCCTAGTGAATGTCTGTGTCTTGAGCCATGTTATTGCTTTACTTACTGCCATGACTTCCATGGTCAGGCTACTTGTGGTTTCAGTGAAAGCACCAGAGTCCTCCTTCACAATTCTCCCTCCGGCCCGAGCTGTAAAAGCCCATGAGCTTCTCACATGTCGGACGACCGACCCATCTGTGTAGATGACCGCGTCAGCGTCTAGCGAATTCTCGAAAATCAACGCTTGTACTTCAGCCTCAACAGCAGCCGGATTTTCTTGTCTGCATTTTCTATCTAGTTGGATGCAAACTGAAAAGGATGTGCAGAAGTCTGTTGGCACTTGCACCCACTCCTCGCCAGGTTCTAAGTCCTCAAGTGAACACACCTGTTGAAGAATGTCTTCGGCTTGACCCATCCACGACCGTCCTCTTTTTAACATGCTGCCCTTCACCTTCCTAATTTCACTATGCAGTGGATGTTGTGTGTTTGCGTTAATTCTGAGTTAGGCGAGTGCCCTGCAAACTTGTATTCTCTCTTCAATGGTTGGAAAATCAAGAAGGTAGCGCATCGCCCTGCATGCTGTATCTCTTGTACATCCAAGAATAATGCGCATAGCTTCATTCTGTATCATTTCCATCCTTTCTATCTGCTTATGGCTGAGAGTCAGGATTGCCATTGCATACTTCAAAACAGACATGACCAGCCCCTCGTACAGAAGACATAGATGGCGCTGCTCACAGTTTGCTGCCGCCATCACCCGCATCGCTGCCAAACCCCGCTTGGCCTTTGTTATCACCTGGTCTATGTGCACATTATAAGCAAGGCTTCGATCAAACCGTATCCCCAGGTAATTCATTGCCTGCGTTCTTTCCACCGTCTCTGAACACAGCATTACACTTGGTGTTGGATTGTTGACAATATGATTATTCAACGAGAACCAAGTCACTGTTGCCTTTGTTGGGTTGACCATTGCCCCAGCTTCATCACACCAAGTACTTATGCGATTGAGTTCGGTTTGTAGTTCCACAGCAACCTCCTCTCTATCCTTACCCTGACGATACACTAAAACATCATCGGCATATGACAATGTCCTGCCAGGTCCAGTGATCTGCTCACTGGTTATTCTCACTGTGTAGGCATTGAACAGTACCGGAGATAATGGTGATCCCTGTGGTAGGCCAGGATATATTGTTGTTGGTTCCGAAGTCCAACTGCTGATCTACTCTGCATACCCTATGAAGGACATCACAGGAAATATACCCACCTCTCTCTCTGTCCCTCTCTCCACCTCTCTCTCTCTCTCTCTCTCTCTCTCTCTCTCTCTCTCTCTCTCTCTCTCTCTCTTATATACATATACCTTGCACATGCCCATGTACACTAGTATATGAATGTCTGTTGAGTGGTGTATATGTATGTATGTGCATTCACGCATATCAGTCTGTTGGCACTTGCACCCACTCATCTCAACAATTCTACATGAAACATACAATTTAAAAATAATAAAGAGAAATTTAATTGTTAATTTTGTTAAGAACAAAATGATGAAAAAATGAAAGCAACGAAGAGAAAATGAGAATTGAAAAAAAAATCTTCATACTTACCTCTCATTTCCGATCTGTGAGTGACTCAGAATATCTCCGATGTATTCTTTTTATACCCAGTGATAGATGTTATGGTTCAGTTAGCACATTGAAAGAAGGCGGGTGGAGGCAGGAGGGCAGGACTGCAACCAGTCTGTTAGGGGTATCTGAGCAATCTCAGTGGATGTACTAACAAAGCATGAGGGGGCGCAAGCATGATGGTGATACTTACCACAACCACATTATGTAATCGTATATGTTATTATGAGGCGACTCCTAAAATCTGGGTGGACTGATATGCGTGAATGCACATACATACATATACACCAATCAACAGACATTCATATACTAGTGTACATGGGCATGTGCAAGGTATATATATATATATATATATATATATATATATATATATATATATATATATATATATATATATATATATATATAAGAGAGAGAGAGAGAGAGAGAGAGAGAGAGAGAGAGAGGGACAGAGAGAGAGAGGTGGGTATATTTCCTGTGATGTCCTTCATGGGGTATGCAGAGTAGATCAGTCTACACATACGAGGTTTCACTTATACTGTTCCCTTTGAAATAGAATCAGTAAGGTTGATTGTTATACAACGTATTTAAGGATCAAATCACCCAGTTGCCAGAGTCCTGATGTGCAATCAATAAAGGCTCGTGGTGACTAACAGATGTGATAACAATCACTCACACAGAATGAATGTACATAACGCAGGGTGACATCTCTCAACTACTTTAATCGCACTTCTCGCAAACAGCAATCATAACTGGCCACGCTCCACTCGGCGATAATGCCATTTCAATATATATATATATATATATATATATATATATATATATATATATATATATATATATATATACAAAAGCGAGAGAGAGAGAGAGCGAGAGAGAGAGAGAGAGAGAGAGAGATTTAGGGTTTTAATTTAACATTCTAAACACCATATTACCACCAAATTAACACCAAATTACACTAAGCCATACCAACTACAACCAATAATACCGGCCTTATTACATTTTAAGGTTTTCATTTGTAACCCTATTATGATAGCGTATAGACCCCTCTACAGATCACTAATAACTGATACCCACACCGTAACACCAAATTTCACTAAACCATACCCACTAAAACCATAATACCGGCCATCTTTACATTTTAAGGTTTTCATTTGTAACCCGTATGATGATAGCGTATATCCCATTACACACCTCTACAGATCACTAATAACCGCTACACACATCTTACCACCGAATTTCACTAAGCCATAACCCACTACAACCGATAATACCGGCTATCTTTACTTTGTAAAGGTTAACCTCTATGTAAAGATCCACCCCTTAACACCTAATTACATAACATTTTTCCCAACTTACAAATTAGTTGTATTTGTAATTATTCTACTGAATATAGAAACTAAATTCAAACATATTTGTATACGGTTTTCAAAGCATCTCGATTTAAAATTATAGTTTTAGTAAATTGAAAATGCTATGTAACATCTTACATCTACCCCGTTTTCTGTATTTCAGTATTGTTACGTTGGGTAAGTTAAGAAAGAGTCGTTGTCTTTTTCCCTGATGGTTAAATTTCGCACCCCCTGAAATGCTATCTCGCACCCCCTGGGAGTCCGAGCACCCCTGGTTGGGAACCCTTGCCATAGACAATATTACATTACAAATTTATGGAGCTGGTAGATAGATACAGGAAATATTGTGTGAGACAATATTGCATCTCTATTGTATGGAGCTGGTAGATTTCATTTATGGGTCGGGCGAAGATGTCGTCAGACAGGTCTGCAGTCTTACCAGTATCAACCCCGGCAAGGAATGGGTGCCGGTGCCTCCAGCTTTTAAGTGCACCTTCTTCTGCACTATCACACTCGACAGACGGTGCAGGGAGTATAACCCTGCCGCTGTCAATGCAGAGGTCAATGCGTACCTCAATGAACACTCAGATAGTCCCGATGTGCTCATCTATACAGATGTAAAAATATGAATAAAATTGGGTGGAACTGCGGTGAAGCTGTGAAAATGTAAATATAAAATAACACAAAGTAGTGCAGCTTTACATAACAGATCTACGACACAAACAGGACGCTGCGGCGATTAGCCTTCATCAGCAAACAAACACATTCACTAACACAACATATAGTTAAGGAGATCTACTGTGACTACTTCGAAAGGTGACGACAGGACGAGAAGAACAAAAGGATGAAAACATGAAAGCAATGAAGAGAAAATAAGAAGTGAAAAAAAATATTTCTACTTACCTCTCAGTTCCGATCTGTGAGTGACTCAGAATATCTCCGATGTATTCTTTTTATACCCAGTGATAGATGTTACGGTTCAGTGAGCACGTTGAAAGAAGGGGGGGGGGGGCGCGGAGGCAGGAGGGCAGGACGGCAACTAGTCTGGTAGTGGGTATCTGAGCAATCTCAGTGGATGTACTAACGAAGCATGAGGGGGCGCATCATTATGGTGGTACTTACCAAAACCACATTATGTAATCGTATATGTTATTATGAGGCGACTCCTAAAATCTGGGTAGACTGATATGCGTGAATCCACATACATACATATACACCACTCAACAGACATTCATATATTAGTGTACATGGGCATGTGCAAGGTATATATAAGAAGAGAGAGAGAGAGAGAGAGAGAGAGAGAGAGAGAGAGAGAGAAAGAGAAAGAGAGAGGTGGAGGGAGGGAAAGAGAGAGAGAGAGGTGGGTATATTTCCTGTGATGTGCCTCATGGGGTATGCGGAGTAGATCGGTCTACAGATACGAGGCTTGACTCATATTGTTCCCTATGAAATAGAGTAAGTAAGGTTGATTTTTATACAATGTATTTAAGGATCAAATCACCCAGTGTTTGTGTTATTGGGACTGTATAAGATCAAACCACTGGTAATACGCATGATGTGGGTAGGCACAGAGAAGCAAGATTGTTAAGTTGTATAACAATCAATCTTACTGACTCTATTTCATAGGGAACAGTATGAGTGAAGTCTCGTATTTGTAGACCGACCTACCCATGAGGCACATCACAGGAACGATACCCACCTCTCTCTTTCCCTCCCTCCACCTCTCTCTCTCTCTCTCTCTCTCTCTCTCTCTCTCTCTCTCTCTCTCTCTCTTCTTATATATACCTTGCACATGCCCATGTACATTAGTATATGAATGACTGTTGAGTGGTGTATATGTTTGTATGTGCATTCACGCATATCAGTTCACCCAGACTTTAGGAGTCGCCTCATAATAACATATACGATTACATAATGTGGTTTTGGTAAGTACCACCATCATGCTTGCGCCCACTCATGCTTCGTTAGTACATCCACTGAGGTTGCTCAGATACCCCTACCAGACTGGTTGCCGTTTTGCCCTCCTGCCTCCGCCCCCCCCCCCTTCTTTCAATGTGCTCACTGAACCGTAACATCTATCACTGGGTATAAAAAGAATACATCAGAGATATTCTGAGTCAGTCACACATCGGAACTGAGAGGTAAGTATGAACATTTATTTTCAATTCTCATTTTCTCTTCATTGCTTTCATTTTTTCATCCTTTTGTTCTTCTCGTCCTGTCATCTTTTCATGTAGTCACAGGAGGTCTCCTTGACTATATGTTGTGTTTGTGAATGTGTTTGTTTACTGATGAAGGCTAATCGCCACAACGTTCTGTTTGTGTCGTAAATCTGTTATGTAAAACTGCACTACTTTGTGTCATTTTATTTTGTTTACATCTATACAAATGGATCTGTTGTAAAACAGCAGAGAAGTGCGTGGGCATTTACAGTCCGCCAGTGGGCTTAACCGTTAAAGAATCCAGTGGTGCCTACTCTATGATCACGAGCAGCATGACGATGCGGGTGATGGCAGTTACACGGGCTTTTATATGGCTGGAATCACAGCATTATACCAACGTGTGTGTACTAAGTGACTCAATGAGCATGATTCAGAAGGTCGAAGCTGGATCTGTACGTAGACAGTGGACTGAGTCGCTGCGGAAGTCTGTTATCCGTTAAGTCACCTTCAGCTTTGTCCCAGGACATGCGAGAGTCGGGAGAAATGAACAAGCTGACAAACAGACTGGCTCTGCACAACCTGTAGATGTCCAGCCCATGGATCGTTACGATGTTATTAACGTCCTTAAAGATATGTCGAGAACAGAGGACTTTGACGTCAGTGAATCCACATCGCTGTCCAGGATGAAAGACTTGGGAGTAAGAATTGGCACGGCCAGACGCGAGAGGTACATCGGGAAAACGAGGTGCCTCGTCAACCAACACAGAACTGGCACTATTAGAAACAGGACGCTGATGCATGTGCTGAGGGGAGGATCTGAGCACCTATGGACCTGTCTGGAGTGCAATGAAGATACCCCAACTGATAACTGACAACTGAACTGAATATTACATCACCAATGTATGGAACTGGTAGATACATAGAGGACATCTTGTGTAAGTTAATATTACATCATACATTTATCGAGTTGATAGATAGATACGATAACATTAGATATGCAGATGTTACAGTCGTGATTTAACACAATGAGCAGGATCTGCAACATTTAGAGATGCGGTTGTGGCACACAGTGAACAGCTACGGTTAGAATTAAATTGAAAAAAGACACAAATTATGGTAGTCTCTGGGACGAAGGAAATACCACAATGTAATATAAAAGTAAATGGGCATATTCTTAAGCAAGTGAATCGGTGCAGTTATCTCGGAACAGTCATAACATCTGATAGGAGATGCTTTGAAGAGATTAGAACAAGAATTACCATGGCGAAGGTAGCCTTTAAAGCAAGATACTTGTGTATGGATGTGAAGCGTGAACAATGAGCAGACAAGCTGAAAAGCATCTGATGGCTGCTGTGGAAATGTTTCTGAGGAATATGCAAAGAATACCATGGACAAAAATAAGAAAAAAAAAAAAAAAACAATGACCAAGTCTTTCAAGAAATAAATGAAGATCATAAACTGATTAGAGACATTCGACGTAGACAGTCAACAATTTGTGGGCATGTTATGAGAAGAAATGTATTGGAGAACTTGGTGACAACTGACAAGAGGGGAAGAAACCAAGGGGAAGACCAGAAGTAAATGCCTGGTAGGCTAGTCAGGTGGTTTCGTCAAGACAGAAAAACACGGAGCTGATCCACGACTCTGGTAATCGAGTGAGCTGGCGAAACATGACCGCCCACGCTTATCGGCATTGCAAGTGATGGATGGAGATAGATACAGGACATTTTGTGTGAGACAATATTACATCATAAATGTATGGACACTAGATCAGTGGTTCTCAACCTGTGGGAATTCCCCCCCCCCCCTTAAGGGTGGAATTTTAGGGTTTCCAGGGGTGGGGGGGGGGGGAATGAAGACCATTTCAAGATCGCGTTAATACAAAAACCGATTACTTGATATTGTTTTTCCCTTCATACTTTACAGTTAAGCACATCTCATCCTTCTAAAATTCATTTTATAGAGTCAGTAGACCCACAAATCATGTTTTATGTGGATGTCTAGACTTGTTTTAGTATGTGCTATTAAATTTACCTTACATTTTTACGTATACTGTATAGGGGTGGGGGATTTTAGATAGGATATATAAAAGGGGGGAATGATGATCTGAAAATACGGTGAAGGGCGGGGGGGGGGGGGGGCACGGGCCACATTTTTGATAGGAAAGGTGGGGGGGGGGGGGGGAATGACGGCCAAATTTATGATAGGAAAGGTGGGGGGGGGAATGACGTTCTGAAAATATGGTGAAGAGGGGCATGGGCCAAAAAAGGTTGAGAACCACTGCTTGTAGATAGATAAAGGACATCTTGTGTAAGGCAATATTACGTCATAAATGTATGGAGCTGGTAGATAGATACAGGACATCTTATGTGAGACAGTATTACATCATCAATGTCAGGAGCTGGTAGATAGATAAGGACATCTTTTGTGAGACAATATTACACTATCCATGTATGGAGCTGGTAGATGAATAAGGACATCTTGTGTGATACAATATTACATAAACAGACCTGAAGGAGATGACCGACAGCTTTAACTAGAGCATTAGGACAGCATCTGTACCGCAGGATTGGGTACACAGATATCTCCTCCTTCTCCCAAAACCATTCAAGGATCATTCAAATCTTAGCGCCTTTAGGATCATCACCCTTAAAAATACATTTAGGAAGGTTCTAGAGAACATAGTCGCTGTCAAGCTGCAAGAGTTTTTGGACGGAGGTAAGCTTCCAAGAGGCCTGAGAAGCTACAGACCAGGAAAATATAACTGGTCAAATGCAGCTACTTTTGCCTTTGATGTTTATGAGGGGTTCCAGAGTAGACAGGAAACAATGGCGGCAGCGCTTGATCTCGAGGATGCATACAATAGAGTTCGTTATGATATTTTGATGCCAGAGTTGAGTGTTGAGTCATGCATTCAGGATGAGGTGTGAGAGGGTAGTATCCCTTGGGGGGTTGAACAGTGAGATAGGTACCCAGAGGCCGGTGGGGTAAAGTAGACTGAGGTTCCCTAGTTCCCAGGCAGATCACCTCGCGTTATTAAGGTGTCGCATCACCATAGGGATTGCTGTTACAGCACTTAAAACTATGGCTGCAATGGACACAGAGCAGAGAATGCTTTTCACACTATACCAGCACTTGATTATCTCAGTGATTGATTATGGACTAGGAATGCTCACTGTCTCAAAGAGTCAGCTGGTTAAATTAGAGCGTATACAGAACGAAGCTATGCGGGTCATTCTGGGATGCATCAGAGACACCCCAGTAGTGTGTATACGTTACATCCTTGGTCTGCCGACTGTTGCTGTAGGCTTGAGGTAATGTAGGCGAAGGCATACCTCAGAGTAGCTGCAGACACAGACCACCCACTGCATGAGGCGCTGGACGCAGTTAAGGGTCAGCGACTGATAAGAGGGAAATCATGAATGGCTCAGGCGGAGGATACGATCAGACAGGTGTGCCCCTTGGAGAACATTAGGCGAGGAGAGGAGTGGGTCAGAGTGTTAGGGGAGCAGTCAGACTTGTGCAAAGTTATAATCAAATTGAGCCGGGAGTGCAGGGAGTGGCCAGCCGGGGCCACGGAAATGCAATTCCAGCAACTAATTCAGGATAATGCTTGCTCGGGTGATGTGATTATCTACACAGAAGGGTCGATGGGTAGGAGAAGTGCCTGGGGGTTCTTAAAAAAAGGTAATGGTCGACGTTTGGGGCAGGAGAACCTGGCATATGATACAACAACATCTAGCTTAAACATGGTGGTGGAGGCGGTCAGTGCAGCTTTCCGCGTGCGTGCGTGCATGCGTGTGTGTGTGAGTGTGTGTGTGTGTGTGTGTGTGTGTGTGTTTGTGTGTGTGTATGTATGTATGTATGTATGTATGTATGTATGTATGTATGTATGTATGTATGTATGTATGTATGTATGTATGTATGTATGTATGTATGAGTAGTGTATTAAGGCGTCTACACACATATTATTCCTCCAAAATCTGGCGGCTGATAGGGTTTATGAAGGAAATATGGGGGAAATTGTCGACTCGGTAAATTTTTTTGTGTGGGAACGGGTTTTTTGACGGGTGTCTGTGAAAGTAATTAAGGTAAAAGTATTCGGTGGGAATAGAAAGCGAGGTTGTGAGATGAGTGGTAGTACTTACTAGAAACCGAGGTTGTGAGTATGGATGAGGGAGGGGTGTAAGTTATGTTGGCTACGTATATGAATGTGTTAGTATGCGTGGTGTAGTGATGTATAAACAAGGGTGTGATGGGTCGTGGTTATACTTGACGAAGTAAGAGGTGGTTACTGAACAAAGAGGTGTGGTTGAAGGGGGGGAAAGTTATATATATATATATATTTTGGTTAGAAAGGAGTATATGAATGTGTTAGTATGCGTGGTGTAGTGATGTATAAACAAGGGTGTGATGGGTCGTGGTTTCTACTCATGGGTTGGGTATATGGTGGTTACGTATATGAATGTGTCTGTTCGTGGTGTAGTGATGTATAAACAAGGGTGTGATGGGTCGTGGTTTCTACTCATGGGTTGGATATATTTTGGTTACGTATATGAATGTGTTAGTATGCGTGGTGTAGTGATGTATAAACAAGGGTGTGATGGGTCGTGGTTATACTCGATGAAGTAAGAGATGGTTACTATCATCTGATCAGTGTGATAGTAGTGAAGGTAAAGGGTGGTATATTCACCGATTACAAAGGACATCTTATAAAGTTATAATGGGTATGGTGGTAAGGGGTGTTTATTAGTGATCAAGTAGGAGTGATATAGGGGTGGTCATAAATGTAATAAGAGGTGTTCGCAGTTACACACTGGTCAACCAGTGGTCAAGCAATGGTCAAGTAAGGGTCAAGTAGTCAAGTAAGGAAATTTTAGGGAAACGTGATTGTAATGATATGGTGGTGATTAAAGAGTGGTAAATTAGTGGTCAAGCAGTGGTCAAGCAGTGGCCAAGTGGTCAAGTAAGGAAAATTTTAGGGAAAATTGGTCGTAGTGACATGGTAATGCTTAAATTAGTGGTAAATTAGTGGCCAAGTAGTGGTCAAGCAGTGGTCAAGCGGTGTGTAAGTGAGGAAAATTTTAGGGAAATTTTAGGGAAAAGTGATTGTAACGACATGGTTGTGACGAGTTCACCTTGGGTAGTGAGAGTGAACCACACCCTAGGTGTCTCTGGCACTCCCGTGTATTCTAGCCCCAGGGGTTGGATGAGCAGATACACCTTTTTCCTCTGTGGTTGATCTCATATTAGTTAATTAAGTCTACAAGCCCCTCCAGATTCTAGACCCCCACTAAGTACCTACACCTGTGGAACAATGAACACTGAGGCATCGTCCGAGCCCACACTCAATCATTATACAAAGAGCAAGTCAACTTACATAAAGTTTATTCTACCCTTGAGAATATAGAACTGAAATGAACATCCTGATAGAAGAATCTATTTACACAAATAGAAGATAGAGTAGAGATAGACTCAGAGATGTAGGTATCTTCATCGAGTTGAGAAGTAGATTGGATGCAGATGTCCCGTCCAGTCGGTCCGCCACTCACCCGGCTTCCTTCCAGTGAGATGACTAGAACCTTGGAGACCACTCTGTCTCCAGAGCGTAGATCCACAACACTAGAGTCACTGCTGGACCACACTTCACTGGACCAACTGCATCTATATCACTCCCACGGAGTCACTGTTAATACACTTCTCGAACAATACCAGTTGGGAGACAATCCGCCTGGAATTGCTCCAAGTATTAGTCACTTCGATGAACTTAAACACTGACCAAGCTAATGGTCTATCAATCAGAACACAGTCTTACTGCAGAACCGCTATGGTATTGACCAATTTAATGGTCCCTTTTTCACAGCACCGGAACATGAATGGAAAAGTGTCACAGACCAATTCAATGGTCTCCTACAGTCTCACTGTTTGTAGAATCAGATATGGCTACAGAAATGTCACTGAGTCCTTCTAGAACACAGTTGATAATCTTGATACTGCAACAGTACGTTAATAGAATCAGACCTCTATTTCACAGCAACAATTCAGGTTGGACTATAATCCCATAGTCCCTTCCACCGGGTTACCTTGACACATGTCACTAACTAGTGAAGTTCTTCTCAAGACCTGCCACTAGAGCTGTCCAAAGAACCATTCAAGTGTCTGAAGATCAATTACTTCTGCGTTTAGGCAGAACCCCCGTCAAACTAGACGGACCGGCGTTCCCTGTCGTTGAGCATGATTACTCAACATGCTGAACTGTTCATCACAAAACAGAGTGTCGTCTATTTACCAAACCAATCACAAACCAACACTTCTCACACGGGCACCTTCAGGGTGGTTGTATGTCTGGAGGCAACCTTCACTCATGGTGAATCAATATTGGGTACCTGATGTGGTTGAGTCTGGCGTGATAAGTAAAGAACTGCACCCTTCGCTCTGTCACACGAAGTGGTTTCCTGCCAACAACATTATAGTTGACTGGTTCCTCAACAGGCAAACTCCTGAAAAGGAAGAGCGACCGGTGAGAGTATACTGGCCCAAACATAAGTCCACATGCATCCTACCAATAACTACTCAACTCTCAGTCATGCTACTTAGTTATGCATATAACTAAAGCATTATCTCTATATGGAGAGTAGTATAGCATGGGTTTGCAAATGTCAGCTGGCCTCACAGAACAGCCCGTCAAACAGAGCAAGAAATCAGAATGACGAGTCTGATCTTTGGTCTCACCTCTCCCTAATCATCTACCAGTCGTCGCTAACGTCAGTAGTGATACAAGGCTGTTATTATAGTTCTAAGTTAATCAAACTAAACATAGGTAAAGAGTCCCTAGACTCGGTCCTAACATCATCAATGTACATTAAGAAACATAAGCTGGATCAATATCCCATCCCTCGGGATATAGGCATAGGACATGATCACATCCACTATGTACACAAGCCTGTTTGCTGGTGGGACCACCTGCCCCTGCCCTAGCAAACTCTTCTTATCAGACTCTGCCTTAGAGTCAAGAAGCCTTCTTGAGAATACATGTTCCCCACATGTTCCAAGGGTAATCTTCCAGTTCTGTCCTCCCCAAGTGGTTTAGCCTTGGCATGGATGGAACTTCATCGTTGGCTTGGCCTACCAACTCATACTTTCATAACTTGCTTTTACCTCCCCCATATTCTATATTTCCCCAGTCTCATGCAGCCTCCTTGCATCCTTCCATACTTCCAGCACCTGAGCATTCACTCGCACTAGCGCCAGTACGAAAGAGACAGGATAGCTGAGACAAGATTTCAGAACGCACATTTATATCGCGACGGCACGCAGTGTTATCTCACGACGACCTATTCGGCGTTCGGACTTACTCCAGGAAGTATCACATGCCATGGCCTACTATATATACACACAATGTCCCATCATATATATATATATAAATATAGCACCAAAGCAACTTACCTTGACACAGAAATCCGTTGTTCCACACAATGAATTCACTATTAAGTTATTACACAATAGTTACATCATTCCTGGTGGCACAGAACTAAGTTCTTCCTTTACTTAGTAACTAAGCACAATTTTGTCTGAAACTCCCCCTATCAACTTACCTGGTTTTAAAACCATTCTTCGGGCTTCAGCAACTGACTGAACTAATCTAGGTTTCCATCCGGCACAAGTAACTAAGTTTTATTCTAACACAGCAACCTAATAGATGTAACGATTGTCAAAATATGGTACACATATTTGGAACCCAAATCGCCTACATCACAATACGGCGTTTCTACCAGCTGTTTCGCGAGCACACGGTAAACAAACACGATTCGCCTTCAACTGCGTTATCGATCGGTTTGCTAATTAGTATGCAAGGACATCCGCATAGGTAATGAGGTTAGAACAATGGCGTTTGGAACACACTTACAAAGTTAACTGAATTAAACAAATCTCTACCTGGAATCGGAACTCAGACCTCCAGTCAGCTTTCGAACTGTTTCAAGGGCTTCTCAGCTTCCTTATAATGACAGTCAGCTGAATCATGGTTGAGGAGAGACGCACCACAAAATTGGCTCAAATCAGGCCGGCGTCTGTTCTGTTTCAACGACAGTAAGTGAATGACTGCTTTAGCCACATTCCCGCCTCGTGCCAACTCAATGCGCACGAGAAGCGAGTGCTTCTAGAGAAAAGATACTTTCTCGGGAAAACGTCATTCCCCCCTAGAGTTTCTAGATCTCTCTGCACGAGAATTTAGAGCGATACCCAGCATCACGGGTTACTCGAATTTCGGTGTTTCGAGAATATTCTAGATCGTAAGTCTTTCATCGGCTTCCCTCCGTCTATTCTTAGCTGGGAAAGTCCCCGATGACGCGCCAAAATAGTGCGGAATCCTGACGACGCAAGACAGATAATCGCGTTTTGTCACATAGGCCCCCACTTTAAGAGGATCGACCCCGTCGTTCCACTTCTACGCAGAAGCTGTCTATGTCGTTCGTTCTTTCTTCTTAGAGACCGGATGGCGGGTGAGGAAGTCTAACCCGTCAATATTGTATAGAATACTTTTACCACATTAGGTGGGGTGACAAGCTATTCAGTATCACGGGTGATCAACGCCTACTCCGCTACTGCGATCGGGCATCTCGCAGTGTCTTGCGGAACAGAGCTCCCGTCTCGATCTGATTTAACGATCGTTCCTGCCAGAGTTTACTGGACTTCTGCAACTCCAGCTTCCCCTTTCGAGGACCCAGCTGGATTGCAGTCGGTCGGATTGAGGGACCAAGGGTCGGTGTCCGTTCCGACACACCCCACCTCTTCCGACCACGGTTCTCAGTGTAGTTAGCACTGCGGGTGTTCCTTTGGCCGGTCATGTTCCCCCGAGCACCGGGCTGAACCGAAGAAGGTACCTGCACATACATATAGGACTTCCTATGGTGTGACAGGCTTTCCGCTACCTGACCTGAACCCCGAACCGTTCTTTCAGCGAATCTCTGCGCCCTTGGGCTGGTAGACTTATCATCGGGCTTCCCCTCATAGCGCATGAGGAGACTGGAATGGAAAGTAGAAGACTTTCCCAGGATCACCACTCCATAGTGCTTGTGGAGCCCCACTTTATCCACTAGGAATGGGCCCTGCCACCCGATTTCGAATTCGTTCCCCTCGATTGGGAGGAGTACTAGAACTCGGTCTCCAACCTCTAAGGATATCTTCGTCTTCGTCCGTTTCTCAAGTGTGCATTTACGGCACTCAGGACAAGACCTAATATACCTGCGCACGTCGCCTGTCATTCCCGGCCACCAATAGTACCGGGATAGACATTTACTGGTTGTCCCTACAGTCAGATGTCCGGTTGGGGACCTGACATGTACCGTTCGCAGCAGATTAGCTCTGAAGCTCTCAGGAACCAACTTACGTTCCCTCTGCCTTTTCTCTGTTCCAGTCTGAATTAACGGTGACTGGTTATCAGAGTTGAACTTACCCTGAATTAACGGGTTTTTATTGTTGGGCAACCGTTCTGAACAAGGACACTCCGTCGCATCCTTGCTCCGAGCATTACTCATTCCATCCGGGTGAGTATTTCGGAGACTTACCTTTTCGAGACCCTCTTCCTCTGTACCTCTGACCTGCCTAGACTTATGGATGCTAGGGTGTTCTGGTTCACCCAGAAACACGTACTTCCGGCCAAGAATTAGGGGATAGAGAGGATCCGGTACGACTGCCGCCTGAATGCGTCCAGTAACGTACTTGCTCCGAATCTCCACATTGGCAATCGGGCAACGTAGCGCTACAGCACTCCTACTGGCTGGCTGTATCTCCGTCGTCTCCCCGGTGAGTTGCTCTGGGCCTGTCAGGTGGGATGCAATTACAGATGAAAATTGCAATTCTGTGTCGTAGAGGCACAACACCTGTTGCCCATTCACTTCTACTTCCTCCACCACTGGAGGTCGCTCTGGTTCTCCATTCCCATCAACCGACTTCACTTTCCTGCAAGGTCTATCCCTAACCTCTGCAAGACAAGCAAAGTGAAAGTCCTTGGGCTTACTCCTACACTCACTCGTATTGTGAGTGCTGGACTTGCAGAATTTGCACCATCGTTCACTCCACTTCCTCTTTGGAGAACTAGGTGGGCTATTCTTACCTTGGTTGACGTTAGAGATCTCTAAAGAGTTTACCTGTTTCTTGGGTTCATCAGAACCTCTGTTCTTTTTCTTTGACTTACCTTGATCCTTATCTTTCGATCTCGGATCTGTTGGACTGGTATCCCCAGTCTCGCCATAGACTTCAACGTATCTTTCGGCTAACTTGGTGACTATATCCAATCTCTCAGCCCCATTCTCACCTAAGAAGTTTCGCAAGGGTTTAGACATTTGCATTCTCATCTGATCTACAACCATCAACTCACGCAAACTCTCATACTCCTCTTTAAATCCGGCCAAGGCCATCCATTTAAGAAGGTATGAGTTCAATCTCACACTGTATGATGAAAACAGTTCACCAGGTTCCCGCTTCGCAGTCCGAAACTTCCTTCGGCATGAGTGCGCTGTGATCTCGAATCTCTTCAAGAGAGCCGCTTTCAGAGCCGGGTAATCATTCTGTAGACCCGGTGGCAAGCGTGCATACACCTCATAACCTTCGGCACGGAGTCGTCCGGGATTATTCCACGATCTCTGTGTGTTGTAGACCTCTCACATAGTGATAGGGACTTAGTCTTTATCCTCTACTTCAGTCTACATAAGATTCTACTACTTCTACCTATCTCCTAACTGTCTGACGGACATTTGTGTTGTGGTGATTAGTTAGTACTATTGATTATTGATTCATTGTATTGCTTCACCCACACATAGTTGAGTACCCACATATCATAGTCAACATGTCTACCCAAGAGTTAGACTTAGACAAAGTTCAGGAAACTGGACGTAAGTCTGGTCTAGAGGGAGATGCTTTGAAATCCTATGTGCAAGAGGTGGAAAGAAATTTTCGCCAAGAGGAAAGAGAGAGGAGGAGAGCAGAAAGAGAACTGGAAGCCAGTAAAGTGGCTCTGGAGGAAAAGAGGATAGCGGCTGATACTGAGATGAAACGGCTTGAGTTGGAAGCCGCGAAAGAAAAACGTGACCATGAGTATCGAATGAAGCTACTTGAGGCACAAGTGCCTGCTACAGGTGTAACTGATGGAGCTATGGGAGGAGGTGTACCTCCTGGCTCAGAGTCAACCAGTAGACGTGACTACCAGGCTATGAAATGGCCTTTACAGCCGTTCGAACCCGAGAAGGAGCGGATAGACCAATACTTAGAGAAGTATGAAGCCATGGCTATAGCAATGGGACTAGACAAACAGAAATGGTGTTTAAAACTCTCCCAGGGACTCCGTGCCGAAGGTTATGAGGTGTATGCACGCTTGCCACCGGGTCTACAGAATGATTACCCGGCTCTGAAAGCGGCTCTCTTGAAGAGATTCGAGATCACAGCGCACTCATGCCGAAGGAAGTTTCGGACTGCGAAGCGGGAACCTGGTGAACTGTTTTCATCATACAGTGTGAGATTGAACTCATACCTTCTTAAATGGATGGCCTTGGCCGGATTTAAAGAGGAGTATGAGAGTTTGCGTGAGTTGATGGTTGTAGATCAGATGAGAATGCAAATGTCTAAACCCTTGCGAAACTTCTTAGGTGAGAATGGGGCTGAGAGATTGGATATAGTCACCAAGTTAGCCGAAAGATACGTTGAAGTCTATGGCGAGACTGGGGATACCAGTCCAACAGATCCGAGATCGAAAGATAAGGATCAAGGTAAGTCAAAGAAAAAGAACAGAGGTTCTGATGAACCCAAGAAACAGGTAAACTCTTTAGAGATCTCTAACGTCAACCAAGGTAAGAATAGCCCACCTAGTTCTCCAAAGAGGAAGTGGAGTGAACGATGGTGCAAATTCTGCAAGTCCAGCACTCAATCATTATACAAAGAGCAAGTCAACTTACATAAAGTTTATTCTACCCTTGAGAATATAGAACTGAAATGAACATGGTATTGAGAATCATTATACAAAGAGCAAGTCAACTTACATAAAGTTTATTCTACCCTTGAGAATATAGAACTGAAATGAACATCCTGATAGAAGAATCTATTTACACAAATAGAAGATAGAGTAGAGATAGACTCAGAGATGTAGGTATCTTCATCGAGTTGAGAAGTAGATTGGATGCAGATGTCCCGTCCAGTCGGTCCGCCACTCACCCGGCTTCCTTCCAGTGAGATGACTAGAACCTTGGAGACCACTCTGTCTCCAGAGCGTAGATCCACAACACTAGAGTCACTGCTGGACCACACTTCACTGGACCAACTGCATCTATATCACTCCCACGGAGTCACTGTTAATACACTTCTCGAACAATACCAGTTGGGAGACAATCCGCCTGGAATTGCTCCAAGTATTAGTCACTTCGATGAACTTAAACACTGACCAAGCTAATGGTCTATCAATCAGAACACAGTCTTACTGCAGAACCGCTATGGTATTGACCAATTTAATGGTCCCTTTTTCACAGCACCGGAACATGAATGGAAAAGTGTCACAGACCAATTCAATGGTCTCCTACAGTCTCACTGTTTGTAGAATCAGATATGGCTACAGAAATGTCACTGAGTCCTTCTAGAACACAGTTGATAATCTTGATACTGCAACAGTACGTTAATAGAATCAGACCTCTATTTCACAGCAACAATTCAGGTTGGACTATAATCCCATAGTCCCTTCCACCGGGTTACCTTGACACATGTCACTAACTAGTGAAGTTCTTCTCAAGACCTGCCACTAGAGCTGTCCAAAGAACCATTCAAGTGTCTGAAGATCAATTACTTCTGCGTTTAGGCAGAACCCCCGTCAAACTAGACGGACCGGCGTTCCCTGTCGTTGAGCATGATTACTCAACATGCTGAACTGTTCATCACAAAACAGAGTGTCGTCTATTTACCAAACCAATCACAAACCAACACTTCTCACACGGGCACCTTCAGGGTGGTTGTATGTCTGGAGGCAACCTTCACTCATGGTGAATCAATATTGGGTACCTGATGTGGTTGAGTCTGGCGTGATAAGTAAAGAACTGCACCCTTCGCTCTGTCACACGAAGTGGTTTCCTGCCAACAACATTATAGTTGACTGGTTCCTCAACAGGCAAACTCCTGAAAAGGAAGAGCGACCGGTGAGAGTATACTGGCCCAAACATAAGTCCACATGCATCCTACCAATAACTACTCAACTCTCAGTCATGCTACTTAGTTATGCATATAACTAAAGCATTATCTCTATATGGAGAGTAGTATAGCATGGGTTTGCAAATGTCAGCTGGCCTCACAGAACAGCCCGTCAAACAGAGCAAGAAATCAGAATGACGAGTCTGATCTTTGGTCTCACCTCTCCCTAATCATCTACCAGTCGTCGCTAACGTCAGTAGTGATACAAGGCTGTTATTATAGTTCTAAGTTAATCAAACTAAACATAGGTAAAGAGTCCCTAGACTCGGTCCTAACATCATCAATGTACATTAAGAAACATAAGCTGGATCAATATCCCATCCCTCGGGATATAGGCATAGGACATGATCACATCCACTATGTACACAAGCCTGTTTGCTGGTGGGACCACCTGCCCCTGCCCTAGCAAACTCTTCTTATCAGACTCTGCCTTAGAGTCAAGAAGCCTTCTTGAGAATACATGTTCCCCACATGTTCCAAGGGTAATCTTCCAGTTCTGTCCTCCCCAAGTGGTTTAGCCTTGGCATGGATGGAACTTCATCGTTGGCTTGGCCTACCAACTCATACTTTCATAACTTGCTTTTACCTCCCCCATATTCTATATTTCCCCAGTCTCATGCAGCCTCCTTGCATCCTTCCATACTTCCAGCACCTGAGCATTCACTCGCACTAGCGCCAGTACGAAAGAGACAGGATAGCTGAGACAAGATTTCAGAACGCACATTTATATCGCGACGGCACGCAGTGTTATCTCACGACGACCTATTCGGCGTTCGGACTTACTCCAGGAAGTATCACATGCCATGGCCTACTATATATACACACAATGTCCCATCATATATATATATATAAATATAGCACCAAAGCAACTTACCTTGACACAGAAATCCGTTGTTCCACACAATGAATTCACTATTAAGTTATTACACAATAGTTACATCATTCCTGGTGGCACAGAACTAAGTTCTTCCTTTACTTAGTAACTAAGCACAATTTTGTCTGAAACTCCCCCTATCAACTTACCTGGTTTTAAAACCATTCTTCGGGCTTCAGCAACTGACTGAACTAATCTAGGTTTCCATCCGGCACAAGTAACTAAGTTTTATTCTAACACAGCAACCTAATAGATGTAACGATTGTCAAAATATGGTACACATATTTGGAACCCAAATCGCCTACATCACAATACGGCGTTTCTACCAGCTGTTTCGCGAGCACACGGTAAACAAACACGATTCGCCTTCAACTGCGTTATCGATCGGTTTGCTAATTAGTATGCAAGGACATCCGCATAGGTAATGAGGTTAGAACAATGGCGTTTGGAACACACGTACAAAGTTAACTGAATTAAACAAATCTCTACCTGGAATCGGAACTCAGACCTCCAGTCAGCTTTCGAACTGTTTCAAGGGCTTCTCAGCTTCCTTATAATGACAGTCAGCCGAATCATGGTTGAGGAGAGACGCACCACAAAATTGGCTCAAATCAGGCCGGCGTCTGTTCTGTTTCAACGACAGTAAGTGAATGACTGCTTTAGCCACATTCCCGCCTCGTGCCAACTCAATGCGCACGAGAAGCGAGTGCTTCTAGAGAAAAGATACTTTCTCGGGAAAACGTCATTCCCCCCTAGAGTTTCTAGATCTCTCTGCACGAGAATTTAGAGCGATACCCAGCATCACGGGTTACTCGAATTTCGGTGTTTCGAGAATATTCTAGATCGTAAGTCTTTCATCGGCTTCCCTCCGTCTATTCTTAGCTGGGAAAGTCCCCGATGACGCGCCAAAATAGTGCGGAATCCTGACGACGCAAGACAGATAATCGCGTTTTGTCACAATGGTGATGATTAAAGAGTGGTAAATTAGTGGTCAAGCAGTGGTCAAGCAGTGGTCAAGTGGTCAAGTGAATAAATTTTAGCGGAAAGTAGTTGTAGCGACATGGTGATGCTTAAAGGGTGGTAAATTAGTGGTCAAGTAGTGGTCAAGTAGTGGTCAAGTAGTGGTCGAGTGACCACTTAAATTGTAGAGGACGATGTGCCTAAGATTATGGTAGTGATTAAAGTGATCGATGACGTGGTCAAGCAGTGGTCAAGCAGTGGTCAAGTAGTCAAGTAAGGAAATTGTAGAGGAAAGTACGTATAGTGCAATGGTGGTGGGTAGAGTGAAGAAGAATCAATAGTAGTGATAATAGTACTACCAATATTAGCGACAAGAATATTAGCTGGTGCGTTTTTATTATACTATATTTTTGTGGGGTGTGTAAATATCATACAAAGAGGGTCATACAACCACAAGTACACACATGTACACACTTGATACATTTGTACATACAGACATACACATAAAGACAGACAACCACAAAGACACACCCATACTATTACTACTGTCATCACAACTATACACAAGTACAGACACAAATACACACCTACTGCAAACTCAAACACAAATACAAAGACAGCCAAGTACAAAGACACACCCATCGCCTAGGATTACTACTGTCATCACAACTATACACAAGTACACACCCATAAACAAATACACAAGAACACTCAAAGACAAACACATCTCCTAGCATTACTACTGTCATCACAACAACCACACACCCACACACACACACACACACACACACACAGACATACACACATGAACACAAATAGAACCAGACATCAACTACACACATACACACTTGATACACTTGTACGTACACACCTACAAGCGTACAGACACAAAGACATACTCATCACCTAGGATTACTACTGTCATCACAACTATACTCAAGTACACACCCATAAACAAATACACAAGAACACTCAAAGACAAACACAAAGACAACCATACACAGACAACCCATACCATTACTACTGTCACTATCAACAGATATACACACGTGCAGAGACAGCACAGACACACCCATACCATTACTACTGTCATCACAACTATACACAAGTACACACCCATAATCAATTACACAACTACACACCTACAAGCAAAAACACACAAAGACACAGACACACTTGTACATACAGACACAGAAGTACAGACAATCCATACTATTACTACTGTCATCACAACTATACACAAGTACAGACACACTCACCCATAATCAATTACACAAATACACACCTACAAACAAAAACACACAAAGACACAGACACACTTGTACATACAGACACAGACAACCCATACTATTACTACTGTCATCACAACTATACACAAGTACAGACACACTCACCCATAATCAATTACACAAATACACACCTACAAACAAAAACACACAAAGACACAGACACACTTGTACATACAGACACAGACAACCCATACTATTACTACTGTCATCACAATTATACACAAGTACAGACACAATCACCCATACACAAGAACACTCAAAGACAAATACAAAGACAACCAAACAAACACACGTACAGATTCAGAAGTACAGACAATCCATACCATTACTACTGTCACAACAACTACACACCCGTACACACTTGATACACTTGTACATACAGACCTACACAAGAACACCCATACCATTACTACTGGTACCACAACCAGTACAGACACACTTGTACATACAGACCTACAAGAATATCACATACCCCTTTTGGTAAAGAACGCGGATGTCCGAGACAGCCCCTACGTCATCAACGCCATATGCAAAAGTCATTAAGTATGAGTCATCGGTTTGTGGGGAAGCAGGCGGGCGTGAGAATAGCTTGTCTAACTGCCACGTCAGCTATGTCGTGAGCAGAACCAGTGTATAAAATAGAAGGCGTCTCTTGTGAGCACAGTACCAGTTCACGGGCTGACTTGGGTATCTACAGAGTTATTTTTGTGAAACCTGCTGTTGTAAGTCGCTTAGTGTAGTAAGCAGATATTGTTCACGTAGTGACTTGGCTACAGCAGTGAACCTTGGTGTGAGCCTTATTCGTTTCGTTGGCCTCTGATAAAACATTGAAACATTGTATACACCAGAACATTTTTTCGGATTGTAAGAAAGCGAAAGTGTGACTTGTGACCAGTTTATCAATATGACCACCAGATCTACTTTCACGTGTTCAGTGTGCGACAAAGCCTATTGTGATAAGTATACCCTTAATCGTCACATTCGGACCATTCACGAGGGGAAAGACCAAGTATATCCCTGTCAGTTATGTGATAAGGTGTATAATACGAACGATGGCCTACAAAAACACAAACGAATACGTCATCAGCCACGTATGAATACACCAAACACTGCAATACCAGAGACGACAGCACCACCTGTCTATTTACACCATCATCGTAGTCTAACGCAAGTACCAGACTGCCACCACTGTATCTTCAATGATAACCTTACCCGCCATAATGGGAACATTCACAATGATTATCCCTGTCAGATACGTACCAATCTATACAATTCGAACCTACAACGGTACTTACATCACCAGACATCACGAGAAAGGATGACACCCTTAGACACCCTGGCAACACCTCCCCTCATAGTAGCAGAGGATATCCAACCAAATGATAGAGACAGCTTGGCAGCCCTTAAGGCGTACTGCAAGGACCTATCGCTTATGCTACCCAATCAAGTGGTAGTATTAGAAAAAAGTGTCGACCGCGGCCGCTATCGGGTGGTTTTGGTATGATAAAAAAGAAGTATTCAGATATCTTGTATGATATCTCATACATGTCTTTATTCTGGATCCGAAACAAATAAGGTATGTGTGATGACTTCGACAACAACAGTGTTGTTTTTAGTCAACCATCAGAGCCCAGAAGAATGAAGATCACTAATCCAGAACTTTTTGGTTTTTCACTAATCATCTATGTCATTGATTTTTTTTTCTTATGATATATCTCTAAACTGTTTTTCACTACTCATGTATGTCATTGATTTTTTCTTATAGCACTAAAGTGTTTTGATGAATAACACACATATTTTGGTGATAAAAATATTGAAACCAGGTTTTTTTGTTGATTTTCTTTATTGGTTTTGTTTTCATGACGTTGTCTTGTCGGCTCAGAGCTTACATTACCAGACATGAACAATGTCTTAGAAGAAGTTATGGCAAATACAGAACAGACAAATGTATAAAAAAACCTAGGAAAAAATAACCAAAGGCGAAAAGGCAAAAATACGAAATGTCTCGACCAAGTTTATAAAAATCTAGGAAAAAATATTACAACTAAAAGGTTGATCAAAAATTATCAATTCAAACATTATAAAAATAACCAAATATGAAAAACATCGTCCAAAGATGTTTAGTTTCAACTAAACTTATAAATAAGTCACCAAAAGGGAAAAGGTCAAGTACAGAAATAGCTATGGAAAAAGTAAGTCCACAAAACTAAGAAAAAATTTTAACTTCTGTAGTCAAATGTGTCTTATCTGAAAAGACGCTATCAATGTCACCCCTTTCCTTGTTTTACTTTACCAAAGACCTTCACCGTATCTGGTACAGAAACCCTTATACATCACTCATCTCTCCACAGTTTTGGTTGCTTTCTAATACAAAGTGGTTACATCACCAAGAACTTCAAAACCTCAATTGTACACGTGCTCCATTGAAACACCCATGACAGTTAACAACATGTATGGCCATGTAATCTGTGAGTCCATCGGGGATAGTTCATCCGAGTATTTCAAAAGATCAATTTCCCATGGCTGACATCTTCAACTTGCTATAACACAACTTATTCTAATATACACTTTATATGAAATTTCCCAAATTTGGGCTCTATTAAAGAATACGTAATGAGATACACAAAGACAACAAGAACATATCATACAAAACAATTCACAAATTAAAACTTAAACCATATCAGATGAACCACCCAACAAGTACTACTAGAACACAAACATATAATAAGGAAACACATGACACACAGAGCTTACAGACAAATCACTTGGACTCAAACAAATTTTGCTTCTTGTACTGTAGAATTCTACCAATACTTCTTTCCTATCACCAAAACTAAACATCTACCACACAACCACTGGTCATTTGTCCAACATAATACTCATACCCTCGCCAACGACATTAAGGAAATGCATACTTATACATTGTCAGACATTAGATTTAAATCCCCTACTACTAACATATCACCGGTGTCGAGTTCCCGTTTCACAAAAACACCCTCTTGTCAGTTGTTAGTGAAAACCATTACACCAGTCCAGATTTGTGACTCGTAGAATCTACACTCACACTGTCGTATCTGTAGTATGAGTCTGCGATCAGAGATTCTTCTATAAAATCACATTGTAATCCTAACGTTGACACTTGTTTTAAAAACGTTTTAACCTACTTGTGTAAAACTTTTTTCACCTTCCATTCATCAGGTACAATGACAGCTTTAATTGATAGACGGCCAGCGTGGTCAGAAGATGAGAATTGTTGTGAAGATGACAGTGATTTGGCGGAAGATGATCCTGGCTTCTTCACACCAGCTTTATCATTAGACATTTTGTTCTGCCAGAAACCTACTCGTGGCACCCAGCCAGCTTTAGATGTACCAGAGACAACCTTTGCTTGGGGTGATGATTCGTCTTCAGATGAAGATATTGACCTTTTGGCTAGTAGTCATGCCCCAGAGTCTCTCAAGAAAATTAATGTGACGTGGAACGAAAAATATCCTACTGACGGTGTCCGAAGGTGTTCCTCTTCTACGAATAAGGTGTGTATGGGTAGTAATGATCATAAGTCACATGTGTATTTTTGTAAACATGACCAATACAGAAGACCTAGGTGCTATACATGTTTTCTATGTACATCTCTCTATACTACAAACCATCAGTGACTATACCTTTACCCCTTCTCAAGGCGTGACCAAAAGAATGTCGACAGTCTGTTTTTTAGTGGATTTTACCACTTCTCCTTGTGAATTTTTTACTGTTTTTTCTTTACTGAAGTAGTAGGTATTGCATTCTTGTAAGTTTCAATGTGTTTTATTTACCTCCACAGGTTAATTTTGCACCAGAGCCTCACTTCTTGACAGTCCATACTGTTGGCAACGTAGAACGCAATGGTAACTGGCATCATGTAATCAGAGAACGTGAGAATTTTGAAAGCCGTATACTAGACTTGGAAAAAATCTTGAACCCAGTCTTGAGGGACAACCACAGAAGAAAAGTCATCAAACAAAGGACAGCAGTGAAGAAGGCAGCTGTAGTCTAATTAGCATGTATATCTCTCTGCCCTATTAAAAGAGTTATAACCAGAAATAAAAACAAGTATGCATTTCCTTAATGTCGTTGGCGAGGGTATGAGTATTATGTTGGACAAATGACCAGTGGTTGTGTGGTAGATGTTTAGTTTTGGTGATAGGAAAGAAGTGTTGGTAGAATTCTACAGTACAAGAAGCAAAATTTGTTTGAGTCCAAGTGATTTGTCTGTAAGCTCTGTGTGTCATGTGTTTCCTTATTATATGTTTGTGTTCTAGTAGTACTTGTTGGGTGGTTCATCTGATATGGTTTAAGTTTTAATTTGTGAATTGTTTTGTCTGATATGTTCTTGTTGTCTTTGTGTATCTCATTACGTATTCTTTAATAGAGCCCAAATTTGGGAAATTTCATGTAAAGTGTATATTAGAATAAGTTGTGTTATAGCAAGTTGAAGATGTCAGCCATGGCAAATGGATCTTTTGGAATACTCGGATGAACTATCCCCGATGGACTCACAGATTACATGACCATACATGTTGTTAACTGTCATGGGTGTTTCAATGGAGCACGTGTACAATTGAGGTTGTGAAGTTCTTGGTGATGAAACCACTTTGTATTAGAAAGCAACAAAGACTGTGGAGAGATGAGTGCTGTACCAGATACGGTGAAAGTCTTTGGTAAAGTAAATCAAGGAAAGGGGTGACATTGATAGCGTCTTTTCAGATAAGACACATTTGACTACAGAAGTTACATTTGTTTCTTAGTTTTGTGGACTTACTTTTTCCCTAGCTATTTCTGTACTTGACCTTTTCCCTTTTGGTGACTTATTTATAAGTTTAGTTGAAATACTTCTGTCTATGGACGATGTTTTTCATAGTTGGTTATTTTTATAATGTTTGAACTTATAATTTTTGATCAACCTTTTAGTTGTAATGTTTATAAACTTGGTCGAGACATTTCGTATTTTGGTCTTTTTGCCTTTGGTTATGTTTTCCTAGGTTTTATACATTTGACTGTTCTGTATTTGCCATAACTTCTTCTAAGACATTGTTCATGTCTGGTAATGTAAGCTCTGAGCCGACAAGACAACGTCATGAAAACAAAACCAATAAAGAAAAACAAAAACACTTGGTTTCAATACTTTATCACCAAAATATGTGTCTTATTCATCAAAACACTTTAGTGATATAAGAAAACATCAATGACATATATATTCATCAATACAGTGTAGTGATATATCATAAGAAAAAAAAATCAATGACATAGATGCTTAGTGAAAAACACTTTAGTGATATAAGAAACAATCAATGACATACAGGATTAGTGAAAAACCAAAAAGTTCTGGATTAGTGATCTTCATTCTTCTGGGCTCTGTTGGTCGACTATCAAAAACACTGTTGTTGTCGAAGTCATCACACATACCTTATTTGTTTCGGATCCAGAATAAAGACATGTATGAGATATCATACAAGATATCTGAATACTTCTTTTTTATCATACCAAAACCACCCGGTAGCGGTGGTCGACACTTTTTTCTAATACTACCACTTGATTGGGTAGCATAAGCGATAGGTCCTTGCAGTACGCCTTAAGGGCTGCCAAGCTGTCTCTATCATTTGGTTGGATATCCTCTGCTACCATGAGTGGAGGTGTTGCCTGGTTGGATATCCTCTGCTACTATGAGTGGAGGTGTTGCCAGGGTGTCTAAGGGTGTCATCCTTTCTTGTGATGTCTGGTGATGTAAGTACCGTTGTAGGTTCGAATTGTATAGATTGTCACGTAACTGACAGGGATAATCATTGTGAATGTTCCTATTATGGCGGGTAAGGTTATCATTGAAGATACAGTGGTGGCAGTCTGGTACTTGCGTTAGACTACGAGGCTGGTGTAAATAGACAGGTGGTGCTGTCGTCTCTGGTATTGTAGTGTTTGGTGTATTCATACGTGGCTGATGACGTATTCGTTTGTGTTTTTGTAGGCCATCGTTCGTATTATACACCTCATCACATAACTGACAGGGATATACTTGGTCTTTCCCCTCGTGAATGGTCCGAATGTGACGATTAAGGGTATACTTATCACGGAAGGCTTTGTCGCACACTGAACACGTGAAAGTAGATCTGGTGGTCATATTGATAAACTGGTTTTTTTTTCCTCTCTTACAATCCGAAAAAATGTTCTGGTGTATACAATGTTTCAATGTTTTTTTCAGAGGCCGACGAAACGAATAAGGCTCACACCAAGTTTCACTGCTGTAGCCAAGTCACTACGTGAACAATATCTGCTTACTACACTAAGCGACTTACAACAGCAGGTTTCACAAAAATAACTCTGTAGATACCCAAGTCAGCCCGTGAACTGGTACTGAGCTCACAAGAGACGCCTTCTATTTTATACACTGGTTCTGCACACGACGTAGCTGACGTGGCAGTTAGACAAGCTATTCTCACGCCCGCCTGCTTCCCCACAAAACGATGACTCATACTTAATGACTTTTGCATATGGCGTTGATGACGTAGGGGCTGTCTCGGACATCCGCGTTCTTTATCACAAGGGGGTATGTGATAGTCTTGTAGGTCTGTATGTACAAGTGTATAGTTGTGATGCCAGTAGTAATGGTATGGGTGTTCTTGTGTAGGTCTGTATGTACAAGTGTATCAAGTGTGTATGGGTATGTCTGTGTATAGTTGTGATGACACTAGTAATCCTAGGCGATGGGTTGTCTTTGTGCTTGTAGTAGGTGTGTATTTGTGTAGTTGATTATGGGTGTGTACTTGAGTATAGTTGTGATGACAGTAGTAATAGTATGGATTGTCTGTACTTCTGTGTCTTTATGTACAAGTGTATCAAGTGTGTATGTGTGTAGTTGATGTCTGGTTCTATTTGTGTTTATGTGTGTGTGGTTGCCTTTGTGGTTGTATGTGTGTACACGTGTCTCTATGTGTGTATAGTTGTGATGACAGTAGTAATGGTATGGGTTGTCTGTACTTCTGAATCTGTACGTATGTTTGGTTGACTTTCTGTTTGTATGTGTGTTTGTGTGACCCTCTTTGTGTATTTGATTATGGGTGTGTACTTGTGTATAGCTGTTGTTGTGACAGTAGTAATGGTATGGTTTGCCTGTGTATGGTTGCCTTTCTGTGTGTACGTGTGTTTGTTTGGTTGTCTTTGTATTTGTGTGTATCAAGTATGTACTTGGTTGTCTTTGTATTTGTATGACCCTCTTTGTATGATTTTTACACACCCCACAAAAACATAGTATAATAACAACGTACCAGCTAATATTCTTGTCGCTAATATTGGTAGTACTATTATCACTACTATTGATTCTTCCTCACTTTACCCACCACCATTGCACTATACGTACTTTCCCCTACAATTTCCTTACTTGACTACTTGACCACTGCTTGACCACTGCTTGACAACTAATTTACCACTCTTTAATCATCACCATGTCGTTACAATCACTTTTCCCTAAAATTTCCCTAAAATTTTCCTCACTTACACACCGCTTGACCACTGCTTGACCACTACTTGACCACTACTTGGCCACTAATTTACCACTAATTTAAACATTACCATGTCCTACGACCAATTTTCCCTAAAATTTTCCTTACTTGACCACTGATTGACCACTAATTTACCACTCTTTAATCATCACCATGTCGTTACAATCACTTTTCCCTAAAATTTCCCTAAAATTTTCCTCACTTACACACCGCTTGACCACTGCTTGACCACTACTTGACCACTACTTGACCACTAATTTACCACTAATTTAAACATTACCATGTCACTACGACCAATTTTCCCTAAAATTTTCCTTACTTGACCACTTGACCACTGCTTGACCACTGATTGACCACTAATTTACCACTCTTTAATCACCACCATATCATTACAATCACTTTTCCCTAAAATTTCCTTACTTGACTACTTGAC
The DNA here is from genome assembly GCA_014155875.1 of Cepaea nemoralis. Classification (NCBI taxonomy): domain Eukaryota; kingdom Metazoa; phylum Mollusca; class Gastropoda; order Stylommatophora; family Helicidae; genus Cepaea; species Cepaea nemoralis. Next base: position 340,241 of record JACEFZ010005454.1, read on the forward strand.
CCTTACTTGACCATTGCTTGACCACTGGTTGACCAGTGTGTAACTGCGAACACCTCTTATTACATTTATGACCACCCCTATATCACTCCTACTTAATCACTAATACACCTTACCACCATACCCATTATAACTTTATAAGATTTCCTTTGTAATGATGGTAGTGAATATACCACCCTTTACTTTCACTACTATCACACTGTTCAGATGATAGTAACCATCTCTTACTTCATCGAGTATAACCACGACCCATCACACCCTTGTTTATACATCACTACACCACGCATACTAACACATTCATATACGTAACTAAAATATATCCAACCCATGAGTAGAAACCACGACCCATCACACCCTTGTTTATACATCACTACCCACGAACAGACACATTCATATACGTAACCAAAATATACCCAACCCATGAGTAGAAACCACGACCCATCACACCCTTGGTAGTTTATACATCACTACACCACGCATACTAATACATTCATATACGTAACCACCATATACCCAACCCATGAGTAGAAACCACGACTCATCACACCCTTGTTTATACATCACTACACCACGCATACTAACACATTCATATACGTAACCACCATATACCCAACCCATGAGTAGATACCACGACCCATCACACCCTTGTTTATACATTACTCACCACGCATACTAATACATTCATATACGTAACCACCATATATCCAACCCATGAGTGGAAACCACGACCCATCACACCCTTGTTTATACATCACTACACCACGCATACTAACACATTCATATACTCCTTTCTAACATATATAACACCCCTCCCTCATCCGTGCCCTCTCTTTCTATTCCCAGTAAGTACTACCCCTTCATCCGTGCTCACAACCTCGCTTTTTATTCCTACCGAATACTTTTACCTTAATTACTTTCACAGACACCATCACCCGTCAAAAAACCGTTCCCACACAAAATTTTTTTACTGAGTCGACAATTTGCCCATATTTCCTTCATAAACCCTATCAGCCGCCAGATTCTGGAGGAATAATATGTGTGTAGAGGCCTCAATACACTACTTGTATGTATGTATGTATGTATGTATGTATGTATGTATGTATGTATGTATGTATGTATGTATGTATGTATGTATGTATGTATGTATGTATGTATGTATGTATGTATGTATGTATGTATGTATGTATGTATGTATGTATGTATGTATGTATGTATGTATGTATGTATGTATGTATGTATGTATGTATGTATGTATGTATGCCATGAGACTAGTTATGAGGACAACAAATCAGCTAACAGTTGTTAGTTGTAACAACTGGCCACGATAAGGATCGTTGAGAGGGAGACGGTAAAGATTGAAAGAGCCAATAGAATCGCGAGCTGGGGCCACGTGATGTATGAGGGGAGCGCTCAGCGACCAGTGAAGAATTCAGTCGGCTAGGAAATACAGTGAATTACACATGGTAGGAAAACGACAGGTCAACATGCTAAGATGAAAATGTGGACAGTGATTCAACTGTAAACATGAAACCTACGATTCAAACGGCAAGGGATGGAGTTGAAGAGTTGCATAGTCCGGTTGTGTAGCAAAAGAGATGCCCAGTACACACAAGGCTGATAAACACACGGCAGTACAGAAAACTAGGTGAGCCATGTCGCTCGCTTGAATGAGGGCCCGCTAGTGCGGCATTACGAACTGAAAGTTTTTGAATTGTCATAGTGAGTAATTATATAATGGTGCTATGAATAAAGTCATTTATTCGTTCGGTAGGCTTTTGGAATTGCTATTCTTTGTGCTATTGGACTTGTTCATGCTCAAGTTGTCAGTGTGCCTACAACATAACCCCTACAAGCACATTGACAATTATGGGGGACTGAATCTAGGGAACGGAGGACGATACAAACGTGAGCGATTCTCACAGAAGAAGTAATCTGCCTGTAAAGTTATATTACATCGAGACATTGCAATATCAAAAAGAAAACCATGGCTAGTGGTAGAGCATTGGACGGTTGAACTTAGCAACGCTATTTACAAGAAATTAACTCGTATTGAGCGATATTAAAATACTCAGGAAAGTGATCGTTTGTATCAAAGAACATTGAAAAGCAAAAGTAATGATATGTGCCGACTTGATTCATGTGATGGTTTCAAAGTGAGTTATCATCGTAAAAGTTAACATGATACATTAATAGGGCAGTCAGCCGCCAATTCTGCAAAAGTTAAGAAGATGAGTAGCAGCAATACAAACAATGGAACCCACGTCGATACTCAACGCTACTATTTCCGATTAACTTGGCGTTGACACCTTAAATATCAAGAAATCTGTTATGAAACCACTATAATCACGATAGATGATGAAACAACAGAGGCAGGCTATATTCGAACTTACAAATTGTTTGCAACTAGAGGCCACATTCCCGTCACATCAAAAGCGCCGCTGGTCTATGATGATTCCGCGGAGACACGGGAAAAGAGTTTCCCCGTTGTCTTAAAGCAGACTCAAGATGAAAGGGAAAGCGCCGCCATGATTTGGTTGCCACATGTTGTTGACAGGAGAATGACGTCACGAGGTCAATCCCAGATTATATAAAAACAAGCTTGTTGTCGGGAGTTCACAATAAAGTTAACCTAGGCTCAAGTGTTGACTAGCTCAGTGCTCGTAGTGAAAAGAATCCCGCATGTTTACTATCAGTATTTGAGAATAAAACATGTGTCCTTCATGGCATTTTGGAGATTCAACTCGGACTGTGAGCTAGGAATTAATAGGGTATCTACACTTAGCATGTAAATGTTAATAATGTAGAATAGTAAAACGATAGTGAAGTCTTGAACTTTAACGTAGTGGTTGCTTTATAGTCAAGTATAAAAACAGTGTCGGCGACAATAGACAGTCGCAGTGTTAAACTAACTAGTGTGAGATGTAAAATAGCTCAGCTAGTTGAGGATAGTGAAAGGGGATGCTATTTAGTGTGATTGGGAATGGGGGGGGGGGATAGAGGAAATGTCCAAGGGTGGGATATTACAGTGGGGTTCTACTAGGGTTCTACACTTCGTATATGGGTATTATATGGGTATATGGGTACACAGCTATCTGATTCCCTTGCCGAAGCCTGACAAAGACCACACAAAAATTCAGGGATATCGAATTATAACCATGCAGAATACAATAGGCAAGCTGCTGGAGAAGGTAATTGCCAGGAAAATATCAAGCCAACTAGAGAGGCAAGGTGTTTTCCCACCCACCCTGGGTGGGTACCGTCCAAAAAGAGAAACCTGGACCAATGCAGCAGTCTTTGCCCAGGATGTCTATGAAGGTTTCCACTCAGGCACTGAAACCGTTGCTGCAGCGATTGATCTTGAGGACGCATAAACAGAGTACCACTGGATGTTTTAATGTTTCAGCTTCTCGAAATAAACGTAAGTCCATTCCTCCTTAGTTGGATCGCTGCAGCCCTCTTCCAACGGAAAGTAGTTTTTAGATGTTGTAGTTGGACTTCGGAACCAACAACAATATATCCTGGCCTACCACAGGGATCACCATTATCTCCGGTACTCTTCAACGCCTACACAGTGAGAATCACCAGTGAGCAGATCACTGGACCTGGCAGGACATTGTCATATGCCGATGATGTTTTAGTGTATCGTCAGGGTAAAGATAGAGAGGAGGTTGCTGTGGAACTACAAACCGAACTCCATCGCATAAGTACTTGGTGTGATGAAGCTGGGGCAATGGTCAACCCAACAAAGGCAACAGTGACTTGGTTCTCGTTGAATAATCATATTGTCAACAACCCAACACCAACTGTAATGCTGTGTTCAGAGACGGTGGAAAGAACGCAGGCAATGAATTACCTGGGGATACGGTTTGATCGAAGCCTTGCTTATAATGTGCACATAGACCAGGTGATAACAAAAGCCAAGCGGGGTTTGGCAGCGATGCGGGTGATGGCGGCAGCAAACTGTGAGCAGCGCCATCTATGTCTTCTGTACGAGGGGCTGGTCATGTCTGTTTTGGAGTATGCAATGGCAATCCTGACTCTCAGCCATAAGCAGATAGAAAGGATGGAAAGGATAAAGAATGAAGCTATGCGCATTATTCTTGGATGTACAAGAGATGCAACATGCAGGGCGATGCGCTACCTTCTTGATTTTCCAACCATTGAAGAGAGAATACAAAGTTGCAGGGCACGCGCCTACCTCAGAATTAACGCAAACACACAACATCCACTGCATAGTGAAATTAGGAAGGTGAAGGGCAGCAGGTTAAAAAGAGGACGGTCGTGGATGGGTCAAGCCGAAGACATTCTTCAACAGGTGTGTTCACTTGAGGACTTAGAACCTGGCGAGGAGTGGGTGCAAGTGCCAACAGACTTCTGCACATCCTTTTCAGTTTGCACCCAACTAGATAGAAAATGCAGACAAGAAAATCCGGCTGCTGTTGAGGCTGAAGTACAAGCGTTGATTTTCGAGAATTCGCTAGACGGTGACGCGGTCATCTACACAGATGGGGCGGTCATCTACACAGATGGGTCGGTCGTCCGACATGTGAGAAGCTCAAGGGCCTTTACAGTTCGGGCCGGAGGGAGAATTGTGAAGGAGGACTCTGGTGCTTTCACTGAAACCACAAGTAGCCTGACCATGGAAGTCATGGCAGTAAGTAAAGCAATAACATGGCTCGAGACACAGACATTCACTAGGGCATGTTTCCTTAGCGACTCAATGAACATGATCAAGAGGATAGAGGAGGGGTCGATCCGAAGAGAATGGTTGCTGCCTCTGGAGCGGTCTCGGCTGGCAAAGATTAGTTTCATCTTCGTGCCAGGGCATGCGGGAGTACAAGGAAATGAGCGGGCTGACAAGCTCGCAGGTGAGGCTACTGTGGAGGGCGGATGCGCCATGGACCAGGCTGACATTCTGAATGCTCTACGAGAAGTGAGACTTTTGCGAGAACCAAGTGATGACTGTGAATCTACAACAATGGCCAGACTGCGAGAGCAGCAAATTAAAAGAGGGGTGGCCAAACAAGAACACTACGCAGGAAGCCAAAGAAGATTGAAAACCAACACAGAACTGGCGTCGTTAGCCGCTACACGCTGCGGGATTTGCTGAGGAGGGGATCCGAGCACTTATGGACTGAATGGTTCGATGTGCAATGAGGATCATCTGTCGACTAACTAACTAACTAACTAATTCCATGTATTGGGCATTTCGTTCGCTACAGACCGCTCCCCACACAAACCAGGAACAGTCTGCAGACGACATCCATCAGCAAGCTTTCGGTTCGGAAATCAACATCAGGATTGGTAAGGCAGCAACAACAATGAACAGGTTAACAAAAAGAATCTGGGAGAATAGACAGCTTACTGCCAAAATAAAAATCATTGTCTATCAAGCATGTGTGCTTTGTACTCTTCTTTATGGCAGTGAAACCTGGTCAACTTACTCATATAAAGCTAAACGATTAAACGGCTTTCATATGAGGTGTCTGCGAATAATACTTTGTATTAAGTGGCAAGACAAAATCACAAATACTGAAGTACTGGAAAGATCAGGTTGTGTGACGGTTTGATCCATGCTCAGTCTTCGTAGACTTAGATGGATATAACACGTTAGGAGAACGGATGATGGTAGAATACCAAAGGACATTTGTTTTGGTGAATTACAGATGGGTAAGAGATCTCAGGGTCAGCCTCTCGTACGATACAACAATGTGTGTAAATGAGAGGAATTGTGATATCCTTATGGGTGCAAACTGTATTGCGAACTAAGGCTGTGCCAAGCGTGACACACCGAGATACTACAGGTAACTTCATACTATAAGGTCACCAGAAATCTCCCTGACAGAGACAGAGTAGACGATAACTGTAACAGAGAAAATAACTATAGTTAGAGACAGGAAGTGTGTGACAACTGTGAGGGTGGAGAAGCAAACGTGAGGAGGGGGAGGGGTGCCACCAGTTAAATGAAACTATGCTGAGTGTTGAGACCGTGTCGTGATACGCAATCCATTAAGAGGATGAGAAGGTTTTCTATATTTCTGCGATGTTTTTCGTTGAACGAGCATGCCTGGATGGCAATGACCTGCGCATCGGAAGCCCCCTGATGATCTGTGCTGTTGAAGTGGGTAGAGACCGGCTTTGCGGTGTTGTTACGAATATCCTGCATATGTTGGTGGAATCTGCCTGCTAAACGTAGGCTAGTCCACCCAATATACTTCGTATCACAACATTTGCAGGTGGCATGAATTATGTTACGACTGGTACACAGGCGGCTTTACACTGTTATTCTCGTGGCAGGATTCCATACTGTTTCTGTATTTATATTGTTTGGGATTTTGTCATAAATAAGTACTCTCTCTCTCTCTACTATAGTGTCTTGAGAGATATTACTTCTATAGTGTCGTCCCTGAAGTTAGGGGAATCAACACCCACATTTTTTTTCCCAGTTTCAATATCACTATTCTGGAGATATCCACCAGACGCATATTCTAGGTGTATATGTAGACATTAGACCACGAAGCTCCGGATCACATTCAGATCATCATTGTACGAGTTACACCACATCATCACGGGTCAGTAAACAAAAACCTCACCACACGCCGTGTCCCTCTTGTGCGATGTTGACTGTCTCCGGTAGCCCCTTTGATAACCCAGATACCTGGTCACCAATCACGAATTTAGTCCGATAATGATCTGGCAGTGATCATACACCCTGTTACTAAATGTCTATATGGTTCCGAAACATAAATCTTCCTTGCCTAGTGAAAACAAGTAACATTGTTCCTTGGAAGAAATGATTTATTCTTACCAGTCCTACTGTGTTCACTATTACACTGTTCTCATTTGTTGAATTAATTCCTATTAATATTTCAACTGTGGTGTGAAAATGTTACAACACTCTAATGTTATTTCTCCCGCAGTGTGACAAGCAACAGTCTACTGTTATTTCACTTGTAGCGTGAAAATCAAACACGATATTGTTCTTACACCCGTGGTGTGACAGAATAACACTCCATTATTTCTTTCACGAGCGGTGTGACATAATAAACCCTTTTCTCATGGGCCCAATGCACAGGCCACTGAACAGATCTCCTCGTACCAAGTTCTCCATGATACAAACAATTCAGCATCTGTTCTTTGAAAACCCGAAGGGAACCTGTGAAAGAGATATAACAGACTCGGTGAGGGCAATCTGCCACTGACTCCTATTAGATGAGTGTGGGTCTACATTCTTACTCAGATCCATGACAGTGAACCAATCTCTATCATGTCAGAAGAGCTCCTCCCCCTGGCCTGAGTTAGGGCAAGACAAGGAAATACCCATATAGTTAGTTAGTTAGTCGACACATCATCCTCATTGCACATCGAGCCATTCAGTCCATAAGTGCTCGGATCCCCTCCTCAGCAAATTCCGCAACGTGTAGCGGCTAACGACGCCAGTTCTGTGTTGGTTTATCAATCTTCTTTGGCTTCCTGCGTAGTGTTCTTGTTTGGCCACCCCTCTTTTAATTTGCTGCTCTCGCAGTCTGGCCATTGTTGTAGATTCACAGTCATCACTTGGTTCTCGCAAAAGTCTTACTTCTCGTAGAGCATTCAGAATGTCGGCCTGGTCCCTGGCACGTCCGCCCTCCACCGTAGCCTCACCTGCGATCTTGTCCGCCCGCTCATTTCCTTGTACTCCCGCTTGCCCTGGCACGAAGATGAAACTAATCTTAAATCAAATCAAATCAAATCAACTTTATTAGGGTCACAAATTGGGCGCGCAGGCCCGTCTTACATTCGGCCCTTTCAATCACTCGTCTTTCGTTCATCTTTGCCAGTCGAGACCGCTCCAGAGGCAGCAACCATTCTCTTCGGATGGACCCCTCCTCAATCCTCTTGATCATGTTCATTGAGTCGCTAAGGAAACATCACCATCCTAATTTCACTATGCAGTGGATGTTGTGTGTTTGCTTTAATTCTGAGGTAGGCGCGTGCCCTGCAAACTTGTATTCTCTCTTCAATGGTTGGAAAATCAAGAAGGTAGCGCATCGCCCTGCATGCTGTATCTCTTGTACATCCAAGAATAATGCGCATAGCTTCATTCTGTATCCTTTCCATCCTTTCTATCTGCTTATGGCTGAGAGTCAGGATTGCCATTTGCCAAGACCGGCCACGCGCCACAAATCATAAACAAGTGTGAACGGGAGTTTCCCCATGTGTACACCAACGTGGACAGAGTGGACAAGGGCTCTAGGGAAACGAGAATACGTCAGAGACAGCAACAAGAAAACGCTGTGAAAGTTGTAATTCAGAACGGACGTCTTGATGTGAGCTCCGGTGAAGGTGACACCTGGATGTTGCGATCTCCTGCATGACGCGGCTTGGAATCAGGAGGAAGATTTATTGAGGACATTCAACTGAAGAATGAACCATGAACCAGGGAATAGCAAAGCCACCCTAGATATATATTTGCGAGTATTCAAACGACTGCAACTTAGCGGAATGGGAGCTCGAGGATAGGAGTAAATTTAGCGCTAAGGGCCGATTCTGCATCAGGGATGACCTAGCCGACTTCATCCATTTAGAGTCATCACCATGTCTGCGACAGATCTGGAACGGTTAGTAAAGACTTTGAATAATTTTATCATTTTTGTCCGGATGTTATTGTTGTCGAAATAACGGCAGTAACACAGTTTGGCAACATGGAGGTTTGTTACCGGGGAAGGACAGATTCAGTTGCTAATAACAGCTCATTAGGAATGCACACCAGATGCGCCGATGTTACACAGTGCTACACATGAACGCACAAAAACAACGCGGAACACACAGTTATTGGAGAACATGTACACAAAGAGGCTCCAATTGTAAGATCTGAGCGACAGAAAGTACGGCAATAAAGGCAGCGAAAGACAGTAAATCACATTACGGCGAAGTCATGAAACGATATATAGGACACCAGACCGGGACATATATATTGAGCAACGCAGCCAGAGTGCACAGCTACTGGTTCCACCCGCACAAAACGGCACTTTAATGAACGCCATAACACTGGTCCAGTATTTACAACGATTAACATTTTAGGACGGTCGTATTCGAGGTTGGTGTAGTGACTATATCATGATGTCTCTCTGTTACAACGAAGATTGGTTACCTGAGGACAAACCACACAGTAAGTACAGGCCAGACCAATTCGTAGACACTTTGGTCGATATAGTTTATTGTTGAAGTTCAGAGTAGGCTGGAAAGGCGACAACAACACTGCCCTGTTCAGTACTGCAGGAGGATGCTCGTTTAGTTATATAACGCCACATAGATTGCAAACAAAAGCAGAATATGTAGGAGAATTGTATCAAGTTGGACGTTACACGTAGACAGTGGACTGACTTGCCAATGCGCCTTACAGCTATATAGGCATTCCATCTGTTCGGAGCAGTACCGTTCAATAGTACTGATTTGTGCATAACGCCTACATTGGTATTCCATTAACATTTTCTGTACGTCGGACACTACGTCATGGCTGGAACATCGTTGCAATATTGAGAATACAGATGGGAACATGTCGTACACTCACCTCAGTTGCTTTGAACACTCCTCGTCAACACTTTAATTAACTGAACGTTCTTCTGGGACCTGTCACCAGGACGACATTATAACGGGGACTCGCATTTTCGAGTGCTGGCCAGTTCTGTGGATATCGTGTTTGGATTCTAGAGTACAAGAAGTTTCTTTTCTATCAATCAGATGTAGTTTAATTTTGTCTTCTAGGAATGAAAGTATGTATTTTTGCATCACGTCAGTTGGTTTGTCAGTGTTAATGGTTGCTTCAGTGTGATTATATATTTATATTCTTTATATTAAGCATATTTTTCCATAATTATTTATATGGTTTACATATGTCACGCTGACATAATTATGATATATTTTGAGTTATATATATTTTGTTCGTGATCGTCAACTGCACATCGTTGATTCTATTTCTATCGATTGTTGATATGTCTCCTCGTCATACGTTAATTGTATAGTGTCACATATATATGTATGTTCATTATCAGTGTATCGAAAATTCGTTTGTACGTCCAACTATACAGTTCTCGTGTGATTACGTGATATTCAGACAACGTTGAGTTCTCAGTACTTAGTATTTGAGTCAATTATTATTATCCATTCCTTGAAAAAAAACATTTCCGTGATCTTGTCGATTCTTTTCTCTTTTCTTGCCTACTTCGCATATTTTTTCAGCTAGTTAGCTACAGGTAGGTCGACTCTTCAAGATTACATGGAGATATGGGAGACAACTGGATTCACCGGTGCAGATTTGAGAGCATGGGAAAAACAGGAGTTCAACGATCATTTAATGCGACTAAAAGAAGAAAGGCAACTTCAAGCCGCACGTGAGAAGGAGGAACGGAAAGAACGGCAAACAGCAGAAAAGGCATCTAAGCAAAAGGAGATAGCATTGGAACGAGATAAAATGGCAGCTAGGGAAAAAGAGATGATTTTGGAATGCAAGAGGATAACTACAATGAGGAAAGAGATGAAAGAGAAACAAATAACTGCAGAGGCAGATTTAAAGGCAAGACAGATAACTGCAGAGGCAGATTTAAAGGCAAGACGGATAGTCATGGAGGCAGAAATCAAAGAAAAACAACTCGCGTGGAAGAGAGAAAAGCTTGCAAAGGAAACAATTTGGAAGGAGCAAACGAGGAAACAGAGACAAATTTATGAAATAAAAAAAAGTAACTACACAGGTAAAGTATATGCTACAGCAGTGGAAGAACCGAACGCCAGAGATTTCGGTCAGAAAGTAACTATCGAACGCAAACCTGACGAAACACTTACAAGTACAAATGCCCAAGTTGAAACGACACAAGAAGAAGAAAAAGAAGATATTAAAGAAGAAAAGACGCAAATAGAACTGGGTACATCAACTGTAGACATACATGATACAACGATATTGAATGAGAGCACAACGGTAAATAATTGCGAATACCAAGATTTGCACAAAGTAAATGAATCCAAACATGAACAAATAACTATTGTTGAAGAACAAATCAAGCGTGATTACATGTCCCTCAATGACATTTTTGTTAAAAATCCCCAAACACAGAATAAAAGTTACACACACTCAGTACAAACAACCGAGACAGCATACTAAAGTGTTACCTAAACAACGGCAATGGGATTTGATAACAATAATTATGGCTCAGATCATAACTTTAGTAAAGTTGACCATATCACAGGTTGAAGATGTTGTCATAAACACTTATTTTCGTACAAAAATATATGTTATGTGCAACAGTACATACATATACGCACAGCTCAAGAGACATTGTACAAACGGTTTCTTACGAACAAAAAGACATATCGTGTACATGCATACAGAAGGCAAGAAGTGTAGCACAAATATACACACAAAAGGCAAGACAGGTATTACATACATACGCACAGAAGTCACAAAGTGTATCACAAACGTACAAACAGAAGTCAGGAGATGCATCACACATATGCACGCTAAAGTTAAAAAGTATGTCACAAACATGTACGCATAATTAAAAACATACATTACTTGCGGCATTGCAAATATCCATTCATAAGTTGAAAGAAGATATACACAAACCAGAAAGAAACTTGTAGATTGGTTAACAGAAACCAAGAAATACACAACAAACATTTGTGAACAAATCAAAATGAAAGTTGTAAACTTTGGCGTAAAGGCAAAGATGTACTTTACGAACTTGATAAGTAAATGCAGGGAACACTACAGACGACAAACTACACTTGTATGTGCTTACTGTAGTTATGGTTACTTATCTTACCTCTGGTACAAATTTGCCAAACATACATCGTTACAACGGATGCATTACATATCATACACAAGAGTGAAAAATAAAACAATGTTTCAATCAATAAAGTTAGAATGTACAAATATTGGCATGAGTGCAAAAGAGAGATGTTACAGGTTTGAAACAAAGAAAGAAAGAAAGAAAATTAATGAATAAAAGAATAAAAGAAAAAAAAGAATAAAGAAAAATAAAATGGGATGAAGGGTTAGAGTCAAATCAACACATAATACACTACAGACACATTAGGGTCTTAGGTTTTATTATTTAGTTATGCCAGATATTCTCAGTCGATTATGAATTGCAAGACGAGTATTATTCAATTGTTCAGTTATTCAGTTATATACATATATTTTATATATTTCGTTGTTCTGTTCTTTATATATTTTAAGCAATACTCGTTCAGCACCAGATTACAGACACAATATCACATTAATCTGCAACTAAATTAGTAATACTATGTGAATATATAGTGTAGATAGGTTAATAAATAGTTGTGTGTTTCTTAGTTATTGCCAGAGTCGAAGTCTTGAAGATATGACTCGGGCCATATGTGTATTGTCACAGTGAACATATTTTCTTCTTGGAGTTTGTACGGGAACATTTATACCTGGACAGGAAAGTGCCGATGAAGATATGTTATGTACAGTAAGGAAGGATATTATAGTATTAACGTACTTATTCTGTGGAGGAACATTTTTTCGATATTACGGATATGTACTTCTGAAGCGAACTATTGACTTATGATAGGTTATTGGATTAGTTAATAATAATTATGTAGATGTTGGTATTATTACGTTGATAATGTAGTTATTGGACTAAGTTGATTAAGTTGTCATTAAGTTATTGCTTACTTGCATAATTATTAGCATTAATCTGTTATATATAGTTAAGTAGTCATATACGTAATGGCAAATGTCATTATCCCAGGGTTTCATTGGTTTGGTAATTGTATTTTGTGATGATACCGCAATATTATGTGTCATTTGAATGAGCATCATACATTTTCATTATCACAGTCATGTATATGTCACCATATAATAGATAGAGTCGATAATGTTCGCTAAATATGTACGACATAAATATGTCGCAAAGATGGAAGCGCTACGTGGACCCTACCCATGGATATAAGATGGATCAACAAAGGATATGTATCATACGGGAACGACGACCAACAACAACTGATGGTGTACTGGGAACTCCTTGTTATCACCCTAGTCCTTTATCTCATGGTTTTACCTAGAGTGAGGACACTTGGCTCGTCGTGTGACAAGTAGGGACTAATATAATTATTAGTTGGGCTGATCCTCCCATAGATCAGCCACACGACGTCTAACGTGGGATTTGGACAGGTGGGCGTGCCCGTCTTGAGCAATTTTTTTGGGGGGAGGGTAGATAAGAGGGTTGATCAGAAGCTAGTCAGGAGTTGGAATATGGTTGTTTAATATGATTATAGTCTACAAGTATGTCCATATATAGGAACAAAATGATAAATCATTTTTTATAATGCCAAGACCGGCCACGCGCCACAAAATATAAACAAGTGTGAACGGGAGTTTCCCCATGTGTACACCAACGTGGACAGAGTGGACAAGAGCTCTAGGGAAAGGAGAATACGTCAGAGACAGCAACAAAGATACGCTGTGAAAGTTGTGATTCAGAACGGACGTGTTGATGTGTGCTCCGGTGAAGGTGACACCTGGATGTGGCGATCTCCTGCATGACGCGGCTTGGAATCAGGAGGAAGATTTATTGAGGACATTCAACTGAAGAATGAACCATGAACCAGGGAATAGCAAAGCCACCCTAGATATATATTTGCGAGTATTCAAACGACTGCAACTTAGCGGAATGGGAGCTCAAGGATAGGAGTAAATTTAGCGCTAAGGGCCGATTCTGCATCAGGGATCACCTAGCCGACTTCATCCATTTAGAGTCATCACCATCTCTGCGACAGATTAAAGATCTGGAACGGTTAGTAAAGACTTTGAATAATTTTATCATTTTTGTCCGGATGTTATTGTTGTCGAAATAACGGCAGTAACACAGTTTGGCACCATTGCATACTCCACAACAGACATGACCAGCCCCTCGTACAGAAGACATAGATGGCGCTGCTCACAGTTTGCTGCCGCCATCACCCGCATCGCTGCCAAACCCCGCTTGGCCTTTGTTATTACCTGGTCTATGTGCACATTATAAGCAAGGCTTCGATCAAACCGTATCCCCAGGTAATTCATTGCCTGCGTTCTTTCCACCGTCTCTGAACACAGCATTACAGTTGGTGTTGGGTTGTTGACAATATGATTATTCAACGAGAACCAAGTCACTGTTGCCTTTGTTGGGTTGACCATTGCCCCAGCTTCATCACACCAAGTACTTTTGCGATTGAGTTCGGTTTGTAGTTCCACAGCAACCTCCTCTCTATCCTTACCCTGACGATACACTAAATACGTGGAATTGAGGAACTAAAGCAGCCATGTGCAGGACGTGGCGATTCCTTGAGTGAGCCCGGTACCAGAGCACTATGTATCGGCTCTGCAATTCCGGAAGCCTCCTTGGATGGCGGTAAATATGTCCATGGAATGCCCCTGCCTTCCCTTGAGGGCTGACCTAAAGTCTTCGACGGTTCTAACTTAACCAGCTGGGGTGGACGGCACCACAACAGTGAGAGTCCCTCACGAATGCTACCCTGGTTTTAAAAACACGCCCACTAAAGTCGGATGTGTTGTCCTAAGGGTATTGGCCCAAGGGTGCATAACGAGATACACCGCAATTATTCTGTTAAAACACTCTGGATGAACGCAGAAGAAGAAGATATCAATGTAAGACAAGAAGAAGATATCAGTGTAAGACACTGATAGACAGACATAAGCCCTGCGATCATGAGAAACGTTATCAATGTAAGACACTGGTAGACAGGCATAAGACCTATGCTAATGAACAATGTTATCAAAGTAATAGATAGTAACAAGACAGCATAGCTTTCAACACATTGTGTTATCGACACATTCATGTTCTGATGATATTTACATTTATGTCATAACCCCCGTCTGCAGTCATCATAAGCATATGATAGTGTCGTCAAAGTAATGGACTGATGACTATATTTAACAACACATATTATAGTAGCGATGTGAGAGTTGCAATGTGAGAGTGAAAATGTAAGAATGATAGTATGAGAGTGAGATATGATAGTGGCAGGATAAGAATGCTAGTAACCGAATGTCAGTGAGGTAGTTGCACTGTGAGAGTGACAATGTGATAGTTGCACTCTGAGAGTTACAATGTGATAGTTGCACACTGAGAGTGACAATGTGATAGTGGCACTATGAGAGTGAGAATGTGATAGTTGAACTCTGAGAGTGACATTGTGATAGTGGCACAGTGAGAGTTACAATGTGATAGTGGCACTGTGAGAGTGACAATGTGATAGTTTCACTGTGAGAGTGACAATGTCGTTTTCTGTACAATGAATTTGTTATCGGTCCAAGTTGTCATTTGCATGACTATTCTGTTTTCCATCAACTGTCGCCAGGAGAAAAAATGCACATAGATTAATGTGGCAGGGTTAGGTCTATCTAACTGACATCTCTCATTACCTCCAGTCGGAGCTTCCTGGGAAACACACATTCACTTAGTTAATCAACAATGTGATGAAACAAGCTACAGAGAATTAAAAACTTCATTGCGCTCTATATGCCAACTGAGAGGCAGACATGCAACACAATGTTTCAGCTTTCTTATATGCCTGTGCCAACGCTGGGCTCAATATGAACTTGGAGATGACTGTAGTTATGTACCAGCCAACTCTAGGGAATAATCACACTGTGCCGAATATCAAGGTGAATGGTCATAGACTAAGTGTTGACAAATTCACCTATTTTGGACGCACTGTGCCACGGGTTGCAACAGTTGATGACGACGTGATCGCAAGAATCTCCAAGGCCAGTGCGGCCTTTGGCAGACTGTACAAGAATGTGTGGGACAGAACTGGAATAAGCCTGCTAACAAAGCTGAAATTCCACAAAGCAGTCTTATTATCCACACTGCTATATGCTTGTGAAACCTGGAGTGCTTATCAGTGACAATTAAACAACTTCCACACAGCCTTCCTTAGGACGCTATTGAAGATTAAATGGCAAGACAAGATCCCAGACACTGAAGTCCTAGAAAGAGAGTCGCATGCCAGATCACATGCTCCCTTAACGATTTTTTTTTTTTTTTACGGCGAGCTGCTATATGGTAAACGCTCACACGACGGCCAGAGGAAACGCTTTACAGATACTCTGAAGATCGTACTAAAAGCTTTTGTAATTCATCATGACACTTGGGAGACTGCTGCTAAAGAAAGACATTTGTGGCGTACATCATTACATAAGGATGCAGTCACTTGTGAAGCAACCATGACTGCAAGAGCTATTGAAGAAAAGTACTGCAGGAGATTCTTCTCCTGTAGCGTCAAGCATTCTTTGCCAACATTGTCAAAGAACATTTCGAGCCAAAATAGGCCTTATCAGCCATCTTAGAACTCACGGCTCCATACTTTCAACCACACCGGATGAAATAAATGGTCATCATCATCCTTGATGGACAAACAACAATATAAACGTCATAACTGTCATGATACAGTCTACAGAGAATTATAAACTCCATACACTGTCATGATACAGTCTACAGAGAGTTATAAACTTCATACACTGTCATGATACAGTCTACAGAGAATTATAAACTTCATACACTGTCATGATACAGTCTACAGAGAATTATAAACTTCATACACTGTCATGATACAGTCTACAGAGAATTATAAACTTCATACACTGTCATGATACAGTCTACAGAGAATTATAAACTTCATACACTGTCATGATACAGTCTACAGAGAATTATAAACTTCATACACTGTCATGATACAGTCTACAGACATTATAAACTGCATACACTGTCATGATACAGTCTACAGAGAATTATTAACTTCATACATTGTCATGATACATTAGAGTTATAAACTTCGCACCCGGTGATGCCAGATCGCCAGAAAATCAAAGGGAATTAAAGTAGATGATGAGCATCCACGTCATGTACAGCCTGAGTGGAGGGTTCGCTAGTATACACATATACTAGGGACGGCTGCCAACAGGGATACCGTTACCACACTGGGATTCTATCAGCTGGCGCTAATGTCAACAATTCAATACGAAGGGATTAGTCAATAATCAAACATTGAAGAATAATTGTCCACAAGGGTATAATGAGAAATACTCGGCCATGCCTTGACAGCTTTCTATGTTTTAGTACTAGTGATGATGACTGTGAAACTACAACCATGGTCAGGCTGCGAGAACACCGAGTTAAGATAGGTGTGGCCAAACAAGAACACTACTCAGGAAGCCAAAGAAAATTATTGAACCAACTCAGAACTGGTGTCGTGAGCCGCTAAACTCTGCGGGAGTTGATGAGGAAGGGATCCTCCGAGCATTTATGGACTGAATGGTTCGATGTGCAATGAGGATGAATCTGTCGACTGACTGACTGACCGACCGACCGACCGACCGACCGACCGACCGACTGACTGACTGACTGACTGACTGACTGACTGACTTACTGACTGACCTAACTAACTAACTAACTAATTAACTAACTAACTAACTAACTAAATAACCAACTACCTAACTAACAACCTAACTTAACTAACTAACTAACACACTAACTAACTAACTAACTAACTAACTAACTAACTAACCAACCAACTAACTATGTAACAAACTAACTAACTAACTAACCACCTAACTAACTACCTAACTAACTAACCAACTAACTAACTAACTAACTAATTAACTAACTAACCACCTAACTAACTAACTAATTAATTAACTAACTAACTAACTAACCAACTAACTACCTAACTAACTAAATAACTAACCAACTAACTAACTAACTAACCAACCAACCAACCAACCAACTAACTAACTAACTAACTAACTAATTACCTAACTAACTAATTAATTAACTAACTAACTAACAAACTAACATAATAACTAACACACTAACTAACTAACTAACTAACCAACTAACCAACTAACTACCTAACTAACTAACTAACTAACCAACTAACTAGCTAACCAAACAACTAACTACCTAACTAACTAACTAACCAACCAACTAACTAACCAACTAACCAACTAACTAACTAATTAACTAACTAACTAATCAACTAACTAACAACCTAACTTAATAACTAAATGACACACTAAATAACTAACTAACTAACTAACTAAACAACTAACTAACTAACTAAGTAACTAAGTAACCAAATAACTGACTAACAAACTAACTAACTAATTAACTAACTAATTAACTAACTAACTAACCAACTAACTAACTAACTAAATAACCAACCAACCAACCAACTAAATATCTAACTATCTAACTAACTAACTAACTAACCAACCAACCAACCAAACAACTAACTAACTAACTAACTAAACAACTAACTATCTAACTAACAAACAAACTAACTAACCAACTAACTAACTAACTAACTAACTAACTAATTAATTAATTAACTAACTACCTAAATAACTTACTAACTAACTAAACAACTAACCAACTAACTACCTAATTAACTAAATAACTAAACAACTAACTAACTGACTAACTAACAAACTATCTATCTAACTAACTAACTAACTAACTAACAGCCTAACTTCATAACTAACCAATACACTAAATAAATAAATAACTAACTAACTAACCAACTAACTAGCTACCAAACTAACTAATCAACTAACCAACTAACTAACTAACTAACTAACTAAATAAATAAATAACCAACAAACCAACTAACTAACTAACTAACTAAATAAATAAATAAACAACTAACTACCTAACTAACTAACAAACTAACTAACTAACCAACTAAGTAACTATCTAACTAATTAACTAACTAACTAACTGACTAACTAACTAACTAACTAAACAACAAACTAACTAACTACCTAACTAACTAATTAACTAAATAACTAACCAACTAACTAACTAACCAGCTAACTAACTAATGTACTAACTAACTAACTAACTAACTAAATACAAACTAACTACCTAACTAACTAAATAACCAACCAACTAACTAACTAATTAATTAACTAACTAACTAACTAACTACCAAACTAACTAAGCAACTACCCAACTAACTACCTAACTAAATAACTAACTAACTAACTAAAATACTAACTAACTAACTAAACGGGTACTCCACCTTGCCCAAGGGTGTCCCGTAGGTTAGCGGAGGAAAGGAGGCGCCTTACTTCTCCTTTGATAGGGGATACCCCTACCCCGCTACCCCACCAACTAGCTAACTAACTATCTAACTAACCAACTAACCAACTAACCATCTAACTACCTAACTAACTAACCAACCAACTAACTAACTAACTAACTAACTAACTAACTTATTAACTATCTAACTAACTAACTAGTACTCGTGATGTGTGCTCTTTGTCACGTGTGAACTGCTTGGCGCATGTAAATATCCGTTACAATCATATATGACCATTGCTACTGCTACAATATTGTAAATAAATGTATGAGAAGCAAAAACCAACCTTGGTTTTCCCTGTCTAGTTTGGCTCGGGTCAGAGTATCGGATGTGTTGTCCTCGCTGTCTAAACTAGCAATATCGGATGTGTTGTCCTCACTGGCTAGGGTCAGAGTATCGGATGTGTTATTTTCACTGGCTATGGTCTGTTTGTCGAAAGTCGTGTCCATGTCTGTGGAAAATATACATTGAATCTGTGTATTATGACTGTCAAAGAAAGTCCATCATCATTATATCGGCTGCTTCAGGCTCTAGCAAGGTCAGCGTAAACCCTCGGGTCGGGAAGTGTCCTCCTCCTCCTCCTCCTCCTCCTCCTCCTCCATATCATCATCATCATCATCATCATCATCATCATCATCATCATCATCATCATCATCATCATCACCATCACCATCATCATCATCATCATCATCATCATCATCATCATCATTTACTTTTGCCGACAAGTGTGGGTCCAGCATCTGACGGGTGGCACTGGATTGTGTTATTCCTTGTGACTGTACAATGTCATTGATGTTGTCAATCCATTTCTCCTCAGGCGCCCTCGTATTAGATAGTCTTTGATGTAGCACCAGTGCTGGTAGATGATGGCGTTGCGTTCTAGCGAAATTGCTGAATCATTTGATCTTCTGCCTTTCAATATATGCGGCACAAGGTGTTAATCCCACTGTCTGATAACACCATTTCTTATCTGGTCTCGAATAGTTAAGTGGGCAGCTCAACTCAAGCATCTCATCTCGCAGGTGTTTGTTATGCGTAAGTGTGATTTGGAGAAAGTCGAAATTCAAAACATTGTTTCAACGTGGTGAATTTGAAGAACGAAGACACAAATAATAGATTGCACGATTTATTGCCTGGCATATTTCGTTGCATCTCGTCAGGTACATACTGCAGAATTCACGCAACATAAAGTAACGTAACTAGATAAATCCTTTAAGCTGAAATAAACACATGTTCGCACAACAATGCCAAGTGTCTATCACGATAATTTTAAATCGACTAAGATGTCTTTCTGAATGCACAAAACTGGCCTATGTAGATTAATCATGATGGCTTCTGCAAACTTTAACAAGCGATAAAACACGACTTAATGGCTTAAACTTTAATCCTTAAAGCTAGGTGTGAATTATAGCGTTAAACGCGCAGCATTAGTGGGGAAAGGAATATTTCACAGGCTAACACATTAGATATTATTAGATATTAATATTACATTCTTGTGTGTGTGTATTTCCTCCTGTGCCTAAGGTGGCGCATAGAGCAGAAGTCGTGGCTCTCCATGCTTGTGTGAAGCGTCAAACATTTGGAGCCAGAAATCTGTTTCTGTAACAGTTGGGAGTTTTATGATGGCGGATTGTCGACCCGCCGATCAACCGTCTTCAGTCAAGCTAGAAGAAAACACGTCCCGCTATCTTGACCCAAGCCGGAAACTCTTTAATTCCTCCGATGGTAGCATCGTTGTAGCAAGATGAAAAACATACTGACCAAAAAACAGATATCAATTAAAACGAGAAACAGAGTGATAGTGCACAAAAGAATGCAGGAACTTACAAGTACATCAACAGGCTGTCTAAACACTAAAGATGGCAAAATAATGAGACGCTGATAATGGTGATTGATATGATGATGATGATGATGATGATGATGATGATGATGATGATGATGATGATGATGATGATGATGATGATGATGATGATGATGATGATTAAGATGATGATGATGATGATGATGATGAGTGAGATAATGATGACTGAGATAATAATGATTACTGAGATAATAATGATGATTGAGATGACGATTTTGATTGAGTTGATAATGATGACTGAGATTGATTGATTGATTGATTAATTGATTTAGGAATCGACATTGCAGCATTCGGGGCATTTCCATAAATGCTCCGTCCCCATCCTCAGTAGCCAGCGAAGAGTTCCAACACTAATAGTACCAGTAGCAATCTGATTATAAGTCCGTCTCGCCTTTCCTCTGAGCGTTGAGCGTCGGCCAGATCCCCTCGTCACTCCTCGCTGTCTCATTCTTGCCAGACCATGGTAATCCATTTGCTCCTCCGAGGTGTGCACGTGCTCCCACAAGGCCGCAACCACATCTGCCTTGTCATGTATCAATACTCCACCAAGTTCTGCAGAGCCAGCCAATCTGTCCGCCTGTTCATTTCCCAGCACACCGGCATGTCCCGGAGAAAAGATCCAGGCGATGCTTGTCACCCGTGACCTCCGAAGCGAAGCAAGCCACTCCGCACGAAGCCTGCCCGTCCTCACCCTCGTCAGCATGCTTTCTGAGTCAGTTACAATCACGATGTGTGTGTGTCGTATTCTCCATCCAGCGGAGAGCCGCAGTGACTGCCTCCACCTCCATTCTTAAGCTGGATGTTGTGGTATCATATGCCAGGCTCTCCTGCCCCAAACATCGACCATTAGCTTAGGCTTTGAACCCCCAGCCACTTCTCTCACCTCTTGACACCGAACCATCTGTGTAGATAATCACATCACCCGATTGAGCATTGTCCTGAATTAGTTGCTGGATTTCCACTTCCGTGGCCCCTGCTGGCCACTCCCTGCACTCCCGGCTTAATGTGATTATAACTCTGCACAAGTCTGACTGCTGCGCTGGCACTCTGACCCACTCCTCTCCAAGCCTAATGTTCTCCAAGGGGCATACCTGTCTGATCGTATCCTCCGCCTGAGGCATCCATGATTTCCCTCTTATCAGTCGCTGACCCTTAACTGCGTCCAGCGCCTCATGCAGTGGGTGGTCTGTGTCTGCAGCTACTCTGAGGTATGCCTTCGCCTGCATCACCTTGAGCCTACCAGTAACAGTCGGCAGACCAAGGATGTAACGCATACACACAACTGGGGTGTCTCTAGTGCATCCCAGAATGACCAGCATAGCTTCATTCTGTATGCACTCTAACTTCACCAGCTGACTCTCTGAGACAGTGAGCAGACCTAATCCATAATCAGTTACTGAGAGGATCATGTGCTGGTATAGTGTGAAAAGCATTCTCTGCTCTGTGTCCATTGCAGCCATAGTTTTAAGTGCACTGAGTCCCCTTTGAGATCTTGTCACAATCGTCTCCACATGGTCCTTGAAGGATAGGCTCCTGTCAAATGTGATCCCCAGATACTTCAGTTTGATCTCTCTGCTGACATATCTACCATCCATCGCGAGGCTTGGGACATCAGCTCTTACAATCCTGTTGTCCAGAGAGCACCACAAAACAGCCTCCTTATTCGGGTGGATGACAGCACTCATTTCTGTGCACCAGCCAATCACTTCATCTACTGTTGCCTGTACGTCCTAGGCTGTTTGCTCCCTATCTCTCCCCTGCCTATATGCAAGAATATCATCTGCAAATGTTAGTATTCTTCCAACCCCTGGTGCTTCTAGGTGTGCAATTTTGCTCGTATACACATTAAAGAGCACCGGTGAGACTGCAGATCCCTGTGGCAGTCCCGGGATTAACATATGTGGCTCTGAGATCCATGCACCCAGACGGAGAGCAACCCGACGAGAGTGCAGGACGGCCGCTATCCAGTTCACCAACCAGGGATTGACCCCCTTCTCCATCAGTGCGGTCATCAACATATCATATCGAACTCTATTGTACGCATCCTCGAGATCAAGCGCTACTGCCATCGTTTCCTGTCTACTCTGGAACCCCTCATAAATATCAAAGGCAAAAGTGGCTGCATTTGACCAGGTATCTTTTCCTGGCCTGTAGCTCCCCAGGCCTCTTGGAAGAAGCTTCCCCCTTTCCAAAAAATCGTGCAGCTTAACAGCGACTATCTTCTCTAAAACCTTCCCAAATGTATTTTGCAGGGTGATACTCCTAAAGCCGCTAAGCTTTGTTTGATCCTTGAATGGTTTTGGGAGAGGGATGAGATAGCTGTGCACCCAATCCTGCGGTACTGATGCTGTCCTAATGCTCTGGTTAAAGCAGTCGGTCATCTCCTCCAGGTCTGCATCGCTCAAACCTTTCATGTGGCCATACCTGACCCCATCGGGCCCTGGTGCCGTGTCTTTTGCCTTTTTCAAAATGTGTTTAACATTTTCCACCTGTATGATGTCTTCATACTGCATATTCTTCGTAGTGCCAGATAACTCCTCTCTAACTGCATCCCTGGTATCCGCATCATTATGATTGGTCTGCTCTAATAATCTCTGGAGAAACGCCTCCCCTTTCTCTTTGTATGTTGTCACGCGCACACCATCATCTCTATAAATTGTTCCCACTGCCATAGGCCGATCTTTTCTCTGCATTTACCTGTGCAGTTTCCAGAATTTTCGCAGTGTTTTATCACCTCTAATCTCCTTCATGAAACATTCCCATTTTGCCTTTTTGGCATCTGCAGCACAGCGCTTGAAAACCTCCACCTTGTCTTTCTTGACGTTTTCCGCTGTGTCCACTTCCTCTTGTGAGCTTCGAAGTGTCTGTCGCACTTTCTTTAGCTGCTTCACTGCAGCTCTCTTTGCTTTCCAAGCATGGTCTACTTCTGGGGTCCACCATGGGGGCTGCAAAAAGGGAGTTTTAACAGTCCTGTTCCATGCCCCTTGTCTGAGGCGTCCAAGAAGGCAATCGGTCCACTCATACCGGAAGGTCTTGAGCGCTCTCCCAGTTTTAACTTTCCTGGGTTTAGAGATCAGGACTGATCATGGCATGTGATCACTCCCATGGTCATTCAAAACAGTCCACTTTACATCAAGGACTGATGACTGGGAGACAAGTGCCAAGTCAATAGCTGTGTCTGCATCGCCAGGCCTCATTGCCATTCCTGTCGGCCTACCATCATTTATGCAGACCACATCGGAGTCCACCATGGCATCCGCAAGGGCAATACCACTCGCCAGTATCTTCCCTGCAATTGAAAGCAAGGATATGCCTCGGTGGTTGTCACAGGATTGGCGGTTTCCTTTTCGTTTGTAAAGATGACTATTGACGCTTCCTTGAAATCTTGTTTCATGGTCTCGTTCACCTATATGTTTGTAAAGACTTGGTGAAGCTGCTCTGTTAGGACCGGCCCACCTGCCTTGTATATCTCTGCCGGGATGAAGTCCGGACCAGGTGCCTTGCCGCTGGATTTCCATAGCAGTGTTGTAAATTCTGGTTCTGTATCCTGTTTAGCTGCAGCATTGGGCTTGAGGCGGTCTTCCAGCATATTTTCAAACGACAACTGCATTTTCTTGCTGTTTAGGCGGGTGGCATGTAGTGTTTTTTGTTGTTTTGTTTTTGTTTTTTGTTTTGGCATTTTCACCCCTTGATGACGCCGTGGTGGTTTGATGTGAATGTTTATTTTCGAGACAATGAGACGATGGTCTGTCCAACATTCGGCACCACACATGGATTTTGTCTGTCACTCCTCTTGACGATGACATAGTCAATGAGGTGCCAGAGTTTCGATCGAGGGTACATCCACGATGTCCTGTTTCTCATGGGGAGACGGAAAATTATGTTTGTAATCAGGAGATCGTGTTCGGCACATGTCTGAAGAAGGAGGAGTCCATTGCTTTTACAATTTCCGACTCCGTGCTTTCCAATAATGCCATTCCAAGAGGTGGTGTCCGTGCCTACTCTGGCATTGAAATCCCCAAGGAGTATAAGTTTGTCTCCTTTGGGAACAGATGTTAATACATCGTGCTGGTTAGGTAGTGATGGAGCAGACAATGTTTAGGGCACCTTTTCTAGCCCCTTCCTATGGAGGTGAGCAGTGTGTTCCTATAGAGGGCTGCTCAGTCGCCCAGGGGGCTGCGAATCCCACTGCTGCTCCGGTCAGTAGAAGACAACTATATGGCCTGAGCCGCCTGTTTGCAGGTCTGCGACTACGGCTTCCAGCGTACCCACGCTTGCCGCTTCGCCGCTCGCCCATCGCCACAGGGCTTGAAGGTGATATATGACGTTGGATGAAGAATGACTTGCGCGATGAATTGGATTAAAGTGAGGAAAAGTTGCGCAATTTGTCGACCTCACCCTCTCGCCTGAGTCCATCTGAAGCCTGTGACAGGACAAGTCAAGACGACTGGAGACGAATATAGGTGCAATGGATGACCAGGGCGCTCTACGTGCCTTGCCGTGCTCATTACGTTCGATGCTATAATAATACATATTTAATTACATGAAGCAAATATTTATTGCACTGGTAATCCAGAAGGGTTGAACTGGATATGACTCATGTCTGTGTGCAATCTCTTCATGTCTACAGCTTGGACAACAGACTGCAGGCAGTGCAGCTCCAAGGCACCGGCAGGTATTGCCTGGCCCAGAGGAGAGAAAGTTCATCCATGAGATTTTGATGACGCATGCACACAAGTGCCAGCGAATGGAGCAGGATTGCAAGTTTTCCTACTGTCGTTACGTGAAGAATGTCCTCAGCCACATGACCAGCGCCAACAAAGGAAGTGACTGTAAAGGTAAGCATGCCACATAATAGAACACGTAGTGAACGTTGGGGTGGCAATTCATCGTTAAGTGTTTTGTCATCTGGCATAGATGTTTGTACATCGCCACATATATCGTCTTTGGTGTTCTGGATCACCTTTGTTGATGCTATTCCTCCATACCACAGTCCTTGTATATCCAGCATCATGTATCTCGGTCTGCCACAGATCTCTCCAGGCATCATCGATGTTTTCCCAGTACCTATCTTCACATGACATGACCACAGAACACTCTTTGCCTCTGTCTTATTGTTGACCTACTTTGACAAGTCTTTTAAAGGTACCTGTTGTTATGTACTCTGGCAGTCAAGAGTATTGGCAGCGTGCTCTTCATAAACCACATCTAAGTTGCCTAAAAACTATTCCTGGTGTGTCAATTCGTATTCCGTGATGGATCAACTACATGCAGTGAAATCAGGTTGTTATTCTAAGCTGTCTATTGCAATAAATGCATCGTGTTTAATATCCTGTTATGCCATATTAGAATATGACACGACAAATAAATAGTCACTTACTCTGATTGAAGTTAGTCCCATCACCATGTGACTTGAACTGGGCATTACCACACAAAGACAGACACCAACACAAAACTATTTGGGAGTCTTATCACGCTCTCTTATACAGCAAAATACTGCAAAACAAATCGATTTCTAGTGTACGCATCACCAGAAAAACAGTGGATGACAAGCTTCGTATTGAAAACGCATCTTATACGTCCATACCATTTTTATATATAGGGTAACCATGATCAAGCCAGTATTCTTAAGCCTGAATAGCCTGGGAACCATTGATCAGTAATCCAATCATCATCCTGTTTTGGTAGAGTTATTCACGATGTTATGGTGGATAGCAACCAAGATGGCGGTGTAAACTTTCGCTTCGATTTTGAGATCTAATTATGTGTTCTGTGCGTGTTTCTTAACATCAATCTGTTCAAATAAGCATGAACCTAGGACAGGTCCAGCAAACCGCCAGGGAGTTTATTTATTCAAGTACTATTGCTCGAGAATTATGGAGGAAATTGAAAGAAAAACACAACTCTATCAGCGTTCGCACCGGAAACACACAAAAGGTAAACAACAAGCTACGTCCTGTAAAAAAAAACAAGCGACTAACAACAGCTACATTTCGAAGCAGACAACAGATATTCGGGACTTGGAATGTTACGGGTCTAGGAAACAAGGAACGAGCTCTCGTAGAATTTATGAAAATGTCAAATAGAATATCCAAAGAAGCAAGACTTGACAGAACAGATTTAGAAAATTTTGAACTCTTTACTTCAGATGAAACAACTGATCCACAGGAAATAAATGAACTTCTATTTGCAGACGATCAGTACCTGTTTTACAGAGATGAGGGCAGACTACAAAATAATATTAATAATCTGAGTTCAACCTGCAGCAGATACAATATGAGTATCATCTCCGGATCATACAACGTCATGGTAGAAGAATAAGCGGGGGTACTATAATCATTCACACACCTTGGGGTTGGAGGTCTTTAGGAGTTCCACCAGACTGTTTGGAAACAATCGCCGAGGAGGAGTGAGTGCACCAATTTGAAGCAGACTGAGGTGTCGAGAAAAAAACGCAGGATCGTGTCATCTGCATTGCAGAATCACACCATGTGAGCCACACTAGTTGAGTGCAATAAAACTGTGGAAAATGTGGATGATCCTTTCCAGAAGTTCATCGATGTGAAGGAGACTATGAAAAAAGATCGCCTCGCTAGTTCTTTCTGACCGGTGGGGTGAAGTCAGAAAGTTCCTTTTTTATCTCTAGTGTAGCAGCCGCTCGCACCTCAACCAGCTATTGTTGGAATCTCAGGAACTCATCAACTATCAGCTTAAACTCTGCATCTGAGACCACACCATCCTGCAGCGCTGAAGAGACAAGGCCAGAGATCGTGCCAAGCTTACTCCTCGCCAGAGTCCTAATCTGGTCATGCTTCTTAGTCTTAAGTGTGAACTGTTTGCAGAGCAAATTCGTCGCGACGCCCAGTATAGTACACAAGAGAACCCCAATATCTAACCCATAGGTGGGAACACAGATAGTTGTTGACAGGAGCCCCACACTCAAGGCAAGAATGAGGGCGTCAGTCACATCTCAGATATTTACAACAGAGCAATATTTTTGGCATAGGTACGTTCTCTTAGCATTCTCAGTCAGCAGTCCCTTCCGTATCCTTTCAATCTCTTGGATGCGGATTGTCTGATCAGCCATAGTATACACCACCACCTATGTATTCAAAATACGGTTCTCATCAACGGGGGGCCGTACTATTATGAATTTAACCATCTGAACATCTTGTGATATTGTCATCCATTCTAAGGCATTCAAACACGGAGTAAACTCCAAAGCAATAGTGGGGTCAGTGACACGAGCCGTCTGCATACCATTCACAGAGGTGATGACTGTAACGAGTTCACCTTGGGTAGTGAGAGTGAACCACACCCGAGGTGTCTCTGGCACTCCCGTGTATTCTAGCCCCAGGGGTTGGACAAGCAGATACACATTTTTACTCTGTGGTTGATCTCATATTAGTTAATTACGTCTACAAGCCCCTCCAGATTCTAGACCCCCACTAACTACCTACACCTGTGGAACAATGAACACTTAGGCATCGTCCGAGACCACACTCAATCATTATACAAAGAGCAAGTCAACTTACATAAAGTTTATTCTACCCTTGAGAATATAGAACTGAAATGAACATCCTGATAGAATAATCTATTTACACAAATAGAAGATAGAGTAGAGACAGAATCAGAGATGTAGGTGTCTTCATCGAGTTGAGAAGTAGATTGGATGCAGATGTCCCGTCCAGTCGGTCCGCCACTCACCCGGCTTCCTTCCAGTGAGATGACTAGAACCTTGGAGACCACTCTGTCTCCTGAGCGTGGATCCACAACAATAGAGTCACTGCTGGACCACACTTCACTGGACCAACTGCATCTGTATCACTCCAACGGAGTCACTGTTAATACAGTTCTCGAACAATACCGGTTGGGAGACAATCCTCCTGGACTTGACTCCAAGTATTCGTTACTTAGATGAACTTAAATAGTCACTGACCAATCGAATGGTCTGTCACTCATAGCACAGTCCCACTGCAGAACGGATCTGTCAATAACCAATTCAATGGTCCCTTCATCACATCACAGGAACATGGATGGAAAAATGTCACTGACCAATTCAATGGTCTCTTACAGTCACACTGCTTGTAAAATCAGATATGGCTACTGAGATGTTACTGAGTCCTACTCGAACACAGTTTATAATCTTCATACTGAGACAGTACATTACTAGAATCAGACATCTATTTCACGGAAACAATTCAGGTTGGACTATAATCCATAGTCCCTTCCACCGGGTAACACTTGCCACAAGTCAATAGCTGGTGTAGTTCTTCTCAAGACCTGCCACTAGAGCTGTCCAAAGAACCATTCAAGTGTCTGAAGATCAGTTACTTCTGCGTTTAGGCAGAACCACCGTCATAATATACGGTCCGGTTTTTCCTTTCGTTGAGCATGATTACTCAAAATGCTGAAATGTTCCTGGCAGAAACAGAGTATCTTCTATTATCAAATAAACATCACAAACCATCACTTCCCACACGTGCACCTTCAGGGCAGTTGTATTTCTTGATGCAAACTTCACGCATGGTGAATCACATTGGGTACCTGGTGTGGTTGAGTCTGGCGTGATAAGTAAAGAACTGAACCCTTCGCTGTGTCACACGAAGTGGTTTCCCTCCAACAACATTAGAGTTGACTGGTTCCTCAACAGGCAAACTCCTGAAAAGGAAGAGCGACCGGTGAGAGTATACTGGCCCAAACATTAGTCCACATGCATCCTACCAATACTACTCAACCCTCAGTCATGCTACTTAGTTATGCATATAACCAAAGCATTATCTCTATATGGAGAGTAGTAAAGCATGGGTTCCCAAATGTCAGCTGGCCTCACAGAACAGCCCGTCAAACAGAGCAAGAAATCAGAATGACGAGTCTGATCATATGTCTCACCTATCCCTAATCATCTACCAGTCGTCGCTAACGTTAGTAGTGATACAAGGCTGTTATTGTTCTAATTTAATCGAACTAAACAAATAGGTAAAGAGTCCCTGGACTCGTTCCTAACATCATCAATGTTCATTAAGAAACATAATCTTGATCAATATACCATCCCTCGGGATATAGGAATAGGACATGGTCACATCCACTATGTACACAAGCCTGTGTGCTGGTGGGATCACCTGCCCACGCCATAGCAAACTCTTCTTATCAGACTCTGCCTTAGAGTCAAGAAGCCTTCTTGAGAATACATGTTCCCCACATGTTCCAAGGGTAATGTTCCAGTTCCGCCCTCTCAAGTGGGTTAGCCTTGGTCGGAAAGAACTTCATCGTTGGTCTGGTTTACCAAACTATACTTTCATAACTTGCTTTCACATCCCCCATATCCTATATTTCCGCAGTCTCATACAGCCTCCTTGCATCCTTCCATACTTCCAGCACCTTAGCATTCACTCGCACTAGCGCCAGTATGAAAGAAACAGGATAGCTCAGACAAGATTTCAGAACGCATATTTATATCGCGACGGCACGCAGTGTTATCACGCGTCGAGCTATTCGGCGTTCGGAATTACCCCAGGAAGTATCACATGCCATGACCTAATATATATACACAATGTCACATCATATATATATATATATATATATATATATATATATACATTTAACACCACAGCAAACTTACCTTACCACAGAAATGAATTCTGTGTGTTCCACACAATGAATTCACTATTAAGTTATTACACAATAGTTACATCATTCCTGGTGGCACAGAACTAAGTTCTTCCTTTACTTAGTAACTAAGCACAAATGTTGTCTGAATCTCCACCTACCAACTTACCTGGTTTTCTAACCGTTCTTCTGGCTTCAGCAACTGACTGACATAATCTAAGTTTCCATCCGGCACAAGTAACTATGTTTTATTCTAACACAGCAAACTAATAGATGCAACGATTGGCAATATATGGTACATATATTTGGAACCCAAATCGCCCACATCACATTACGGCGTTCCTAACAGCTGATTCGCGAGCACACAGTAAACAAACCCACGATTAACTGTCACCTGCGTTATCGATCGGTTTGCTAATTAGTATGCAAGGACATCCGCATAGGTAATGAGGTTAGAACAATGGCGTGTGGAACACACGTACAAAGTTAAATGATGTAAACAAATATCTACCTGAATGGTGAAAAACCAGATTTCCAGTCAGCTTCAGAACTGTTCAAGGGCTTCTCAGCTTCCTTTCTATAACAGTCAGCCGAATCATGGTTGAGGTGAGACGCAACACAAAAATGGCTCACATCAGGCCTGCGTCTGTTCTCTTCGAACAAAAGTAAGTGAATGGCTGGTTTAGCCAATTTCCCGCTTCGTGCCAACTCAATGCGCACTAGAAGCGAGTGCTTCTTGAGAAAAGATACTTTCTCAGGAAACCGTCATTCCCCGCCTAGAGTTTCTAGATCTCTCTGCACGAGAATTTAGAGCGATGCCCAACATCACGGGTCACGCGAATTTAGGTGTTTCGAGAAGATTCTAGATAGCAATTCCTCCATCGGCTTCCCTCAGTCTATTTTTAGCTGGGAAAGTCCCCCGATGACGCGCCAAAATAGTGCGGGATCTTGACGACCCAAGACAGATAAACGCGTTTCGTCACAATGACCAACCAAGCAAATTTACATCCCTGCTCTGAGAAGAGACTCACCCTCAGCATGAAACGGACCCGCACCCGACACTTCAGTCTAAACTTTATAAACACAGTCACATCTGGAGCTAGTAGGGACAACAACTCAGGATGATTCAGTATGAACGGCTTCACTTTTGGCTTTTCTTGACTGATGAGATAAAGCAGATCTCCATGATGTCCAACCCTCAGAACTTCTTCCTTTTCAGGATATAGTAATCCTGACAACCGTTCAGCACATGTGAGATGAGCAACAGTGTAGCCATGTTTACGAACTCACATAATGTGGGGTTCTTTGACTTCAAACACCACATCCCACATTTTTTTTAAAAACTCCACCAATATTCAATTTGAGGTTATATGTTTTGAGTCCTCCTCAGTGACAGGGTTGTTGGTATACAAAAGTTTTACAAGATGAATCCACGGCGAAACCTTAACCTCTCTCAAATTGATGGTTTTAACACCCCTAGCATCCTTAAGTATGTTTACCACAACCCGGTCATCAGTAGCTCCTGCACGCACCTCACCAGCGAAAGTAACAATAACCCAAGCAGTCACCCTAGGTACCAGAGCTTTTACTTGAATACACGGCATCACATCCCCCCCCCCCCCGAGGTTTCAAAAGGCCCATTCATAAGAAGGAGCTTGATATGTAGGGTGCTCCCTGGGATAGGGCGATCGATATATTTAGGCTCGGGCTGGCTGTTCACCACCAAAATAAGGGTGTAAAGGTTATGGTCAGCTTTAAGGTAGAACCGACCCGCCTCATAGCCAACATATACCCCATTAGCGAAGCTAAGTATACATGGTAGTACTCCCATATTTTTAAGGTGACTGGGTTTAGTACCTGACCACCCAAGATAGGGATTTTTTACTTCAAACCACAACGGCCAATCAGGAGCACCGAATCAGCCTTCCACATATATTTTTGTGGCGTTCCAAAAGGTCTTACTCAAAGCCTGGGTATTTAACCGCGCAGCAGTATGTTGCTCATCAACATATCTTTTAGTGGCCGCATCTTGCTCCCGAACCGGTTCAGCGACATCAGTGATTCTATGGACGCCCATATTGATTTCCCCAGACATCGTTCCCCCAGACAACCGAAGGTGAGAGAGTTGCTCCGTAAAACCTCGCGTTGCTGCATCAGTAGGTCCAGAAGGTTCTCCCACACTAGTGAGGCGAAACCCGCCCATGGATAGTATACCCTGCATAGTGTCCCCATACTTGCGCACAAGCCCAGCCCGGCTAAGCTGGACAACAGTCCCAACCTCTCCGCCGCACTTTCCAGCAGACATGGTTATAGCATACGCAGTATTATGACTTCAAATTGCTGCCCACCCGACAGCCCACGAAGCACATGAAGACATAAATGGCCACAGATCACATCGTCTGCCCTCTGCAGCTGAAAAGTTTGGGTGCGCACGGGGCACCCTAGATAATCCAGGATCTCCTGGGGCGGGTCAAGCCCCAAACTATCGAAGTAAACCGCCATAGGTCCCGCCCTGTAATAAGCCACCCAGTGGGTCCCCTCACCCTCTGATGAGTCGAGATTGACTATCCCACACTCCGGAATGTGTAGAGCTGCGGGTAGATCATCGCGCATAAACACACCGCGGAAGTGGGGTATATCCTTGGCAGCCTTCTCAATATCAAAGTTGCTTAATGCTTCTTTTTTTCATCCCCATGCCCCTAGAGAGGTACACACCCTTTCCAGCCTTATCAAGAAGTTTGATCGCAGGACCATAAATAGGATGACTCCCCAAGATAGTCTTTAACGCAGGTGGCAAACCCTGTCCCTCCATCGCCCGGTTATGGCGAGCCTGATCAACCGCCTGAGCTACACTAGCAGCCCCACCCATCAAACCCCCCAATCCTCCCAGCCAGGGGAGCGCCTTAGCCAAGAGGAGGATCACCGCCCCCAATGCGGGGAAAAACCCACCCACCTTAACCATCTTTTTGATCTGACTCTTCGAGAAGATCAGCTCAGCCCCAGAACCCGCTGCCACAATCTTCTTAATATGGTTAATCTGACGCTGGGTCAGGCTGACTTTATCAGCACCATGCAACTGCCCCACACCCAGGCGTAGGGTGGCACCAGTGCCGTCTTTCGCCGCCTTGACCAACGTCTCTTTCTGCCCCGGAGAGAGGCTCAGCCCATACGATACCAGCGCCATAGTTATCTCAGTGTATCTCTAGTGTTTAATTCAAGACAGTAGTAAACTTCCTACCATCAGATGCCAAGACCAAAGACTATCTGCGATGATCACGGCGAAAGCCATGGTGTCTGCAGGCGCAGACACGTCAAACTCCACCTTGAGGGTGATAGCTTGAACAGCATTCTTAATGGCTTCAGACTGGGCCCGCAAATCAATAACATATATGGGGTAGAGGGCCATAGAATCCATAGAATTCACCAGGTTGGACGACTCCCGGCCAGTAATACCATAGAACGCCTCCTTGAATTCCGCATAGGCTTTTTAGGTCCGAGAGGTTCTATACTCAGCGAAGTCGACATTCAGGTCCACGAGGGGATAGCGTGCGCTGTTGATCAGGGCATGAATGTTCTTCACCCGCACATGATCAAATACGGCACTGTTCTTCGTTTGGTCGTTTCCACGACTGGTTTGGAATGCCACCAGAATCCACCGAGGTTTCTCTGTTTGGGATTTAACACCCAACTGCCAGGTGAAGTGAGTGGACTGCGGCACTGCCAAGCTATCGCAATGTAAGGCACGGAAAGCCACAGACACCCTAACTTTATCCTCTATCAGAGTCATGAGCGAGCTCATATAGCTCAGAGAGGGAATAATGTGAGGCATCATCCAGGCGATCTTGGACAGTTCGATTTTGCCCTCAGGCGCCGCCGTTGCACGATGGATGGCATGGGCATCGTTCTGGCGATCTAACAGTAGGGACTGCTTCACACCATAGAGCACCTTCTCATAATCGTTACAAAACGCAAAGAAATATTTGAGTGGAACACAGAAACTGAAGTTGTCTGGAGTTGTAGGTGTACCCATCATGATAAGTCGCCGCCTTTCCCAACCCGTATTCCCCGCCGCAGCAGCCCCCACATCTGAGTCCTTATACCAGCACATATTGAGACCTTCACCCCAAGCAAAATCCTCCCCACACGACATAAGGATCATCATGGTGGTGGCCTGCCCAGGATATGACACATCATCGATGGTGCTGTTGTTTAGTTGGTAACGTATTTTGCCAAACATAAACGCTACCACGTTGTTAACCAAAGCCTCCTGACTATTCGCATCATAGTGTTCCTCTCGAAACGTTCTGGGTTTGCCTTCTACTAGAAGATAGCTCTTGGAGGGGAGTGTGAAGGCATCCTGAGCGTGTATATCAATCTGGATAGTGGTATTCTGGTTGAGGGCAGCTGGGTTCTGTGACTCATACTCCCGATACACAAAGAATTCAATACCCTCATCAACTTTCACAGGCTCGGTGATTTCAAGCATGGAAGTGCGTTGCTCGTCCATGGTGATTATTATAAACGTCTAGACTTATCTCTAATTGCCTTGAAACCTCCACCTCGGCTGGCGATTTCCAGCGACTCCAGACTGGGCTCAGTAGGCTGCTTCAAAACCTCAAGCTGGACAGAGAGCTGCTTCAAACCCTCAGCGCTCTTAGCTGTGAGTTCCCTCTTCAGCTGGGGTGGCAAAGGCTTGAGCGCGTCCACCAGCTTTTTTGTAGCTGCGCCTGCGGAGGCCACAGACTCCGTCGTCTTGGCCACATTCCTAACTAAGGGGCTGCCAACAAATTTTGCAACTTTACTGACGGCTCCAGGTATCATCTTAGCACCTGAAGAGACCAAACTTCCAACTGACCGAGCTGCCGAGCCCAGCCAGTCGAACATCCCCCCACCTACCCGCATCCGACGCCTTGGAAAAGCGTACATGGTTACACACTGCGAATATGTAGGCGTATAGTTATTTGCTCACCTCTAAAGTTTAATTGTGCACCATCTTGGTCAGTCAACCAGACGCATATGCTGTGTATACTGCCAGCTTGGGTGATAGGTAGGTAGACAGCAGTTCTAGGAGACTCTAAGATTTTATAGCCGAGGCACACGTTGAGGAAGAATGAGTAGATGGTGGGGTGGGATCCCCCACCGAGGTAAGCCCCACTCACCACATTGCAATTGATTAGAATGCTATTCACATGGAAGATGTCTATTGGTTTCTCCCCTTCTTTATAGCCCTTAGTCAGTATTTGCAGGTCAAACCCAAGTATTTTGCGTAAAGACGAAGCACCCATGTCGACCTCATAGTCGGGGCTGGTTATCTTTAAAAAGGCTCGAAGGGTTGAAGGGTTGGGTCCTATGGCGATGTAATACTTCTCCTCAGCCTTCTCATTCCAATCCTTGGCCTCCTCCATCTTTCTTTGGATCTCTCGAATGATCTGGGCGAGCTCATAGGCCCCCTCTTCTATGGTGATGGTTTTAAACTCCTTCTTCTCCATTCGGTAGACGAAAGTATTGTTGGTGGAGATAACATTACTGATGGAGTTGTAGGTCTCTAGATTAAGCAAGGCCAGCTCGTATGACTTCTGGGTGTCAAGGTACAGCGCTGGGGAGTAGTAGGTCATCCAGTCGATTTTATCCAACGTTACTACCAGGGACATATTCTCATTTGGTGTGAGTCGCACCTCCATCGCTGCGAGCCGGTCGCGGATGTCCTTCAACAATTGAAGCTCCATGTTTAATGAACGAAGATTCTTCTGTTCAACTTGAGAGTCTGCTCCTTAGAGACCGCCCCACTGCGCATAAGCTCATCCAGTATCGCAGATATTTCTGTGTCAACTCCCGTATTCCCCGCCTCCTTCGAAGCTACTAACAGGGCTAGGCGCTCCACCAGAGTGTTGGGGTCGTTGTAGTATAACACACCAATACCACGGATTAGTCCGTATTTTTTCCCCTTTCTGTTATAGACTGGTATTTTGGCAAGTTGAGCCAGCCGGCTAAATGTCTCAATAGCTTGTGGGGTGTACTGCTTTGTTTTGACGAACCTCTTGGTTAGGAGATCGTACAGCGTCCCATCAGCTGGAGCTGACAATACTAGGGGTGCCCCCATCAAAGGCTTGCAGCCGGCCCGCGGCCAGAGCTGCTGGATCAATAGTTAGGGTACCGAATTTGCCACCTCGGAGTTTCAGCTCTTGCCCACGGACGACGACCTTACTCCGATTAATTAATATGCTTTTACCACGCTCCCTGTAGTCCTTTATAGCATCGATTTCTTGATCTATGTCTTGACGTTCCTCCGCAGTGATGCCAGCTGTCTTCTTCTTCTTCTGGTTTATAGATAAATACAGAAGCTCCATTGGGTGAAGTTCTATATTATATATCTCTTTATCCCGGACGAGCACCAATCTGTGAGGTTATTTGTATAGAATATATCACTTTTGTGCCTGGGGGGTATATTTAGAGGGTCCTGGATTCGAGATATAAGAAATGATAGATGATACATGGTGCTCTTCCTTGCTGAATTCTCCAGGAACTAGACTTATTGGCTCTTTTTCTCATAGGGATGAGACTAGATAGAATTGATCACTGTCTAATTCACCTTAAGAAGACTAATTCACCTGGAGAAGAAATATTGAGAGTCAGGTAAGTTGCCGTAGCCTTCAAGGGAATAATATCCTCCATCTGAAGCAAGAGGCCAAGTGCGTTCGACCTCCCCACATTAACTCTCACTCCTTAAATAAACCAATGACATATATCAACACAATAACATTACTTTGTAACGACCTTCACAAGACAACAAGAACACTCTTTGTTCTAACTATAGCTTTTAATATAGATTTCAGGGTGAGTGATGTTGAACTCTAAAATCTCTGCATTCCTAAATCAACAAAACATAATAACCAAATAAACCATCCTCAAAACAATACACTGTATCAGATTCAACCAACCCATTTCCCTCCAACCAAATCAATACCAATATCTGGCCTGGTTTAATCTTATTACACCACATACTACATGTGCGTGACTAAAACTTCATTAACTACATGTGTAGTCCATTTAACTTGCACAGGTTGTTAATTGGATCTGTCTCTTAACTAAATCCTTTTTTATCGACCGGAAAGATTCTGTAACTTAACCGCGAGGTACTGTCACCCAACACAGAGCTTGATAAACAACTGTACCCAAGCTCTTTGATACCCACAAAACTGACTTCCTATACAGTCCCTTCTATAAGCTTTCCATCGATGAAGAGGGGGGGGGGGGGGGGTTCATCTCCTTCGTTATGGACCGTACAAATGAATATGTCACTGTCTAATCGTTCATCTGACTTAATATATTTATAAGAACTGGGGATGCTGAAATATTGCGTTGTAATCCAATGGCGGGTGGAATAAAACAGATTGACTTAAGCTCGGTCTAAGTTTTAGTTCCCGCTATGCGATGATGATGATACACAATAATGAATGATGTCGGCATCTTCCTTTTGGGCCCTCTTCTCTGGTAGAGGACTGGAGAGTGACGTGAATCTCTATTTAAATGGTATTTCTTTCAATGGCTGTTTAGCTCTCCATGATATTAACTCATGGGGTCAGGACTCGGTAAAACATTCAGAAATGTTGGTTGTAGTTATTTGAGCGGCACATCCAGTTTCGTGTAATGGTCCTGCTCTTCGTTGGCCGTCAAAGGTAGGAGCCAAAACAGGTTTTGTATCCTGTGGATACACTTCAGGTGTTTCGTCTGTTTCAGCCACATATTCAAGCTGTTCTTACAACCGTTTTCATTTTATTTTGAGTGTTACCAGTCAGGTGCTCTGCAGATGAAATGAGTGGTCTCTGATCCACTCTTCTGTACCAGCTCTTGTCTCAAGTGGCACAGCGCACGAGTTCTCTTCAAGGGTATTTGGTGATAGGTAGGATCCACTGCCTAAAACATCTCACCGCTATATTCTTGCTGGACAAATGCTAGAAATGCTGAACTGCAAAAGGAGGTAACTGACAACTGCCCTTCCCATCTGTCGTGGGAAATTATAAGATGAGTTACTTCCCGTTCTAGTCTTATTGGGAAAGGTTTTCTCTACATAAAGTATGGTTTTCGATTCCCTCGGGTATCATACTATAAAAAGACCTTGTTTTCCCATCGCCAACTGTGCGTTTCTACAGTGCCTTTAATAGGAAAAACAAACAAACGTATGTATAGTCGACATCGTATCAATGGTCATTGAAACACACATACACAGAGAACAGAACAATACGGGAATGGGGGGAAAGGGGGCGTTTCCCTACCTCTTTTCTCTCTGTGAATTACGCTGTCCCTAACCCTGATTGGCGAGAGGGGGGTTTTGTATCGAGTGCTTGCCTGTATCCTAGCCGTATTTTGGTCTGGGGTCTCGTGACTATAGGATCTAACTGACGTTACCCTCTGTCACGATCAGACACCACGATCTTTTACAAGACAAAACATTGACGAATTATACATAATCTCACTGCACATGGGACTCACGCCAACATATGAGAGAACACACATAATCTTACGCTAGAATCATGTAATAATCACCCACAGAATATGGATCTATCCTTTACCCATGTCCCTCTTATAACAGGGGGGGGGGGGGTGTCAAATATCTTCTTCTTGTCGCATCAACACTGCACTATTTAGCTGAACATAAAATCAGGTCACTTAGGCAGTCACACGAATTAGCCTTGCTGATACTGCTATGCAGATGCAGCACATTTCTTTGAGACACCGATGGTCCACTTCTCGTTCCCTATGAGATCTTACTCATAGACAGAACCCTCACACCACTTTCCCTGTCTATTATTTAAACAGGTCACAACATGATTCACATACGATATATGTTTTACATGTATGAATAATAATAATGCACTCTTGAGTATACAAGTGTTCACAGATGTCTTAGCAAAGACGTTTGATAATTTTAGAAAATCTGGGTTCAGATATGGAATTAGAGTGAACAGATATTCTTTCTGCATTCAGAATGCAGATGATAGTGGGTTAGGTTGTCCCCATAGATATTAGCATCATAGTATGATAACATTGTAAGCATATAAATTTCGCAGGAGGGCCATAAACAGTATTTCTGCAGAAGCGAAATTCAGGCTATCTTTTCCAGAAGTAATTTTGTCGTTATCATCTTCAACAAAATTTACATCAAATACATATATTCTTATTTATCATAAAATACAGGTATTACATTCCAAAAGACTTATTTCCTTACCATAGCACTGAGAAAGCACAGTTAGGTAACAATCTTTCTCTTAACCTATTACATATTGACGAGGTCGCTGTTCAGACTCAAGTGATTATTCGTGGCTGAGCCTCCGGTTTAATAGCCCCGCTAATTTAGCTATTCTTAGCTAACGGAGGTACCTTTTCCTTTGTTCCAGCCGTTAAGACATTATGCGTCGCCTTGTAAGGTAATATAAACAAACCCGAGTGAAACGGCATTTCTAAGAAACGCTTTCCTGCAACCATGTATGCACTATCTGCAAATGTCTGTAACGTTGAATGCCAATGTCTGCAACGTTCGAGAATGTCAGCTATGCTACAAGAAGGACTAAAGTGGGGTGACAAAATCACAAGTGTCAAGCCCATGGAGGGAGAGAAAGAGAGAGAGAGAGAACGAACAAACGAACGAACGAACAAACTTTATTTTAAAAGGGTAAGAAATTGGGCACGCAGGCCCGTATTACATTCGGCCCTTTGAATCACTCATCTTTCATAATGTAAATGTGCATGTTAAATTATCATAGGGGGAAAAAAGCATTGTCAAATGGATTTTGTAAGCATAAACAATGCATATTACGCATGATACATTCACATGAGAAAACAAAAACAAAAACAAAACATTGTGAAATGACAGTTGTAAACATAAACAGTGCATATTGCAATGTTGTGAGACACATTCCCCATCCACCCTCATATCCCGCAGCCACCAACACATCCCCCACCCACCAAACCTCCCCCACCCACCCACACATACCCCCACGCACTCACACAGAACAAGGCAAACATACATGCCGCAACCCACCCACTGATCCCTAACCCACACACATTTCCCCACCCACACACTCATCCAAACACACAAAGAAGAAGAAGAAGAAGAAGAAGAAGAAGAAGAAGAAGAAGAAGAAGAAGAAGAAGAAGAAGAAGAAGAAGAAGAAGAAGAAGAAGAAGAAGAAGTAGAAGAAGGAGGAGGAGAAGGAGGAGGAGGAGGAGGAGGAAGAGGAGAAGAAGAAGAAGAAGAAGAAGAAGAAGAAGAAGAAGAAGAAGAAGAAGAAGAACGAACGAACGAACAACTAACGAACAGACTCTATTTTCAAAGGGTAACAAATTGGGCACTCAGGCCCGTCTTACATTCGGCCCCTCCAATCACTCATCTTTCTTTCATCAACAGTGCATAGGAAAAAACATTGTCACATGAATTTTGTAAACATAAACAATGCATATTCCACCACCCACCCACACATCCTTCATTAACTTCATCTCCCCCATCCAACCACACACATAACCCACACACACATACATGCCCCAACCCATCCACCACATCCCTACACCTACACATCTCCCCACCCACACACACATCCCATCCACCCACACCCCAATCACACATACATTACCCAACCCACACATCCCCCACCCACACACACCCACCCACCTACACACATGCCCCACCCACTTACATATCCTCTACACGTCCCATTACCCAAAAACAATCACTCACACACATATCCTCCTCCACCCACACACCTCCAACCACCCAGTAAACACACAATCCTCGGCCACACATCCCCCACGCACACGCACGCACACACACACACAGACACACACACACACACACACACACACACACACATCTCCCCGTCAACTCACATATAACGTACCTACCTACACACAAATTCCGCACCCACCCACATAATCTCCCATCTCCCCCAGCCCACTCACAGATCCCTATCCCACCCCTACAAACATCCCCCACCATCTCGTAACCTACACACACTCACCCACCCACACATTTTCTACCCACCAAGACATCCTCTACCCACCCATCCCGTAACCACACACCCTTACTCATATACAATCACCCACTCACACATCCTCCATCCACCCATCCCCCACCCACACATCCCTTAACCACACACCCCTAACCATACACACACACATCCCCACCCACGCACAATCTCCCCACCCATCCCTCACACACATCCCCACCCACCAACACATCCCCCATTCACTAACACACACCTCCCATTGAAGCACACACAACCCACACACACATACCCAACCCATACAATCATCCCCTCACACATCCCTAGACACACGTACTTATCCCTCAACCACTAACACCCACACATCCCTCACCCACTCATCGAAACATACATCTCCTATCTACCAACCCACACTCACACACCCCAACCACCCATCTAAACACACATCCACCACCCACACACACATCCTTCACCAACCCACACACCCAACCACACCCCACACACGCACACGCACATCCTTTATCCACACCCAG
The DNA here is from genome assembly GCA_014155875.1 of Cepaea nemoralis. Lineage (NCBI taxonomy): Eukaryota > Metazoa > Mollusca > Gastropoda > Stylommatophora > Helicidae > Cepaea > Cepaea nemoralis. The sequence goes on from JACEFZ010005454.1 coordinate 382,381, forward strand.
CTCCCCTCCCATACAATACCACAGACACACACATCCCAAAGACACATCCCTCACGCACACACACATCTCCTACCCATCCACACATCCAACAACTACAATCACCCCATTACTCACACATACATCCTCCATCCAGCCACACTTACCCCAACCCAGCCAGACATATTCCCCACCCACACACATATCCCCAAATCCACACCCATCATGCACTCCTCACACAACCCATACACATCCCCCACACACATTCACCCACACACACATTCCCCACCCATCCACCCAAACATCCCACACCCATACACATCCCTCACCCACACACACATCCCCAAACCACAACCACCCCCACCTGCACACATCTCCCACCCACCACATATCCCCACCCACACATATATCCCCCACCCATCGCATAACCCACCATCAATCATTCACCAACATATCCTCCTTCACCCACAACCACCTAGCCAAACACACATCCCCACCCACACACACATCTCCCCGCCAACCCATACCTCCCGCACGTATCCACACACATTATTATTATTCATACATGTAAAACATATATCGTATGTGAATCATGTTGTGACCTGTTTAAATAATAGACAGGGAAAGTGGTGTGAGGGTTCTGTCTATGAGTAAGATCTCATAGGGAACGAGAAGTGGACCATCGGTGTCTCAAAGAAATGTGCTGCATCTGCATAGCAGTATCAGCAAGGCTAATTCGTGTGACTGCCTAAGTGACCTGATTTTATGTTCAGCTAAATAGTGCAGTGTTGATGCGACAAGAAGAAGATATTTGACAACCCCCCCCCCCCCCCCTCCCCTCCCCCCTGTTATAAGAGGGACATGGGTAAAAGATAGATCCATATTCTGTGGGTGATTACTACATTATTCTAGCGTACGATTATGTGTGTTCTCTCATATGTTGGGGTGTGTCCCATGTGCAGTGAGATTATGTATAATTCGTGATGTTTTGTCTTGTAAAAGATCGTGGTGTCTGATCGTGACAGAGGGTAACGTCAGTTAGATCCTATAGCCACGAGACCCCAGACCAAAATACGGCTAGGATACAGGCAAGCACTCGATACAAAACCCCCCTCTCGCCAATCAGGGTTAGGGACAGCGTAATTCACAGAGAGAAAAGAGGTAGGGAAACGCCCCCTTTCCCCCCATTCCCGTATTGTTATGTTCTCTGTGTATGTGTGTTTCAATGACCACTGATACGATGTCGACTATACATACGTTTGTTTGTTTTTCCTATTAAAGGCACTGTAGAAACGCACAGTTGGCAATGGGAAAACAAGGTCTTTTTATAGTATGGTACCCGAGGGAATCGAAAACCATACTTTATGTAGAGAAAACCTTTCCCAATAAGACTAGAACGGGAAGTAACTCATCTTATAATTTCCCACGACAGATGGGAAGGGCAGTTGTCAGTTACCTCCTTTTGCAGTTCAGCATTTCTAGCATTTGTCCAGCAAGAATATAGCGGTGAGATGTTTTAGGCTGTGGATCCTACCTATCACCAAATACCCTTGAAGAGAACTCGTGCGCTGTGCCGCTTGAGACAAGAGCTGGTACAGAAGAGTGGATCAGAGACCACTCATTTCATCTGCAGAGCACCTGACTGGTAACACTCAAAATAAAATGAAAACGGTTGTAAGAACAGCTTGAATATGTGGCTGAAACAGACGACACTCCTGAAGTGTATCAACAGGATACAAAACCTGTTTTGGATCCTACCTTTGACGGCCAACGAAGAGCAGGACCATTACACGAAACTGGATGTGCCGCTCAAATAACTACAACCAACATATCTGAATGTTTTACCGAGTCCTGACCCGATGAGTTAATATCATGGAGAGCTAACCAGCCAGTGGTAGAAATACTATTTAAATGCAGATACACGTCACTCTCCTGTCCTCTACCAGAGAAGAGGGCCCAAAAGGAAGATGCCGACATCATTCATTAATGTGTATCATCATCATCGCATAGCAGGAACTAAAACTTAGACCGAGCTTAAGTCAATCTGTTATATTCCACCCGCCATTGGATTACAACGCAATATTCCAGCATCCCCAGTTCTTATAAATATATTCAGTCAGACGAACGATTAGACAGTGACATATTCATTTGTACGGTTCATAACGAAGGAGATGAACCCCCCCCCCCCTCCCCCTTCATCGATGGAAAGCTTATAGAAGGGACTGTATAGGACAGTCAGTTTTGTGGGTATCAAAGAGTTTGGGTACAGCTTGTTATCAAGCTCTGTGTTGGGTGACAGTACCTCGCGGTTAAGTTACAGAATCTTTCATTTCGGAAAAAAAGGATTTAGTTAAGAGACAGATCCAATCAACAACCTGTGCAAGTTAAATGGACTACACATGCAGTTAATGAAGTTTTAGTCACGTACATGTAGTATGTGGTGTAATGAGGTTAAACCAGGCCAGATATTGGTATTGATTTGGTTGGAGGGAAATGGGTTGGTTGAATCTGATACAGTGTATTGTTTTGAGGATGGTTTATTTGGTTATTATGTTTTGTTGATTAAGGAATGCAGAGATTTTAGAGTTCAACATCACTCACCCTTAAATCTATATTAAAAGCTACAGTTAGAACAAAGAGTGTTCTTGCTGTCTTGTGAAGGTGGTTACAAAGTAATGTTATTGTGGCGATATATGTCACTGGTTTATTTAAGGAGGGAGAGTTAATGTGGTGAGGTCGAACGCACTTGGCCTCTTGCTTCAGATGGAGGATATTATTCCCTTGAAGGCTACGGCAACTGACCTGACTCTCAATATTTCTTCTCCAGGTGAATTAGTCTTCTTAAGGTGAATTAGACTGTGATCAATTCTATCTAGTCTCATCCCTATGAGTAAAAGAGCCAATAAATCTAGTTCCTGAGAGTTCAGCAAGGAAGAGCACCATGTATCATCTATCATTTCTTATATCTCGAATCCAGGACCCTCTATATATACCCCCTAGACGCAAAAGTCATATATTCTATACAAATAACCTCACAGATTGGGGGATCGTCCGGGATAAGAGATATATAATATAGAACTTCACCCAATGGAGCTTCTGTAATTATCTATAAACCAGAAGAAGAAGAAGAAGAAGAAGAAGAAGAAGAAGAAGAAGAAGAAGAAGAAGAAGAAGAAGAAGAAGAAGAAGAAGAAGAAGAAGAAGAAGAAGAGAGCTGGCATCACTGCGGAGTAACATCAAGAGATAGATCAAGAAATTGATGCTATAAAGGACTACAGGGAGCGTGTTAAAATCATATTTATTAATCGGAATAAGGTCGCCGTCCGTGGACAAGGGCTGAAACTCCGAGGTGACAAATTCGGTACCCTAACTATTGATCTAGCAGCTCTGGCCGCAGGCCGGCAGCAAGCCTTTGATGGGGGCACCCTAGTATTGTCAGCTCCAGCCGATGAGACGCTGTACGATCTCCTACCCAAGCGGTTCGTCAAAACAAACAGTACACCCCACAAGCTATTGAGACATTTAGCCGGCTGGCTCAACTTGCCAAAATACCAGTCTATAATAGAAAGGGAAAAAATACGGACTAATCCATGGTAGTGGTGTGTTATACTACAACGACCCCTACACTCTGGTGGAGCGCCTAGCCCTGTTAGTAGCTTCGAAGGAGGCGGGGAATACGGGAGTTGACACAGAAATATCTGCGATACTGGATGAGCTTATGCGCAATGGGGAGGTCTCTAAGGAGCAGACTCTCAAGTTGAACAGAAGAATCTTTGTTCATTAAACATGGAGCTTCAAGTGTTGAAGGACATCCGCGACCGGCTCGCAGCGATGGAGGTGCGACTCGCACCAAAGGAGAATATGTCCCTGGTGGTAACGTCGGATAAAATCGACTGGACGACCTACTACTCCCCAGCGCTGTACCTTGACACCCAGAAGTCATACGAACTGGTCTTGCTTAATCTAGAGACCTACAACTCCATCAGTAATGTTAACTCCACCAACAATACTTTCGTCTACCGAGTGGAGAAGAAGGAGTGGAAAACCATCACCATAGAAGAGGGGGCTTATGAGCTCGCCCAGATCATTCGAGAGATCCAAAGAAAGATGGAGTAGGCCAAGGATTGGAATGAGAATGCTGACGAGAAGTATTACATCGCCATAAGACCCAACCCCTCAACCCTTCGAGCCTTTGTAAAGATAACCAGCCCCGACTATGAATTCGACATGGGTGCTTCGTCTTTACGCTAAATACTTGGGTTTGACCTGCAAATACTGACTAAGGGCTATAAAGAAGGGAAGAAACCAACAGACATCTTCCAGTGACGAAACCGCGATCATCTGTCTGTTGTCGTCGGGATCCCGCACTATTTTGGCGTGTCATCGGGGACTTTCCCAGTTATAAATAGACTGAGGGAAGCCGATATGAATTTTCCATCTAGAATTATCTCGAATGACCAGGATTTGACTGTACCTGGTTGCCGGGTGCTTCAGCAAATTCCCGTGCAGAGAGATCTAGATATTCTAGGCGGGGAATGAATGTTGCCCGAGAAGTTGACTTTTCCCAAGGAGCACTCGCTCCTCGTGCGCATGGGTTTGCACGATTGGGGAAATGCGGCTAGAATAGGCATTCACTTCATGACTCTCCCGGAGAGAAGACGCAGGGCTGTGTTGAGCCATGTGTTTTGCGTCTCACCTCATCCACGTTACAGCTGACTGTTATCGCAATGAGGCAGATGTGCCGTTGAACAGTTCTGGTAGCTGACTGGAGGCTGGTTCTAAGTATTCAGGTATTTATTTGGTTAATTTATTTAACTTTGTAACTGTTCACAAAACGCAATCGTTCTAACCTCATTCACTATGCGGATGTCTTAGTATTAGTAATAAGAAATCGATCGATAACGCCGCTGAAGCCTAGGCCGTGTGTGGCGTTTGTTTACCAGCGGGTGTAGTGGAATCACCTGTTGGGAATGTAGGCGTGTGATGTTGGCGAATTGTGTTCAACTTGTATTTACCGTGTGGTGCAAATCGTTGCATATCCTATGGCTGTTTTAGAATAGAACATAGTTAATAGTGCCCGATATGAACCTAGACTTATGTCAGTCAGTTGCTGAAGCAAGAAGATCTGTTAGATAGCAAGGTAAGTTGGTAGGTGGAGATTCAGACAGTGCTGTGCATAGCCACTAAGTAAAGAGAGAACTTAGTGCTTTACCACAGTGAATGATGTAACTATTTTGTGTTAACGTAATAGTGAATTCATTGTGTGGAACATTTGAATTCTGTGAGAAGGTAAGTCTTCATTGAGGATATATATATATATGATGTGGCATTATGTATATATATTAAGGCGTGTTATGTGATACTTCTTGGAGCGATACAGAACGCCGAGTGGGTCGACGCGTGATAACAATGCGTACCGTCGTGATGTACAACTGCGTTCTGAATTCTTGGCACTTTCCTGTTCTTTCATGCTGGCACTAGTGCGAGTGAGTGCTGAGGTGCTAGAAGTATGGAAGGATAAAAGGAGGTTGCATGAGACGCGGGGACATATGGGATATGGGGTTTTGAAAGCAAGTTATGAAAGTATGGTGCTGGCAGACCAGGCCAGCTGTGAAGTTCCGTCCAGGCCAAGGCTAATCCACTTTGAAGGGCAGAGCTGGAACATAACTCTTGGAACATGTGGGGAACATGTTTTACCAAGAAGACTTCTTGACTCTAGGGAAGAGTCTGATAAGAAGAGTTTTGCTATAGGGTGGGGAGGATGTCCTACCAGCAGAACGGTGTGTGTAAATACCTGATGTGATCATGTATTATTCCTATATCCCGAGGGATGGTACAGTGATCAGTATTATGTTTATTAATGAACATGTCCACTGTAAGGAACGAGACCAGATACTCTTTACCTAAATGTTTAGTTTAACATGGTCTGGTAAGAATGAGACAACGAGGTGTGACGAGGGGATCTGGCCGAGAAAGGCGAGACGGACATATAATCAGATTGCTACTGGAACTATTAGTGTTGGAACTCTTTGCTGGCTGCTGAGGATGGGGACGGAGCGCTTATGGGAATGTCCTGAATGCTGTGATGTCGCTTCCTAAATCAATCAATCAATCAATGTTTAGTTCTGTTAATTTTAGAACTATGATAACCGATTACTATAACTAGTGACGTTAGCGACAAATGGTAGATGATTAGGGATAGGTGAGACCTACGATCAGACTCGTCATTCGGATTTCTTACTCTGTTTGACGGGCTGTTCTGTGAGGCCAGCTGACATTACCGAACCCATGCTTTACTACTCTCCATATAGAGATAATGCTGCAGTTATTTGCATAACTAATTAGAATGACTGAGGGTTGAGTAGGCAGTGGTAGGATGCACGTGGACCAGTGTTTGGGCCAGAATACTCTCACCGGTCGCTCTTCCTTTCAGGAGTTGCCTGTTGAGGAACCAGTCAACTACACTTGTCGTTTGCCGGAAACCACTTCGTGTAACACAGCGAAGGGTAGAATCCTTTACTTACCTCGCCTGACTAAACCACACCATGTGCCAGGAGGAATCATCATAAGTGAATGTTAGCATCCAGTGATTCCAGTACCCTGAAAGTGCACGTGTGGGATGTGATGGTTTGTGTTGCTTTTCTGACTTAGAAGATACTTTATTTCAGCAAGGAGAAGTTCAGCTACCTGATCAAACATGCTCAATGATACGAGACCCCAGACGGTATCCGTCTAGTGAGGTTCCGCCTAACCGTCGGAAAGAATGATCTATAAACCGGGACTGTTCCTACGACAGCTTTAGTGGCAGGTCATGATGCGACCTACACCAGCTTACGTATAGAGACTTATTACCAGTGTTCTGCATGGTTATAATTCGATAACCCTGAATTTTTTTGTGGTCTTTGTCAGGCTTCGGCAAGGGAATCAGATAGCTGTGTAACCATTCCTCCTTGATGCTAGCACTCTCTATACTGTTGTTGTACATGTCTGCTAGTTTCTCTAGCTCATTGTCGGTACACCTATTTATGTCGCCGTATCTTATGCCATCAGGACCTGGAGCACTGTTTTTTGATCGTCGAAGCACAGCCTTGATTTCTTTCACTGTCACTGTGTCTTCATCCGAAGTTTTCTGGGCCTTGCATCTGTCTGAGGTGACCTCCTTGGCCAGATTTCGGCCTCCCATGTCTGTCTGGTTGCTTTGCTCAAGGTAGCGTTCAAAGAGGACTTTGCCCTTGTCCTCGTCAGTCCTCTGCCAGATGAGGTCAGCACCTTGGAAGTCAGAAATGCTCTTATTCTTGACTACACCACTCATGCTTTTATGTAGTCGCCAGAACAATTTCAGTGACTTGTCTGTGCTTACTCTTTGACACACCTCTGCCCATTTTTCGCTTTTAACAACCTTGACCAGTTTTTTGAAGTAGCTTACTTTTGTGTGCATCTCTCTTTCTAAGTGCAAGCAGGGACTAGGATGACCAGCTCTGTTCTTCTTGGCATTTTGCCATCTCCTTACAGCACTACGCTTATCCACCCAAGCCTTCTCCACCTCGAAACTCCACCACGGTGGCTGCTCCCAGCTTTTTTTCCTGCCCTGAAACGTTCTGCGCTTGTCACGTCTTATTTTACTCACCACATCTTGCCCTGTACTGTCATACTGGAACGTCTTTACCTTTAGCTTGTGCTGCCTGGTTTTGCCTTTCTCCACCAGTATGCTGCACGGGTGGTGGTTGCTGCCATGGTGTCCTAGGACACCCCATCTACACACTGTAGTGAGTGAAGGTGAAACTAGCGCCAGATCAATAGCACTGTCCTCATCGCCCGGACGGCTTGCTGTCCTGGTGACACAGCCACTGTTGTTCAAACCAGGTCGATGGTTTCCAGTGCAGTCTCGAGCCCCTCCCCCTGTGTATTGGAGGAAGTGTTTCCCCATGACCTGCCTTTAGCGTTGAAGTCACCACAGAAAATAACATTTCTCTCGTGGCCTAATATGCCACTTAAGCACTGCCACTTCTGGGCGTCCACACTGGCATTGCGGGCATAAACATTAACCACCACGAATGGTATACTGGAATGAACTCTCAACGCCTGTATTTGTATATCGTCACTGTCCCAACTGGACATGTCTAGCTCTGACGCCACCATGCTGTCGCGAACGATAATCGCCATTCCCAGATGTCGTCTGTTGTAGAAACATTTGAAGCCGGTAATTTGGAGTAGCTGATCGCCCAGTCTCGTCTCCTGGAGTGCAACAATGTCGTTCCTGTAAACTAGGGTTTCTAAAATAGAGCCCCTTTGTTTTACACTGGCACAGTTCCAATATAGAATACGGATATTCCTGAGTCCTAGTCGGTGACACTTGAGTCTAAAACGCCTCAAACCGCCACGCTTACCTTGCTTCTTTTTCCCTGCGCGGCTACCACGCCGCTTCGGTATGTTGACTGCTGACCGCACGAAGAAAACACGTTGTTCCGCCATGTTGAAAAAAACGTAAACACAGACTGAGAACACCACACACGCTGCTGAAAATTAACTCAAGGATGGCTTCGCTCGATGCACGAACTCCGTAGCACCCGCACAGATCTTGAGTAGAATGCAGAATACAATAGGCAAGCTGCTGGAGAAGGTAATTGCCAGGAAAATATCAAGCCAACTAGAGAGGCAAGGTGTTTTCCCACCCACCCTGGGTGGGTACCGTCCAAAGAGAGAAACCTGGACCAATGTAGCAGTCTTTGCCCAGGATGTCTATGAAGGTTTCCACTCAGGCACTGAAACCGTTGCTGCAGCGATTGATCTTGAGGACGCATACAACAGAGTACCAGTCAGCTACCAGAACTGTTCAACGGCACATCTGCCTCATTGCGATAACAGTCAGCTGTAACGTGGATGAGGTGAGACGCAAAACGCATGGCTCAACACAGCCCTGTGTCTTCTCTCCGGGATAGTCATGAAAGGAATGCCTATTCTAGCCGCATTTCCCCAATCATGCAAACCCATGCGCACGAGGAGCGAGTGCTCCTTGGGAAAAGTCAACTTCTCGGGCAACATTCATTCCCCGCCTAGAATTTCTAGATCTCTCTGCACGGGAATTTGCAGAAGCACCCGGCAACCCGGTACAGTCAAATCCTGGTCATTCGAGATGATTCTAGATGGAAAATTCCTATCGGCTTCCCTCAGTCTATTTATAACTGGGAAAGTCCCCGATGACACGCCAAAATAGTGCGGGATCCCGACAACAACTAAACGTAAGTCCATTCCTCCTTAGTTGGATCGCTGCAGCCCTCTTCCAACGGAAAGTAGTTTTTAGATGTGGCAGTTGGACTTCGGAACCAACAACAATATATCCTGGCCTACCACAGGGATCACCATTATCTCCGGTACTGTTCAACGCCTACACAGTGAGAATCACCAGTGAGCAGATCACTGGACCTGGCAGGACATTGTCATATGCCGATGATGTTTTAGTGTATTGTCAGGGGAAGGATAGAGAGGAGGTTGCTGTGGAACTACAAACCGAACTCAATCGCATAAGTACTTGGTGTGATGAAGCTGGGGCAATGGTCAACCCAACAAAGGCAACAGTGACTTGGTTCTCGTTGAACAATCATATTGTCAACACTCCAACACCAACTGTAATGCTGTGTTCAGAGACGGTGGAAAGAACGCAGGCAATGAATTACCAGGGGATACGGTTTGATCGAAGCCTTGCTTATAATGTGCACATAGACCAGGTGATAACAAAGGCCAAGCGGGGTTTGGCAGCGATGCGGGTGATGGCGGCAGCAAACTGTGAGTAGCGCCATCTATGTCTTCTTACGAGGGGTTGGTCATGTCTGTTTTGGAGTATGCAATGGCAATCCTGACTCTCAGTCATAAGCAGATAGAAAGGATGGAAAGGATACAGAATGAAGCTATGCGCATTATTCTTGGATGTACAAGAGATACAGCATGCAGGGCGATGCGATACCTTCTTGGTTTTCCAACCATTGAAGAGAGAATACAAGGTTGCAGGGCACGAGCCTACCTCAGAATTAACGCAAACACACAACATCCACTGCATAGTGAAATTAGGAAGGTGAAGGGCAGCAGGTTAAAAAGAGGACGGTCGTGGATGGGTCAAGCCGAAGACATTCTTCAACAGGTGTGTTCACTTGAGGACTTAGAACCTGGCGAGGAGTGGGTGCAAGTGCCAACAGACTTCTGCACATCCTTTTCAATTTGCATCCAACTAGATAGAAAATGCAGACAAGAAATCCGGCTGCTGTTGAGGCTGAAGTAATAGCGTTGATTTTCGAGAATTCGCTAGACGGTGACGCGGTCATCTACACAGATGGGTCGGTCTTCCGACATGTGAGAAGCTCATGGGCCTTTACAGCTAGGGCCGGAGGGAGAATTGTGAAGGAGGACTCTGGTGCTTTCACTGAAACCACAAGTAGCCTGACCATGGAAGTCATGGCAGTAAGTAAAGCAATAACATGGCTCGAGACACAGACATTCACTAGGGCTTGTTTCCGTTAGCGACTCAATGAACATGATCAAGAGGATAGAGGAGGGGTCGATCCGAAGAGAATGGTTGCTGCCTCTGGAGCGGTCTCGACTGGCAAAGATTAGTTTCATCTTCGTGCCAGGGCATGCGGGAGTACAAGGAAATGAGCGGGCTGACAAGCTCGCAGGTGAGGCTACTGTGGAGGGCGGACGCGCCATGGACCAGGCCGACATTCTGAATGCTCTACGAGAAGTAAGACTTTTGCGAGAACCAAGTGATGACTGTGAATCTACAACAATGGCCAGACTGCGAGAGCAGCAAATTAAAAGAGGGGTGGCCAAACAAGAACACTATGCAGGAAGCCAAAGAAGATTTATAAACCAACACAGAACTGGCGTCGTTAGCCGCTACACGTTGCGGGATTTGCTGAGGAGGGGATCCGAGCACTTATGGACTGAATGGTTCGATGTGCAATGAGGATGATCTGTCGACTAACTAACTAACTAACTAACTATTACCAGTGTTATTACGTAACGGACAACTAATTATTGTCAAGACTGAACAGTGTTATCTCCGGATGAAATAGAAGTGTTATCCAAATGGTGAACTTAAATTAGAAACTGAACTGTGTTTTCTTGTAGTACTCTAGTATCAGCAGAACTATCGGATTACCCAACCAGGGGTAGTGTACTATGATTTAGGGACCATTAGATTGGTCATTGGCTGATTACCCAACCAGGGGTAATGTACTGTGATTTAGGGACCATTAGATTGGACATTGGCTATTACCCAACCAGGGGTACTTGATACTAATGAAGGACCATTAGATTGGTCATTGGCTACATACATTCATTGAAGTCAAGAGTAACTGGGGTCAAGTCCAGGAGGATTGTCTCCCAGCTAGGCTGTTTATAGAGAACTGTTTATTAACTTAGCAGTGAATCATTAGGAAGTGATGAAGTTGCAGTTGGTCCAGTTGAGTGAGGTCGAGGGGTAAATCTCTTGTAGTCGATCCAAGCTCTGGGGACGGAGTGGTCTCCAAAATTCTAGTCATCTCACTGGAAGGAAGCCGGGTGAGTGGCGGACCGACTGGACGGGACATCTGCATCCAATCTACTTCTCAGCCTGATGACAAAGAGGCCATATCTCTGATTCTGTCTCTACTCTATCCTCTATTTGCGTAAATAGATTATTCTATCAGGATGTTCATTTCAGTTCTATATTCTCAAGGGTAGAATAAACTTTGTGTATGTCGACTTACTCTTTGTATAATTATTGAGTGTGGTCTCGGACGATGCCTCAGGGTTCACTGTTCCACGGGAGTAGGTAGTTAGTGGGGGTCTAGAATCTGGAGGGGCTTGTAGACATAATTAACTAATACGAGGTCAACCACAGAGTAAACAGTGTATCTACCTGTCCAACCCCTGGGGTTAGATTACACGGGAGTGCTATAGACACCTTGGGTGTGGTTCACTCTCACTACCCAAGGCGATCTTGTCACACTCCAGAATAGAGAGGGGGCTCGTCCGGGAGTATTCCAAGCTCTCTGTGTGTTGTAGGACCCTCTCGTAGGGATACTGACTTAGTCTATATCCTCTACTATCAGTCTACATAATATTCTACTACTTCTACCTATCTCAAATCTGTCTGAAGGACATTTGTGTTGTGGTGTTTAGTTAATACTATTAGTTAGTGATTAATTGTATTGCTTCACCCACACATACTTAGATAACCACATCTCATAGTCAACATGTCTACCCAAGAGTTAGACTTAGCCAAAGTTCAGGCAACTGGGCAGAAGTTAGGTCTAGATGGAGATGCATTAACATCCTATGTGCAAGAGGTGGACAGAAATTTTCGTCAAGAGGAAAGAGAGAGGAGAGCAGAAAGAGAACTTGAAGCCAGTAAAGTGGCTCTAGAGGAAAAGAAGATAGCTGCTGGTAGCGAGATGAAACGGCTTGAGTTGGAAGCCGACAGAGAAAGACGTGACCATGATTATCGAATGAAGCTACTTGAGGCACAAGTGACTGCTACTGGTGTAACTGACGGAGCTGTGGGAGGAGGTGTACCTCCTAGCTCAAAGTCAACCAGTAGACGTGACTATCAGGCTATGAAGTGGCCTTTACAGCCGTTCGAACCCGAGAAAGTACGGACAGACCAGTACTTGGAGAAGTATGAGGCCATGTCTATTGCAATGGGGTTAGACAAACAGAAATGGTGTTTGAAACTCTCCCAGGGACTTCGAGGTGCCGGTTATGAAGTGTATGCACGCTTGCCACCGGGCGTGCAGAATGATACCCGGCCTTGAAAGCGGCTCTCTTGAAGAGATTCAAGATCACAGCGCACTCATACCGACGGAACTTTAGAACTTCCAAGCGAGAACCTGGTGAACTGTTTTCAGCATACAGTGTGAGATTGAACTCATACCTTCTTAAATGCATGGCCTTGGCCGGATTTAACGAGGAGTATGAAAGTTTGCGTGAGTTGATGGTTGTAGATCAGATGCGAATGCAAATGTCGAAACCCTTGCGAAACTTCTTAGGTGAGAATGAGGCTGAGAGATTAGATACAGTCACCAAGTTAGCCGAAAGATACGTTGAAGTCTATGGCGAGACTGGAGACACCAGTCCAACTGATCCGAGATCGAAAGATAAAGATCAAGGTAAGTCAAGTAAGGGAGCAAAGAAGACCAAAGGTTCTGTTGAACCCAGTAAACAGGTAAACTCTTTAGAGAGGACCTCTAACATCAACCAAGGTAAGAGTAGCCCACCTAATTCTCCAAAGAGGAAGTAGAGTGAACGGTGGTGCAAATTCTGCAAGTCCAGCACTCACAATACAAGTTAGTGCAAGAGTAAACCGAAGGACTTTCACTTTGCTTATCTTGCAGAGGTTAGGGATAGACCATGCAGGAAAGTGAAATCGGTTGATGGGAATGTGGAACCTATAAGACCTCCAGTGGTTGAGAGGGTAGAAGTGAACGGGCAACAGGTGATGTGCCTCTATGGCACAGGATTGCAATTTCCTGCTGTAATTGCATCCCACCTGGCAAGCCCAGAGCAACTCACCGGATAGATAACGGAGATACAGCCAGCCAGTAGGAGTGCTGTAGCGTTACGTTGCCCGATTGCCAATGTGGAGATTCGGAGCAAGTACGTTACTGGAGGCATTCAGGCGGCAGTAGTACCGGATCCTCTTTATCCCCTGATTCTTGGCCGGAAGTACGTGTTTCTGGGCGAACCAGAACACCCTAGCATCCATAAGTCTATGCAGGTCAGATCTACAGAGGAAGAGGGTCTAGAAAAGGTAAGTCTCCGGAAAACTCACCCGGATGTAATTAGTACTGCTCGGAGCAAGGATGCGACGGAGTATCCTTGTTCAAACAGGTTGTCAAACGATGTGAGCCCGTTAACTCAGGGTGAGTTCAGCTCTGACAACCGGTCGCGGTTAATTCGGACCGGAGCAGAGAAGCGGCAGAAAGAACGTAAGTTAGTTCCTGAGAGCTTTAAAGTTAATCTGCTGCAAACGGTACATGTCAGGTCCCCAATCGGACATCTGACTGTAGGGGCAACCAGTAAGTGTCTTTCCCGGTACTATTGGTGGCCGGGAATGACAGGCGACGTGCGCAGATATATCAGGTCTTGTCCTGAGTGCCGTAAATGCACACCTGAAAACGGACGAAGACGAAGATATCCTTCGCGGTTGGAGACCGAGTTCTAGTACTACTCTCAATCGAGGGGAACGGATTCGAAATCGGGTGGCAGGGCCCATTCCTAGTGGATAAAGTGGGGCTCCACAAGCAATATGGAGTGGCGTTCCTGGGAAAGTCTTCTACTTTCCATTCCAGTCTCCTCATTCGATATGAGGAGAAGCCCAATGATAAGTCTACCAGCCCAAGGGCGCAAAGTTTCACTGAAAGTACGGTTCGGGGTTCAGGTCAGGTAGCGGAAAGCCTCTCACACCATAGGAAGTCCAATATGGATGTGCAGGTACCTTCTTCGGTTCAGCCCGGTGATCGGGGGAACATGACCGGCCAAAGGAACACCTGCATTTCTAGCTACACTGAGAACCGTGGTCGGAAACGTTGGATTGTGTCGGAACGTACACAGACCTCTGGTTCCTCAAACCGACCGACTGCAGTCCAGCTGGGTCCTCGAAAGGGGAAGCTGGAGTTGCAGAAGTCCAGTAAACTCTGGCAGGAGCAATCGTTAAATCAGATCGAGAAGGGAGCTCTGGTCCGCAAGACACTGCGAGATGCCCGATCGCTGTAGCGGAGTAGGCGTTGATCTCCCGTGATACTGAATAGCTTGTCACCCCACCAAAGGTGGTAAAAGTATCCTATACAATATTGACGGGTTAGACTTCCTCACCCGCCATCCGGTCTCTAAGAAAGAAGAAAGAACGACATAGACAGCTTCTGCGTAGAAGTGGTACGACGGGGCCAATCCTCTTAAAGTGGGGGACTATGTGACGAAACCGCGATCATCTGTCTGTTGTTGTCGGGATCCCGCACTATTTTGGCGTGTCATCGGGGACTTTCCCAGTTATAAATAGACTGAGGGAAGCCGATAGGAATTTTCCATCTAGAATCATCTCGAATGACCAGGATTTGACTGTACCGGGTTGCCGGGTGCTTCTGCAAATTCCCGTGCAGAGAGATCTAGAAATTCTAGGCGGGGAATGAATGTTGCCCGAGAAGTTGACTTTTCCCAAGGAGCACTCGCTCCTTGTGCGCATGGGTTTGCATGATTGGGGAAATGCGGCTAGAATAGGCATTCCTTTCATGACTATCCTGGAGAGAAGACACAGGGCTGTGTTGAGCCATGTGTTTTGCATCTCACCTCATCCACGTTACAGCTGACTGTTACCGCAATGAGGCAGATGTGCCGTTGAACAGTTCTGGTAGCTGACTGGAGGCTGGTTCTAAGTATTCAGGTATTTATTTGGTTAATTTATTTAACTTTGTAACTGTTCACAAAACGCAATCGTTCTAACCTCATTCACTATGCGGATGTCTTTGCATTAGTAATGAGAAATCGATCGATAACGCCGCTGAAGCCTAGGCCGTGTGTGGCGTTTGTTTACCAGCGGGTGTAGTGGATTCACCTGTTGGGAATGTAGGCGTGTGATGTTGGCGATTTGTGTTCAACTTGTATTTACCGTGTGGTGCAAATCATTGCATATCCTATGGCTGTTTTAGAATAAAACATAGTTAATAGTGCCTGATATGAACCTAGACTTATGTCAGTCAGTTGCTGAAGCAAGAAGATCTGTTAGATAGCAAGGTAAGTTGGTAGGTGGAGATTCAGACAGTGCTGTGCATAGCCACCAAGTAAAGAGAGAACTTAGTGCTTTACCACAGTGAATGATGTAACTATTTTGTGTTAACGTAATAGTGAATTCATTGTGTGGAACACGGGAATTCTGTGAGAAGGTAAGTCTTCATTGAGGATATATATATATATATATATATATATATATATATATATATATATATATATATATATATATATATATATATATATATATACTAGCTGACCCGGCCCGGCTTCGCCCAGTCCCTGGTGCGGAGCATCTCATTTAATTCATATAAGTAGTCATATAAGTTCTCGTTCCCGTTACCGACTGTCTGTCTGTCTGTCTGTCTGTCTGTATGTATGTATGTATGTATGTCTTTCTGTCTGTCTGTCTTTCTGTCTGTATGTCTGTATGACCCGGCCCGGCATTGCCCAACTCCTGGTGTGGAGCATCTCATTTAATTCATATAAGTAGTCATATAAGCTCCCGTTCCCGTTCCCGACTATCTATCTGTCTGTCTTTCTGTCTATATGTCTGTCTGTCTGTCTGTCTATCTGTCTGATCCGGCCCGGCTTCGCCCAGCCCGTGATGGCGAGCATCTCATTTAATTTATATAAGTAGTCATATAAGTTCCCGTTCCCGACTGTGTGTCTGTCTGTCTGTCTGTCTGTCTGTCTGTCTGTCTGTCTGTCTGTCTGTCCGTCCGTCCCTCCCTCTCTGTCTGTCTGTCTGCCTGTCTGTCTAATCATTTATTGGTTGCAGTTAGAACAACCTTAGATAAACGAAGACCAACTTACAAAACGCATTAGAAAGAGCACTTGAAAGATCTTTACACCTTCCCCAACAATTAACTTGGGTAAATGGAGCGGCGGCAGCAGCATCAGCAGAAGAAGGAAAAGGAGGAGTAGACAACTGCAGCGAAAAGGTGGGTCTGTCTATCTATCTGACCCGGCGTGGCTTCGCTCAGTTCCAGGCGGGTAGCGTCTCATTAAATTCATACAACAAAAAAAGTAACTTAAAAGAATGTCCTTCCACACACCATCCATTATTTTTAATGAAAACTCTTTCTAATCACCTGCATGACTACAGTAACTTCTTAAGCATAAAAAGATGAGTTACAATGTTATGCATTGTGCATTATTTTTATGAAAACTTTGAAAATTCCTTAAAGATTGTATCATTATTTATTATAACTCATATGCCGGTACATAACTATGGACAAAGAGTTTATAAATCTTTGAAAACAATGCCACAATATGACTATAAGTTATACAGAAAAGTTATGCCCCTTGAAATAACTTTTACAGAGTTAAGTCCCCTGAGATATATGAAATTATAATGAAAAATGAAAAATAAAATAATATTGGGTAAGCAGCCGATTTCACACTAAAAGAATATGACAGTGGGCTGCGCTGGAATGAAAGAAAGGCGTGTAGAAAATTTCATCTCAATCGGATGGGCCGTTCGCGAGCGCATAAAGGACATATGGAATGACGGAGATTGCCTTTTATATATAAGATATATATATATATGATGTGGCATTATGTATATATATTAAGGCGTGTTATGTGATACTTCTTGGAGCGATACAGAACGCCGAGTGGGTCGACGCGTGATAACAATGCGTACCGTCGTGATGTACATATGCGTTCTGAATTCTTGGCGTTTACTTTCCTGTTCTTTCATGCTGGCACTAGTGCGAGTGAGTGCTGAGGTGCTAGAAGTATGGAAGGATAAAAGGAGGTTGCATGAGACGCGGGGACATATGGGATATGGGGATTTGAAACCAAGTTATGAAAGTATGGTGCTGGCAGACCAGGCCAGCTGTGAAGTTCAGTCCAGGCCAAGGCTAATCCACTTGGAAGGGCAAAGCTGGAACATAACTCTTGGAACATGTGGGGAACATGTTTTACCAAGAAGGCTTCTTGACTCTAGTGAAGAGTCTGATAAGAAGAGTTTTGCTATAGGGTGGACAGGATGTCCCACCAGCAGAACGGTGTCTGTAAATACCTGATGTGATCATGTATTATTCCCATATCCCGAGGGATGGTGCAGTGATCAGTATTATGTTTATTAATGAACATGTCCACTGTAAGGAACGAGTCCAGGGACTCTTTACCTAAATGTTTAGTTCTGTTAATTTTAGAACTATGATAACCGATTACTATAACTAGTGACGTTAGCGACAACTGGTAGATGATTAGGGATAGGTGAGACCTACGATCAGACTCGTCATTCGGATTTCTTACTCTGTTTGACGGGCTGTTCTGTGAGGCCAGCTGACATTACCGAACCCGTGCTTTACTACTCTCCATATAGAGATAAGGCTGTAGTTATTTGCATAACTAATTAGCATGACTGAGGGTTGAGTAGGCAGTGGTAGGATGCATGTGGACCAATGTTTGGGCCAGAATACTCTCACCGGTCGCTCTTCCTTTCAAGAGTTGCCTGTTGAGGAACCAGTCAACTACACTTGTCGTTTGCCGGAAACCACTTCGTGTAACACAGCGAAGGGTAGAATCCTTTACTTACCTCGCCTGACTAAACCACACCATGTGCCAGGAGGAATCATCATAAGTGAATGTTAGCATCCAGTGATTCCAGTGCCCTGAAAGTGCACGTGTGGGATGTGATGGTTTGTGTTGTTTTTTCTGACTTAGAAGATACTTTATTTCAGCAAGGAGAAGTTCAGCTACCTGATCAAACATGCTCAATGATACGAGACCCCAGACGGTATCCGTCTAGTGAGGTTCCGCCTAACCGTCGGAAAGAATGATCTATAAACCGGGACTGTTCCTACGACAGCTTTAGTGGCAGGTCATGATGCGACCTACACCAGCTTACGTATAGAGACTTATTACCAGTGTTCTGCATGGTTATAATTCGATAACCCTGAATTTTTTTGTGGTCTTTGTCAGGCTTCGGCAAGGGAATCAGATAGCTGTGTAACCATTCCTCCTTGATGCTAGCACTCTCTATACTGTTGTTGTACATGTCTGCTAGTTTCTCTAGCTCATTGTCGGTACACCTATTTATGTCGCCGTATCTTATGCCATCAGGACCTGGAGCACTGTTTTTTTGATCGTCGAAGCACAGCCTTGATTTCTTTCACTGTCACTGTGTCTTCATCCGAAGTTTTCTGGGCCTTGCATCTGTCTGAGGTGACCTCCTTGGCCAGATTTCGGCCTCCCATGTCTGTCTGGTTGCTTTGCTCAAGGTAGCGTTCAAAGAGGACTTTGCCCTTGTCCTCGTCAGTCCTCTGCCAGATGAGGTCAGCACCTTGGAAGTCAGAAATGCTCTTATTCTTGACTACACCACTCATGCTTTTATGTAGTCGCCAGAACAATTTCAGTGACTTGTCTGTGCTTACTCTTTGACACACCTCTGCCCATTTTTCGCTTTTAACAACCTTGACCAGTTTTTTGAAGTAGCTTACTTTTGTGTGCATCTCTCTTTCTAAGTGCAAGCAGGGACTAGGATGACCAGCTCTGTTCTTCTTGGCATTTTGCCATCTCCTTACAGCACTACGCTTATCCACCCAAGCCTTCTCCACCTCGAAACTCCACCACGGTGGCTGCTCCCAGCTTTTTTTCCTGCCCTGAAACGTTCTGCGCTTGTCACGTCTTATTTTACTCACCACATCTTGCCCTGTACTGTCATACTGGAACGTCTTTACCTTTAGCTTGTGCTGCCTGGTTTTGCCTTTCTCCACCAGTATGCTGCACGGGTGGTGGTCGCTGCCATGGTGTCCTAGGACACCCCATCTACACACTGTAGTGAGTGAAGGTGAAACTAGCGCCAGATCAATAGCACTGTCCTCATCGCCCGGACGGCTTGCTGTCCTGGTGACACAGCCACTGTTGATACAAACCAGGTCGATGGTTTCCAGTGCAGTCCTCGAGCCCCTCCCCCTGTGTATTGGAGGAAGTGTTTCCCCATGACCTGCCTTTAGCGTTGAAGTCACCACAGAAAATAACATTTCTCTCGTGGCCTAATATGCCACTTAAGCACTGCCACTTCTGGGCGTCTACACTGGCATTGCGGGCATAAACATTAACCACCACGAATGGTATACTGGAATGAGCTCTCAACGCCTGTATTTGTATATCGTCACTGTCCCAACTGGACATGTCTAGCTCTGACGCCACCATGCTGTCGCGAACGATAATCGCCATTCCCAGATGTCGTCTGTTGTAGAAACATTTGAAGCCGGTAATTTGGAGTAGCTGATCGCCCAGTCTCGTCTCCTGGAGTGCAACAATGTCGTTCCTGTAAACTAGGGTTTCTAAAATAGAGCCCCTTTGTTTTACACTGGCACAGTTCCAATATAGAATACGGATATTCCTGAGTCCTAGTCGGTGACACTTGAGTCTAAAACGCCTCAAACCGCCACGCTTACCTTGCTTCTTTTTCCCTGCGCGGCTACCACGCCGCTTCGGCATGTTGACTGCTGACCGCACGAAGAAAACACGTTGTTCCGCCATGTTGAAAAAAACGTAAACACAGACTGAGAACACCACACACGCTGCTGAAAATTAACTCAAGGATGGCTTCGCTCGATGCACGAACTCCGTAGCACCCGCACAGATCTTGAGTAGAATGCAGAATACAATAGGCAAGCTGCTGGAGAAGGTAGTTGCCAGGAAATTATCAAGCCAACTAGAGAGGCAAGGTGTTTTCCCACCCACCCTGGGTGGGTACCGTCCAAAGAGAGAAACCTGGACCAATGTAGCAGTCTTTGCCCAGGATGTCTATGAAGGTTTCCACTCAGGCACTGAAACCGTTGCTGCAGCGATTGATCTTGAGGACGCATACAACAGAGTACCAGTCAGCTACCAGAACTGTTCAACGGCACATCTGCCTCATTGCGATAACAGTCAGCTGTAACGTGGATGAGGTGAGACGCAAAACACATGTCTCAACACAGCCCTGTGTCTTCTCTCCGGGATAGTCATGAAAGGAATGCCTATTCTAGCCGCATTTCCCCAATCATGCAAACCCATGCGCACGAGGAGCGAGTGCTCCCTTGGGAAAAGTCAACTTCTCGGGCAACATTCATTCCCCGCCTAGAATTTCTAGATCTCTCTGCACGGGAATTTGCAGAAGCACCCGGCAACCCGGTACAGTCAAATCCTGGTCATTCGAGATGATTCTAGATGGAAAATTCCTATCGGCTTCCCTCAGTCTATTTATAACTGGGAAAGTCCCCGATGACACGCCAAAATAGTGCGGGATCCCGACAACAACTAAACGTAAGTCCATTCCTCCTTAGTTGGATCGCTGCAGCCCTCTTCCAACGGAAAGTAGTTTTTAGATGTGGCAGTTGGACTTCGGAACCAACAACAATATATCCTGGCCTACCACAGGGATCACCATTATCTCCGGTACTGTTCAACGCCTACACAGTGAGAATCACCAGTGAGCAGATCACTGGACCTGGCAGGACATTGTCATATGCCGATGATGTTTTAGTGTATTGTCAGGGGAAGGATAGAGAGGAGGTTGCTGTGGAACTACAAACTTAACTCAATCGCATAAGTACTTGGTGTGATGAAGCTGGGGCAATGGTCAACCCAACAAAGGCAACAGTGACTTGGTTCTCGTTGAACAATCATATTGTCAACACTCCAACACCAACTGTAATGCTGTGTTCAGAGACGGTGGAAAGAACGCAGGCAATGAATTACCTGGGGATACGGTTTGATCGAAGCCTTGCTTATAATGTGCACATAGACCAGGTGATAACAAAGGCCAAGCGGGGTTTGGCAGCGATGCGGGTGATGGCGGCAGCAAACTGTGAGTAGCGCCATCTATGTCTTCTGTACGAGGGGTTGGTCATGTCTGTTTTGGAGTATGCAATGGCAATCCTGACTCTCAGCCATAAGCAGATAGAAAGGATGGAAAGGATACAGAATGAAGCTATGCGCATTATTCTTGGATGTACAAGAGATACAGCATGCAGGGCGATGCGTTACCTTCTTGGTTTTCCAACCATTGAAGAGAGAATACAAGGTTGCAGGGCACGAGCCTACCTCAGAATTAACGCAAACACACAACATCTACTGCATAGTGAAATTAGGAAGGTGAAGGGCAGCAGGTTAAAAAGAGGACGGTCGTGGATGGGTCAAGCCGAAGACATTCTTCAACAGGTGTGTTCACTTGAGGACTTAGAACCTGGCGAGGAGTGGGTGCAAGTGCCAACAGACTTCTGCACATCCTTTTCAATTTGCATCCAACTAGATAGAAAATGCAGACAAGAAAATCCGGCTGCTGTTGAGGCTGAAGTAATAGCGTTGATTTTCGAGAATTCGCTAGACGGTGACGCGGTCATCTACACAGATGGGTCGGTCGTCCGACATGTGAGAAGCTCATGGGCCTTTACAGCTAGGGCCGGAGGGAGAATTGTGAAGGAGGACTCTGGTGCTTTCACTGAAACCACAAGTAGCCTGACCATGGAAGTCATGGCAGTAAGTAAAGCAATAACATGGCTCGAGACACAGACATTCACTAGGGCTTGTTTAGTTAGCGACTCAATGAACATGATCAAGAGGATAGGGGAGGGGTTGATCCGAAGAGAATGGTTGCTGCCTTTGGAGCGGTCTCGACTGGCAAAGATTAGTTTCATCTTCGTGCCAGGGCATGCGGGAGTGCAAGGAAATGCGCGGGCTGACAAGCTCGCAGGTGAGGCTACTGTGGAGGGCGGACGCGCCATGGACCAGGCCGACATTCTGAATGCTCTACGAGAAGTAAGACTTTTGCGAGAACCAAGTGATGACTGTGAATCTACAACAATGGCCAGACTGCGAGAGCAGCAAATTAAAAGAGGGGTGGCCAAACAAGAACACTATGCAGGAAGCCAAAGAAGATTTATAAACCAACACAGAACTGGCGTCGTTAGCCGCTACACGTTGCGGGATTTGCTGAGGAGGGGATCCGAGCACTTATGGACTGAATGGTTCGATGTGCAATGAGGATGATCTGTCGACTAACTAACTAACTAACTAACTATTACCAGTGTTATTACGTAACGGACAACTAATTATTGTCAAGACTGAACAGTGTTATCTCCGGATGAAATAGAAGTGTTATCCAAGTGGTGAACTTAAATTAGAAACTGAACTGTGTTTTCTTGTAGTACTCTAGTATCAGCAGAACTATCGGATTACCCAACCAGGGGTAGTGTACTATGATTTAGGGACCATTAGATTGGTCATTGGATGATTACCCAACCAGGGGTAATGTACTGTGATTTAGGGACCATTAGATTGGACATTGGCTATTACCCAAACAGGGGTACTTGATACTAATGAGGGACCATTAGATTGGTCATTGGCTACATACATTCATTGAAGTCAAGAGTAACTGGGGTCAAGTCCAGGAGGATTGTCTCCCAGCTAGGCTGTTTATAGAGAACTGTTTATTAACTTAGCAGTGAATCATTAGAAAGTGATGAAGTTGCAGTTGGTCCAGTTGAGTGAGGTCGAGGGGTAAATCTCTTGTTGTCGATCCAAGCTCTGGGGACGGAGTGGTCTCCAAAATTCTAGTCATCTCACTGAAAGGAAGCCGGGTGAGTGGCGGACCGACTGGACGGGACATCTGCATCCAATCTACTTCTCAGCCTGATGACAAAGAGGCCATATCTCTGATTCTGTCTCTACTCTATCCTCTATTTGCGTAAATAGATTATTCTATCAGGATGTTCATTTCAGTTCTATATTCTCAAGGGTAGAATAAACTTTGTGTATGTCGACTTACTCTTTGTATAATTATTGAGTGTGGTCTCGGACGATGCCTCAGGGTTCACTGTTCCACGGGGGTAGGTAGTTAGTGGGGGTCTAGAATCTGGAGGGGCTTGTAGACATAATTAACTAATACGAGGTCAACCACAGAGTAAACAGTGTATCTACCTGTCCAACCCCTGGGGTTAGATTACACGGGAGTGCTATAGACATCTTGGGTGTGGTTCACTCTCACTACCCAAGGCGATCTTGTCACACTCCAAAATAGAGAAGGGGCTCGTCCGGGAGTATTCCAAGCTCTCTGTGTGTTGTAGGACCCTCTCGTAGGGATACTGACTTAGTCTATATCCTCTACTATCAGTCTACATAATATTCTACTACTTCTACCTATCTCAAATCTGTCTGAAGGACATTTGTGTTGTGGTGTTTAGTTAATACTATTAGTTAGTGATTAATTGTATTGCTTCACCCACACATACTTAGATAACCACATCTCATAGTCAACATGTCTACCCAAGAGTTAGACTTAGCCAAAGTTCAGGCAACTGGGCAGAAGTTAGGTCTAGATGGAGATGCATTAACATCCTATGTGCAAGAGGTGGACATAAATTTTCGTCAAGAGGAAAGAGAGAGGAGGAGAGCAGAAAGAGAACTTGAAGCCAGTAAAGTGGCTCTATAGGAAAAGAAGATAGCTGCTGATAGCGAGATGAAACGGCTTGAGTTGGAAGCCGACAGAGAAAGACGTGACCATGTGTATCGAGCTACTGGTGTAACTGATGGAGCTGTGGGAGGAGGTGTACCTCCTAGCTCAGAGTCAACCTGTAGAAGTGACTTTCAGGATATGAAGTGGCCTTTACAGCCGTTCGAACCCGAGAAAGAACGGATAGATTAGTACTTGGAGAAGTATGAGGCAATGTCTATTGCAATGGGGTTAGACAAACAGAAATGGTGTTTGAAACTCTCCCAGCGACTTCGAGGCGCCGGTTATGAAGTGTATGCACGCTTGTTACTGGGTGTGCAGAATGATTACCCGGCCTTGAAAGCGGCTCTCTTGAAGAGATTCAAGATCACAGCGCACTCATACCGACGGAACTTTAGAACTTCCAAGCGAGAACCTGGTGAACTGTTTTCAGCATACAGTGTGAGATTGAACTCATACCTTCTTAAATGCATGGCCTTGGCCGGATTTAACAAGGAGTATGAAAGTTTGCGTGAGTTGATGGTTGTAGATCAGATGCGAATGCAAATGTCGAAACCCTTGCGAAACTTCTTAGGTGAGAATGGGGCTGAGAGATTAGATACAGTCACCAAGTTAGCCGAAAGATACGTTGAAGTCTATGGCGAGACTGGAGACACCAGTCCAACTGATCCGAGATCGAAAGATAAAGATCAAGGTAAGTCAAGTAAGGGAGCAAAGAAGACCAAAGGTTCTGTTGAACCCAGTAAACAGGTAAACTCTTTAGAGAGGACCTCTAACATCAAACAAGGTAAGAGTAGCCCACCTAATTCTCCAAAGAGGAAGTAGAGTGAACGGTGGTGCAAATTCTGCAAGTCCAGCACTCACAATACGAGTTAGTGCAAGAGTAAACCGAAGGACTTTCACTTTGCTTATCTTGCAGAGGATAGGGATAGACCATGCAGGAAAGTGAAATCGGTTGATGGGAATGTGGAACCTATAAGACCTCCAGTGGTTGAGAGGGTAGAAGTGAACGGGCAACAGGTGATGTGCCTCTATGGCACAGGATTGCAATTTCCTGCTGTAATTGCATCCCACCTGGCAAGCCCAGAGCAACTCACCGGGGAGATAACGGAGATACAGCCAGCCAGTAGGAGTGCTGTAGCGTTACGTTGCCCGATTGCCAATGTGGAGATTCGGAGCAAGTACGTTACTGGACGCATTCAGGCAGCAGTAGTACCGGATCCTCTTTATCACCTGATTCTTGGCCGGAAGTACGTGTTTCTGGGCGAACCAGAACACCCTAGCATCCATAAGTCTATGCAGGTCAGATCTACAGAGGAAGAGGGTCTAGAAAAGGTAAGTCTCCGGAAAATTCACCCGGATGTAATGAGTACTGCTCGGAGCAAGGATGCGACGGAGTATCCTTGTTCAAACAGGTTGTCCAACGATGTGAGCCCGTTAACTCAGGGTGAGTTCTGCTCTGACAACCGGTCGCGGTTAATTCGGACCGGAGCAGAGAAGCGGCAGAAAGAACGTAAGTTAGTTCCTGAGAGCTTTAAAGTTAATCTGCTGCAAACGGTACATGTCAGGTCCCCAATCGGACATCTGACTGTAGGGGCAACCAGTAAGTGTCTTTCCCGGTACTATTGGTGGCCGGGAATGACAGGCGACGTGCGCAGATATATCAGGTCTTGTCCTGAGTGCCGTAAATGCACACCTGAAAACGGACGAAGACGAAGATATCCTTCGCGGTTGGAGACCGAGTTCTAGTACTACTCTCAATCGAGGGGAACGGATTCGAAATCGGGTGGCAGGGCCCATTCCTAGTGGATAAAGTGGGGCTCCACAAGCAATATGGAGTGGCGTTCCTGGGAAAGTCTTCTACTTTCCATACCAGTCTCCTCATTCGATATGAGGAGAAGCCCAATGATAAGTCTACCAGCCCAAGGGCGCAAAGTTTCACTGAAAGTACGGTTCGGGGTTCAGGTCAGGTAGCGGAAAGCCTCTCACACCATAGGAAGTCCAATATGGATGTGCAGGTACCTTCTTCGGTTCAGCCCGGTGATCGGGGGAACATGACCGGCCAAAGGAACACCTGCATTTCTAGCTACACTGAGAGCCGTGGTCGGAAACGTTGGATTGTGTCGGAACGTACACAGACCTCTGGTTCCTCAAACCGACCGACTGCAGTCCAGCTGGGTCCTCGAAAGGGGAAGCTGGAGTTGCAGAAGTCCAGTAAACTCTGGCAGGAGCAATCGTTAAATCAGATCGAGAAGGGAGCTCTGGTCCGCAAGACACTGTGAGATGCCCGATCGCTGTAGCGGAGTAGGCGTTGATCTCCCGTGATACTGAATAGCTTGTCACCCCACCAAAGGTGGTAAAAGTATCCTATACAATATTGACGGGTTAGACTTCCTCACCCGCCATCCGGTCTCTAAGAAAGAAGAAAGAACGACATAGACAGCTTCTGCGTAGAAGTGGTACGACGGGGCCAATCCTCTTAAAGTGGGGGGCTATGTGACGAAACCGCGATCATCTATCTGTTGTTGTCGGGATCCCGCACTATTTTGGCGTGTCATCGGGGACTTTCCCAGTTATAAATAGACTGAGGGAAGCCGATAGGAATTTTCCATCTAGAATCATCTCGAATGACCAGGATTTGACTGTACCGGGTTGCCGGGTGCTTCTGCAAATTCCCGTGCAGAGAGATCTAGAAATTCTAGGCGGGGAATGAATGTTGCCCGAGAAGTTGACTTTTCCCAAGGAGCACTCGCTCCTCGTGCGCATGGGTTTGCATGATTGGGGAAATGCGGCTAGAATAGGCATTCCTTTCATGACTATCCCGGAGAGAAGACACAGGGCTGTGTTGAGCCATGTGTTTTGCGTCTCACCTCATCCACGTTACAGCTGACTGTTACCGCAATGAGGCAGATGTGCCGTTGAACAGTTCTGGTAGCTGACTGGAGGCTGGTTCTAAGTATTCAGGTATTTATTTGGTTAATTTATTTAACTTTGTAACTGTTCACAAAACGCAATCGTTCTAACCTCATTCACTATGCGGATGTCTTTGCATTAGTAATGAGAAATCGATCGATAACGCCGCTGAAGTCTAGGCCGTGTGTGGCGTTTGTTTACCAGCGGGTGTAGTGGATTCACCTGTTGGGAATGTAGGCGTGTGATGTTGGCGATTTGTGTTCAACTTGTACTTACCGTGTGGTGCAAATCATTGCATATCCTATGGCTGTTTTAGAATAAAACATAGTTAATAGTGCCTGATATGAACCTAGACTTATGTCAGTCAGTTGCTGAAGCAAGAAGATCTGTTAGATAGCAAGGTAAGTTGGTAGGTGGAGATTCAGACAGTGCTGTGCATAGCCACCAAGTAAAGAGAGAACTTAGTGCTTTACCACAGGTGAATGATGTAACTATTTTGTGTTAACGTAATAGTGAATTCATTGTGTGGAACACGGGAATTCTGTGAGAAGGTAAGTCTTCATTGAGGATATATATATATATATATATATATATATATATATATATTATATATATATATATATATATATATATATATATATATATATATACTAGCTGACCCGGCCCGGCTTCGCCCAGTCCCTGGTGGCGGAGCATCTCATTTAATTCATATAAGTAGTCATATAAGTTCTCGTTCCCGTTACAGACTGTCTGTCTGTCTGTCTGTATGTATGTATGTATGTCTGTCTGTCTGTCTGTCTGTCTTTCTGTCTGTATGTCTGTCTGACCCGGCCCGGCATTGCCCAACTCCTGGTGTGGAGCATCTCATTTAATTCATATAAGTAGTCATATAAGCTCCCGTTCCCGTTCCCGACTATCTATCTGTCTGTCTTTCTGTCTATATGTCTGTCTGTCTGTCTGTCTATCTGTCTGATCCGGCCCGGCTTCGCCCAGCCCGTGATGGCGAGCATCTCATTTAATTCATATAAGTAGTCATATAAGTTCCCGTTCCCGACTGTCTGTCTGTCTGTCTGTCTGTCTGTCTGTCTGTCTGTCTGTCCGTCCCTCCCTCTCTGTCTGTCTGTCTGTCTGCCTGTCTGTCTAATCATTTATTGGTTGCAGTTAGAAC
Source organism: Cepaea nemoralis (assembly GCA_014155875.1). NCBI lineage: Eukaryota > Metazoa > Mollusca > Gastropoda > Stylommatophora > Helicidae > Cepaea > Cepaea nemoralis. The sequence goes on from JACEFZ010005454.1 coordinate 410,652, forward strand.
AACCTTAGATAAACGAAGACCAACTTACAAAACGCATTAGAAAGAGCACTTGAAAGATCTTTACATCTTCCCCAACAATTAACTTGGGTAAATGGAGCGGCGGCAGCAGCATCAGCAGAAGAAGGAAAAGGAGGAGTAGACAACTGCAGCGAAAAGGTGGGTCTGTCTATCTATCTGACCCGGCGTGGCTTCGCCCAGCTTCCATGGAGGGTAGCGTCTCATTAAATTCATACAACAAAAAAAGTAACTTAAAAGAATGTCCTTCCACACACCATCCATTATTTTTAATGAAAACTCTTTCTAATCACCTGCATGACTACAGTAACTTCTTAAGCATAAAAAGATGAGTTACAATGTTATGCATTGTGCATTATTTTTATGAAAACTTTGAAAATTCCTTAAAGATTGTATCATTATTTATTATAACTCATATGCCGGTACATAACTATGGACAAAGAGTTTATAAATCTTTGAAAACGATGCCACAATATGACTATAAGTTATACAGAAAAGTTATGCCCCTTGAAATAACTTTTACAGAGTTAAGTCCCCTGAGATATATGAAATTATAATGAAAAATGAAAAATAAAATAATATTGGGTAAGCAGCCGATTCACACTAAAAGAATATGACAGTGGGCTGCGCTGGAATGAAAGGAAAGACGCGTAGAAAATTTCATCTCAATCGGATGGGCCGTTCGCGAGCGCATAAAGGACATATGGACAGACGGAGATTGCCTTTTATATATAAGATATATATACATATGATGTGGCATTATGTATATATATTAAGGCGTGTTATGTGATACTTCTTGGAGCGATACAGAACGCCGAGTGGGTCGACGCGTGATAACAATGCGTACCGTCGTGATGTACATATGCGTTCTGAATTCTTGGCGTTACTTCCTGTTCTTTCATGCTGGCACTAGTGCGAGTGAGTGCTGAGGTGCTAGAAGTATGGAAGGATAAAAGGAGGTTGCATGAGACGCGGGGACATATGGGATATGGGGATTTGAAACCAAGTTATGAAAGTATGGTGCTGGCAGACCAGGCCAGCTGTGAAGTTCGGTCCAGGCCAAGGCTAATCCACTTGGAAGGGCAAAGCTGGAACATAACTCTTGGAACATGTGGGGAACATGTTTTACCAAGACGGCTTCTTGACACTAGTGAAGAGTCTGATAAGAAGAGTTTTGCTATAGGGTGGACAGGATGTCCCACCAGCAGAACGGTGTCTGTAAATACCTGATGTGATCATGTATTATTCCCATATCCCGAGGGATGGTGCAGTGATCAGTATTATTTTTATTAATGAACATGTCCACTGTAAGGAACGAGTCAGGGACTCTTACCTAAATGTTTAGTTCTGTTAATTTTAGAACTATGATAACCGATTACTATAACTAGTGACGTTAGCGACAACTGGTAGATGATTAGGGATAGGTGAGACCTACGATCAGACTCGTCATTCGGATTTCTTACTCTGTTTGACGGGCTGTTCTGTGAGGCCAGCTGACATTACCGAACCCATGCTTTACTACTCTCCATATAGAGATAATGCTGTAGTTATTTGCATAACTAATTAGCATGACTGAGGGTTGAGTAGGCAGTGGTAGGATGCATGTGGACCAATGTTTGGGCCAGAATACTCTCACCGGTCGCTCTTCCTTTCAGGAGTTGCCTGTTGAGGAACCAGTCAACTACACTTGTCGTTTGCCGGAAACCACTTCGTGTAACACAGCGAAGGGTAGAATCCTTTACTTACCTCGCCTGACTAAACCACACCATGTGCCAGGAGGAATCATCATAAGTGAATGTTAGCATCCAGTGATTCCAGTGCCCTGAAAGTGCACGTGTGGGATGTGATGGTTTGTGTTGCTTTTCTGACTTAGAAGATACTTTATTTCAGCAAGGAGAAGTTCAGCTACCTGATCAAACATGCTCAATGATACGAGACCCCAGACGGTATCCGTCTAGTGAGGTTCCGCCTAACCGTCGGAAAGAATGATCTATAAACCGGGACTGTTCCTACGACAGCTTTAGTGGCAGGTCATGATGCGACCTACACCAGCTTACGTATAGAGACTTATTACCAGTGTTCTGCATGGTTATAATTCGATAACCCTGAATTTTTTTTTTGTGGTCTTTGTCAGGCTTCGGCAAGGGAATCAGATAGCTGTGTAACCATTCCTCCTTGATGCTAGCACTCTCTATACTGTTGTTGTACATGTCTGCTAGTTTCTCTAGCTCATTGTCGGTACACCTATTTATGTCGCCGTATCTTATGCCATCAGGACCTGGAGCACTGTTTTTTGATCGTCGAAGCACAGCCTTGATTTCTTTCACTGTCACTGTGTCTTCATCCGAAGTTTTCTGGGCCTTGCATCTGTCTGAGGTGACCTCCTTGGCCAGATTTCGGCCTCCCATGTCTGTCTGGTTGCTTTGCTCAAGGTAGCGTTCAAAGAGGACTTTGCCCTTGTCCTCGTCAGTCCTCTGCCAGATGAGGTCAGCACCTTGGAAGTCAGAAATGCTCTTATTCTTGACTACACCACTCATGCTTTTATGTAGTCGCCAGAACAATTTCAGTGACTTGTCTGTGCTTACTCTTTGACACACCTCTGCCCATTTTTCGCTTTTAACAACCTTGACCAGTTTTTTGAAGTAGCTTACTTTTGTGTGCATCTCTCTTTCTAAGTGCAAGCAGGGACTAGGATGACCAGCTCTGTTCTTCTTGGCATTTTGCCATCTCCTTACAGCACTACGCTTATCCACCCAAGCCTTCTCCACCTCGAAACTCCACCACGGTGGCTGCTCCCAGCTTTTTTTCCTGCCCTGAAACGTTCTGCGCTTGTCACGTCTTATTTTACTCACCACATCTTGCCCTGTACTGTCATACTGGAACGTCTTTACCTTTAGCTTGTGCTGCCTGGTTTTGCCTTTCTCCACCAGTATGCTGCACGGGTGGTGGTCGCTGCCATGGTGTCCTAGGACACCCCATCTACACACTGTAGTGAGTGAAGGTGAAACTAGCGCCAGATCAATAGCACTGTCCTCATCGCCCGGACGGCTTGCTGTCCTGGTGACACAGCCACTGTTGATACAAACCAGGTCGATGGTTTCCAGTGCAGTCTCGAGCCCCTCCCCCTGTGTATTGGAGGAAGTGTTTCCCCATGACCTGCCTTTAGCGTTGAAGTCACCACAGAAAATAACATTTCTCTCGTGGCCTAATATGCCACTTAAGCACTGCCACTTCTGGGCGTCTACACTGGCATTGCGGGCATAAACATTAACCACCACGAATGGTATACTGGAATGAGCTCTCAACGCCTGTATTTGTATATCGTCACTGTCCCAACTGGACATGTCTAGCTCTGACGCCACCATGCTGTCGCGAACGATAATCGCCATTCCCAGATGTCGTCTGTTGTAGAAACATTTGAAGCCGGTAATTTGGAGTAGCTGATCGCCCAGTCTCGTCTCCTGGAGTGCAACAATGTCGTTCCTGTAAACTAGGGTTTCTAAAATAGAGCCCCTTTGTTTTACACTGGCACAGTTCCAATATAGAATACGGATATTCCTGAGTCCTAGTCGGTGACACTTGAGTCTAAAACGCCTCAAACCGCCACGCTTACCTTGCTTCTTTTTCCCTGCGCGGCTACCACGCCGCTTCGGCATGTTGACTGCTGACCGCACGAAGAAAACACGTTGTTCCGCCATGTTGAAAAAAACGTAAACACAGACTGAGAACACCACACACGCTGCTGAAAATTAACTCAAGGATGGCTTCGCTCGATGCACGAACTCCGTAGCACCCGCACAGATCTTGAGTAGAATGCAGAATACAATAGGCAAGCTGCTGGAGAAGGTAGTTGCCAGGAAATTATCAAGCCAACTAGAGAGGCAAGGTGTTTTCCCACCCACCCTGGGTGGGTACCGTCCAAAGAGAGAAACCTGGACCAATGTAGCAGTCTTTGCCCAGGATGTCTATGAAGGTTTCCACTCAGGCACTGAAACCGTTGCTGCAGCGATTGATCTTGAGGACGCATACAACAGAGTACCAGTCAGCTACCAGAACTGTTCAACGGCACATCTGCCTCATTGCGATAACAGTCAGCTGTAACGTGGATGAGGTGAGACGCAAAACACATGTCTCAACACAGCCCTGTGTCTTCTCTCCGGGATAGTCATGAAAGGAATGCCTATTCTAGCCGCATTTCCCCAATCATGCAAACCCATGCGCACGAGGAGCGAGTGCTCCTTGGGAAAAGTCAACTTCTCGGGCAACATTCATTCCCCGCCTAGAATTTCTAGATCTCTCTGCACGGGAATTTGCAGAAGCACCCGGCAACCCGGTACAGTCAAATCCTGGTCATTCGAGATGATTCTAGATGGAAAATTCCTATCGGCTTCCCTCAGTCTATTTATAACTGGGAAAGTCCCCGATGACACGCCAAAATAGTGCGGGATCCCGACAACAACTAAACGTAAGTCCATTCCTCCTTAGTTGGATCGCTGCAGCCCTCTTCCAACGGAAAGTAGTTTTTAGATGTGGCAGTTGGACTTCGGAACCAACAACAATATATCCTGGCCTACCACAGGGATCACCATTATCTCCGGTACTGTTCAACGCCTACACAGTGAGAATCACCAGTGAGCAGATCACTGGACCTGGCAGGACATTGTCATATGCCGATGATGTTTTAGTGTATTGTCAGGGGAAGGATAGAGAGGAGGTTGCTGTGGAACTACAAACTTAACTCAATCGCATAAGTACTTGGTGTGATGAAGCTGGGGCAATGGTCAACCCAACAAAGGCAACAGTGACTTGGTTCTCGTTGAACAATCATATTGTCAACACTCCAACACCAACTGTAATGCTGTGTTCAGAGACGGTGGAAAGAACGCAGGCAATGAATTACCTGGGGATACGGTTTGATCGAAGCCTTGCTTATAATGTGCACATAGACCAGGTGATAACAAAGGCCAAGCGGGGTTTGGCAGCGATGCGGGTGATGGCGGCAGCAAACTGTGAGTAGCGCCATCTATGTCTTCTGTACGAGGGGTTGGTCATGTCTGTTTTGGAGTATGCAATGGCAATCCTGACTCTCAGCCATAAGCAGATAGAAAGGATGGAAAGGATACAGAATGAAGCTATGCGCATTATTCTTGGATGTACAAGAGATACAGCATGCAGGGCGATGCGTTACCTTCTTGGTTTTCCAACCATTGAAGAGAGAATACAAGGTTGCAGGGCACGAGCCTACCTCAGAATTAACGCAAACACACAACATCTACTGCATAGTGAAATTAGGAAGGTGAAGGGCAGCAGGTTAAAAAGAGGACGGTCGTGGATGGGTCAAGCCGAAGACATTCTTCAACAGGTGTGTTCACTTGAGGACTTAGAACCTGGCGAGGAGTGGGTGCAAGTGCCAACAGACTTCTGCACATCCTTTTCAATTTGCATCCAACTAGATAGAAAATGCAGACAAGAAAATCCGGCTGCTGTTGAGGCTGAAGTAATAGCGTTGATTTTCGAGAATTCGCTAGACGGTGACGCGGTCATCTACACAGATGGGTCGGTCGTCCGACATGTGAGAAGCTCATGGGCCTTTACAGCTAGGGCCGGAGGGAGAATTGTGAAGGAGGACTCTGGTGCTTTCACTGAAACCACAAGTAGCCTGACCATGGAAGTCATGGCAGTAAGTAAAGCAATAACATGGCTCGAGACACAGACATTCACTAGGGCTTGTTTCCTTAGCGACTCAATGAACATGATCAAGAGGATAGGGGAGGGGTTGATCCGAAGAGAATGGTTGCTGCCTTTGGAGCGGTCTCGACTGGCAAAGATTAGTTTCATCTTCGTGCCAGGGCATGCGGGAGTGCAAGGAAATGCGCGGGCTGACAAGCTCGCAGGTGAGGCTACTGTGGAGGGCGGACGCGCCATGGACCAGGCCGACATTCTGAATGCTCTACGAGAAGTAAGACTTTTGCGAGAACCAAGTGATGACTGTGAATCTACAACAATGGCCAGACTGCGAGAGCAGCAAATTAAAGAGGGGTGGCCAAACAAGAACACTATGCAGGAAGCCAAAGAAGATTTATAAACCAACACAGAACTGGCGTCGTTAGCCGCTACACGTTGCGGGATTTGCTGAGGAGGGGATCCGAGCACTTATGGACTGAATGGTTCGATGTGCAATGAGGATGATCTGTCGACTAACTAACTAACTAACTAACTATTACCAGTGTTATTACGTAACGGACAACTAATTATTGTCAAGACTGAACAGTGTTATCTCCGGATGAAATAGAAGTGTTATCCAAGTGGTGAACTTAAATTAGAAACTGAACTGTGTTTTCTTGTAGTACTCTAGTATCAGCAGAACTATCGGATTACCCAACCAGGGGTAGTGTACTATGATTTAGGGACCATTAGATTGGTCATTGGCTGATTACCCAACCAGGGGTAATGTACTGTGATTTAGGGACCATTAGATTGGACATTGGCTATTACCCAAACAGGGGTACTTGATACTAATGAGGGACCATTAGATTGGTCATTGGCTACATACATTCATTGAAGTCAAGAGTAACTGGGGTCAAGTCCAGGAGGATTGTCTCCCAGCTAGGCTGTTTATAGAGAACTGTTTATTAACTTAGCAGTGAATCATTAGGAAGTGATGAAGTTGCAGTTGGTCCAGTTGAGTGAGGTCGAGGGGTAAATCTCTTGTTGTCGATCCAAGCTCTGGGACGGAGTGGTCTCCAAAGTTCTAGTCATCTCACTGAAAGGAAGCCGGGTGAGTGGCGGACCGACTGGACGGGACATCTGCATCCAATCTACTTCTCAGCCTGATGACAAAGAGGCCATATCTCTGATTCTGTCTCTACTCTATCCTCTATTTGCGTAAATAGATTATTCTATCCAGGATGTTCATTTCAGTTCTTATTCTCAAGGGTAGAATAAACTTTATGTATGTTGACTTACTCTTTGTGCAATTATTGAGTGTGGTCTCGGACGATGCCTAATTGTTCATTGTCCCAAGGGAGTAGGTAGTTAGTGGGGGTCTAGAATCTGGAGGGGCTTGTAGACATATTTAACTAATACGAGGTCAACAGCAGAGGAAACAGTGTATCTACCTGTCCAACCCCTGGGGATAGAATACACGGGAGTGCTAGAGACACCTCGGGTGTGGTTAACTCTCACTACCCAAGGCGTCTTGTCACACTCCAGAATAGAGTGGGGGACCGTCCGGGATTATACCCAGTTCTCTGTGTGTTGTAGAAACCTCTCGTAGGGATAATGACTTAGTCTTTATCGTCTACTTCAGTCTACTTAAGATTCTACTACTTCTACCTATCTCATATCTGTCTGACGGACATTTGTGTTGTGGTGTTTAGTTAATACTATTAGGGATTAATTGTATTGCTTCACCCACACATACTTGAGATAACCACATCTCATAGTCAACATGTCTACCCAAGAGTTAGAATTAGCCAAAGTTCAGGCAACTGGGCAGAAGTTAGGTCTAGAGGGAGATGCATTGAAATCCTATGTGCAAGAGGTGGAAAGAAATTTTCGCCAAGAGGAAAGAGAGAGGAGGAGAGCAGAAAGAGAACTTGAAGCCAGTAAAGTGGCTCTAGAGGAAAAGAAGATAGCTGCTGATAGCGAGATGAAACGGCTTGAGTTGGAAGCCGACAGAGAGAAGACGTGACCATGAGTATCGAATGAAGCTACTTGAGGCACAAGCGCCTGCTACTGGTGTAACTGATGGAGCTGTGGGAGGAGGTGTACCTCCTGCTCAGAGTCAGCCAGTAGACGTGACTACCAGGCTATGAAGTGGCCTTTACAGCCGTTCGAACCTGAGAAAGAACGGATAGATCAGTACTTGGAGAAGTATGAAGCTATGTCTATTGCAATGGGGTTAGGCAAACAGAAATGGTGTTTGAAACTCTCCCAGGGACTTAGAGGCGCCTGTTATAAAGTGTATGCCCGCTTGCCACCGGGTTTGCAGAATGATTACCCGTCATTGAAAGCGGCGTTCTTGAAGAGATTTGAGATCACAGCGCACTCATACCGACGGAAGTTTAGAACTTCAAAGCGGGAACCTGGTGAACTGTTTTCAGCATACAGTGTGAGATTGAACTCATATCTTCTTAAATGTATGGCCTTGGCCGGAATTAACGAGGAGTATGAAAGTTTTCGTGAGTTGATGGTTGTAGATCAGATGCGAATGCAAATGTCGAAACCCTTGCGAAACTTCTTAGGTGAGAATGGGGCTGAGAGATTAGATATAGTCACCAAGTTAGCTGAAAGATACGTTGAAGTCTATGGCGAGACCGGAGACACCAGTCCAACTAATCTGAGATGAAAGATAAGGATCAAGGTAAGTCACGTAAGGCATCAAAGAGGACCAAAGGTTCTGTTGAACCAAGTAAACAGGTAAACTCCTTAGAGAAGAACTCTAACATCAACCAAGGTAAGAATAGCCCACCTAGCTCTCCAAAGAGGAAGTGGAGTGAACGGTGGTGCAAATTCTGCAAGTCCAGCACTCACAATACGAGTGAGTGCAAGAGTAAGCCTAAGGACTTACACTTTGCTTGTCTTGCAGAGGTTAAGGGTAGACCATGCAGGAAAGTGAAGTCGGTTGATGGGAATGGTGAACCAAAAAGACCTCCAGTGGTTGAGAGAGTGGAAGTGAACGGGAAACACGGTGATGTGCCTCTATGACACAGGATTGCAATTTCCTGCTGTAATTGCATCCCACCTGACAGGCCCAGAGCAACTCACCGGGGAGATGACGGAGATACAGCCAGCCAGTAAGAGTGCTGTAGCGTTACGTTGCCCGATTGCCAATGTGGAGATTCGGAGCAAGTACGTTACTGGACGCATTCAGGCGGCAGTAGTACCGGATCCTCTATATCCCTTGATTCTTGGCCGGAAGTACGTGTTTCTGGGCGAACCAGAGCACCCTAGCATCCATAAGTCTAGGCAGGTCAGATCAACCGATGAAGAGGGTCTAGAAAAGGTAAGTCTCCGGAAAACTCACCCGGATGTGATGAGTACTGCTCGGAGCAAGGATGCGACGATGTATCCTTGTTCGAAACAGGTTGTCCAACGATGTGAACCCGTTAACTCAGGGTAAGTTCAGCTCTGGAAACCTGTCGCAGTTAATTCAGACTGAAGCAGAGAAGCGGTAGAAGGAACGTAAGTGGGTTCCTGAGAGCTTCATAGCTAATCTGCTGCGAACGGTACATGTCAGGTCCCCAACCGGACATCTGACTGTAGGGGCAACCAGTAAATGTCTTTCCCGGTACTATTGGTGACCGGGAATGACAGGCGACGTGCGGCAGATATATCAGGTCTTGTCCTGAGTGCCGTAAATGCACACACTGAAAAACGGACGAAGACGACGATATCCTTCGCGGTTGGAGACCGAGTTCTAGTACCACTCCCAATCGAGGGGAACGAATTCGAAATCGGGTGGCAGGGCCCATTCCTAGTGGATAAAGTGGGGCTCCACAAGCACTATGGAGTGGCGATCCTGGGAAAGTCTTCTACTTTCCATTCCAGTCTCCTCATGCGCTATGAGGGGAAGCCCGATGATAAGTCTGCACACCCAAGGGCGCAAAGTTTCGCTGAAAGTACGGTTCGGGGTTCAATGTCAGGTAGCGGAAAGCCTGTCACACCATAGGAAGTCTATATGTATGTGCAGGTACCTTCTTCGGTTCAGCCCGGTGATCGGGGGAACATGACCGGCCAAAGGAACACCCGCAGTGCTAGCTACACTGAGAACCGTGGTCGGAAGAGGTGGGTTGTGTCTAAACGTACACAGACCTCTGGTTCCTCAAACCTACCGACTGCAGTCCAGCTGGGTCCTCGAAAGGGGAAGCTGGAGTTGCAGAAGTCCAGTAAACTCTGGCAGGAGCGCTCGTTAAATCAGATCGAGACGGGAGCTCTGGTCCGCAAGACACTGCGAGATGCCCGATCGCAGTAGCGGAGTAGGCGTTGATCACCCGTGATACTGAATAGCTTGTCACCCCACCAAAGGTGGTAAATGTATCCTATGAAATATTGTCGGGTTGACTTCTTCACCCGCCATCCGGTCTCTAAGAAAGAAGGAGAACGACATAGACAGCTTTCTGCGTAGAAGTGGAACGACAGGTTCGATCCTCTTAAAGTGGGGGACTATGTGACGAAACGGCGCTTTATCTGTCTTTTGTCGTCAGGATTCGGCACTATTTTGGCGTGTCATCGGAGACTTTCCCAGTTATAAATAGACTGGGGAAGCCGATGGGAATTTTCCGTCTAGAATCGTCTCGAAACACCGGGATTTGACTGACCCGGGTTGCCGGGTGCTTCACCAAATTCCCGTGCAGAAAGATCTAGAATTCTAGTGCGGGGAATGAATGTTGTCCGAGAAGTTCACTTTTCTCAAGGAGCACTCACTTCTCGTGCGCATGAGTTTGTACGTTGGGGAAATGCGCTAGAATAGTCATTCACTTTCTGACTCTCGAGGAGAGAAGACGCAGGGCGTTGTTAAGCCAATTCGTACAGCGTCTATCCTCAACCAAGTTACAGCTGAACTGTTATCACATTGCGGCATGTGTGCCAATGAACAGTTCTGATAGCTGACTGGAGTCTGGTTCAAACCATTCAGGTATTTACTTGGTTAATTAATTTAACTTTGTAATTGTTCACAAAACGCAATCGTTCTACACTCATTAAATATGCGGTTGTCTTTGCATTGCTAATGAGAAACCGATCGATAACGTCGCTGAAAACTAGGCCGTGTGTTGTGTTTGTTTACAAGCGTGTGTAGTTGAGTTGCGGGCTTGAAATGTAGCCCTGTGATATTGGCGATTTGTGTTCAACTTGTATTTACCTTGTGGGGCCAATCGTTGCATATACTATGTTGCTGTTTTATAATAGGACACAGTTAATAGTGTATGATGTGAAGCTAAACTTATGTCAGTCAGTTGCTGAAGCTAGAAGAACTGGTGGATAGCAAGGTAAGTTGTTAGGTGGAGATTCAGACAGTAATGTGCTTAGCTACTAAGTAATAAGAGAATTTAGTGCTTAACAACAGGGAATGATGTAACTATTGTGTAATAACGTAATAGTGAATTCATTGTGTGGAACTGGATTTCTGTGAGAAGGTAAGTCTTCATTGATGATATATATATATATATATATATATATATCTATGATGTGTCATGATGTATATATAGTAGGTCATGTTATGTGATACTTCTAGGAGCGATACCGAACGCCGAGTGGTTCGACGCGTGATAACAATGCGTACCGTCACGATGTCAACATGCATTCTTAATTCTTGTCTTTACTGTCCTGTTCTTTCCTGCGTGCACAAGTGCGGGTCAGTGCTGGTGTGATAGACGTATGGAGGGACAAAAGGAGATTGCATGAGACGCGGGGACATATGGGATAGGGGGATTTAGAGCAAGTTATGAAAGTATGGTGCTGGCAGACCAGGCCAGCTATGAAGTTCGGTCCAGGCCTAAGGCTAATCCACTTGGAAGGGCAGAACTGGAACATAACCCTTTGGAACATGTGGGGAACATGTTTTACCAAGAAGTCTTCTTGACTCTAGGGAAGAGTCTGATAAGAAGAGTTTTGCTATAGGGTGGGCAGTATGTCCCATCAGCAAAACGGTGTGTGTAAATACTTGATATGATCATGTATTATCCCTATATCCCGAGGGAATGGTACATTGATTAGTATTATGTTTAATATTGAACATGTCCAATGTAAGGAACGAGTCCAGGGACTCTTCACTTTAATATTTAGTTCTGTTAATTTTAGAACTATGATAACTGATTACTATATCTAGTGACGTTAGCGAACAACTGGTAGATGATTAGGGATAGGTGAGACATACGATCAGACTCGTCATTCTGATTACTTACTCTGTTTGACGGGCTGTTCTTTGAGGCCAGCTGACATTGACAGGAAACCCATGCTTTACTACTCTCAATATAGAGATAATGCTTTAGTTATTTAAATAACTATTGAGCCCGACTGAAGGTTGAGTAGTCAGGGATAGGATGCATGTGGACCAATGTTTGGGCCAGAATACTCTCACCGATCGCTCTTCCTTTCAGGAGTTGCCTGTTGAGGAACCAGTCTACTACAATTGTTGTTTGCCTGAAACCACTTCGTGTACCACAGCGAAGGGTAGAATTCCTTACTTACCACGAATGACTTAACCACACCATGCGAAAGGGTGAATCATCGTGACTGAATATCATCCAGTGATTCCAGTGCCCTGAATTGCACATGTGGGACGTGATGGTTTGTGTCGTTTTTCTGAATTAGCAGATGCTCTATTTCAGCAATGAAGGAGAGGTTCAGCAACCTGAGCAATCATGCTCAATGATACGAGACACCAGACGGTATCCGTCTAGTGAGGTTCCGCCTAACCGTCGGAAAGAATGATCTATAAACTGGGACTGTTCCTACGACAGCTTTAGTGGCAGGTCATGATGCGACCTACACCAGCTTACGTATAGAGACTTATTACCAGTGTTATTACGTAACGGACAACTAATTATTGTCAAAACTGAACAGTGTTATCTCCGGATGAAATAGAAGTGTTATCCAAATGGTGAACTTAAATTAGAAACTGAACTGTGTTTTCTTGTAGTACTCTAGTATCAGCAGAACTATCGGATTACCCAACCAGGGGTAATGTACTATGATTTAGGGACCATTAGATTGGTCATTGGCTGATTACCCAACCAGGGGTAATGTACTGTGATTTAAGGACCATTAGATTGGACATTGGCTATTACCCAACCAGGGGTACTTGCTACTAATGAGGGACCATTAGATTGGTCATTGGCTACAGACATTTATTGAAGTTCAGAGTAACTGGGGTCAAGTCCAGGAGGATGGTCTCCCAGCTAGGCTGTTTACAGAGAACTGTTTATTAACTTAGCAGTGAATCATTAGGAAGTGATGAAGTTGTAGTTCGGTCCAGTTGAGTGAGGTCGAGGGGTAACTCTCTTGTTGTCGATCCAAGCTCTGGGGACGGAGTGGATTCCAAGGTTCTAGACATCTCACTGGAAGGAAGCCGGGTGAGTGGCGGACCGACTGGACGGGACATCTGCATCCAATCTACTTCTCAGCCTTATGATGAATTGAGCCATATCTCTGATTCTGTCTCTACTCTATCTTCTATTTGTGTAAATAGATTATTCTATCAGGATGTTCATTTCAGTTCTATATTCTCAAGGGTAGAATAAACTTTGTGTATGTTGACTTACTCTTTGTATAATTATTGAGTGTGGTCTCGGACGATGCCTCATTGTTCATTGTTCCACGGGAGTAGGTAGTTAGTGGGGGTCTAGAATCTGGAGGGGCTTGTAGACATATTAACTAATACGAGGTCAACCAGCAGAGGAAACAGTGTATCTACCTGTCCAACCCCTGGGGATAGAATACACGGGAGTGCTAGAGACACCTCGGGTGTGGTTAACTCTCACTACCCAAGGCGTCTTGTCACACTCCAGAATAGAGTGGGGGACCGTCCGGGATTATACCCAGTTCTCTGTGTGTTGTAGAAACCTCTCGTAGGGATAATGACTTAGTCTTTATCGTCTACTTCAGTCTACTTAAGATTCTACTACTTCTACCTATCTCATATCTGTCTGACGGACATTTGTGTTGTGGTGTTTAGTTAATACTATTAGGGATTAATTGTATTGCTTCACCCACACATACTTGAGATAACCACATCTCATAGTCAACATGTCTACCCAAGAGTTAGAATTAGCCAAAGTTCAGGCAACTGGGCAGAAGTTAGGTCTAGCGGGAGTTGCATTAAATCCTATGTGCAAGCGGTGGAAAGAGATTTTCGCCAAGAGGAAAGAGAGAGGAGGAGAGCAGAAGAGATCTTGAAGCCAGTAAGGTGGCTCTAGAGGGAAAGAAGATAGCTGCTGATAGCGAGATGAAACGGCTTGAGTTGGAAGCCGACAGAGAGAGACGTGACCATGAGTATCGAATGAAGCTACTTGAGGCACAAGCGCCTGCTACTGGTGTAACTGATGGAGCTTTGGGAGGAGTTGTACCTCCTGCTCAGAGTCAGCCAGTAGACGTGACTACCAGGCTATGAAGTGGCCTTTACAGCCGTTCGAACCTGAGAAAGAACGGATAGATCAGTACTTGGAGAAGTATGAAGCTATGTCTATTGCAATGGGGTTAGACAAACAGAAATGGTGTTTGAAACTCTCCCAGGGACTTCAGAGGCGCCGGTTATGAAGTGTATGCACGCTTGCCACCGGGTTTGCAGAATGATTACCCGGCATTGAAAGCGGCTCTCTTGAAGAGATTTGAGATCACAGCGCACTCATACCGACGGAAGTTTAGAACTTCAAAGCGGGAACCTGGTGAACTGTTTTCAGCATACAGTGTGAGATTGAACTCATACCTTCTTAAATGGATGGCCTTGGCCGGATTTAACGAGGAGTATGAAAATTTGCGTGAGTTGATGGTTGTAGATCAGATGCGAATGCAAATGTCGAAACCCTTGCGAAACTTCTTAGGTGAAATTGGGGCTGAGAGATTAAATATAGTCACCAAGTTAGCTGAAAGATACGTTGAAGTCTATGGCGAGACTGGAGACACCAGTCCAACTGATCCGAGATCGAAAGATAAGGATCAAGGTAAGTCAAGTAAGGCAGCAAAGAAGGACCAAAGGTTCTGTTGAACCAAGTAAACAGGTAAACTCCTTAGAGAAGAACTCTAACATCAACCAAGGTAAGAATAGCCCACCTAACTCTCCAAAGAGGAAGTGGAGTGAACGGTGGTGCAAATTCTGCAAGTCCAGCACTCACAATACGAGTGAGTGCAAGAGTAAGCCTAAGGACTTTCACTTTGCTTGTCTTGCAGAGGTTAGGGATAGACCATGCAGGAAAGTGAAGTCGGTTGATGGGAATGTGAACCTAAAGACCTCCAGTGGTTGAGAGAGTAGAAGTGAACGGGCAACAGTGATGTGCCTCTATGACACAGGATTGCAATTTCCTGCTGTAATTGCATCCCACCTGACAGGCCCAGAGCAACTCACCGGGGAGATAACGGAGATACAGCCAGCCAGTAGGAGTGCTGTAGCGTTACGTTGCCCGATTGCCAATGTGGAGATTCGGAGCAAGTACGTTACTGGACGCATTCAGGCGGCAGTAGTACCGGATCCTCTATATCCCTGATTCTTGGCCGGAAGTACGTGTTTCTGGGCGAACCAGAAGCACCCTAGCATCCATAAGTCTAGGCAGGTCAGATCTACCGAGGAAGAGGGTCTAGAAAAGGTAAGTCTCCGGAAAACTCACCCGGATGTGATGAGTACTGCTCGGAGCAAGGATGCGACGATGTGTCCTTGTTCGAAACAGGTTGTCCAACGATGTGAACCCGTTAACTCAGGGTGAAGTTCAGCTCTGACAACCGGTCGCAGTTAATTCAGACCGGAAGCAGAGAAGCGGCAGAAGGAACGTAAGTTAGGTTCCTGAGAGCTTTAGAGCTAATCTGCTGCGAACGGTACATGTCAGGTCCCCAACCGGACATCTGACTGTAGGGCAACCAGTAAGTGTCTTTCCCGGTACTATTGGTGGCCGGGAATGACAGGCGACGTGCGCAGATATATCAGGTCTTGTCCTGAGTGCCGTAAATGCACACCTGAAAAACGGACGAAGACGAAGATATCCTTCGCGGTTGGAGACCGAGTTCTAGTACTACTCCCAATCGAGGGGAACGAATTCGAAATCGGGTGGCAGGGCCCATTCCTAGTGGATAAAGTGGGGCTCCACAAGCACTATGGAGTGGCGATCCTGGGAAAGTCTTCTACTTTCCATTCCAGTCTCCTCATTCGCTATGAGGGGAAGCCCGATGATAAGTCTACCAGCCCAAGGGCGCAAAGTTTCGCTGAAAGTACGGTTCGGGGTTCAGGTCAGGTAGCGGAAAACCTGTCACACCATAGGAAGTCCTATATGTATGTGCAGGTACCTTCTTCGGTTCAGCCCGGTGCTCGGGGGAACATGACCGGCCAAAGGAACACCCGCAGTGCTAGCTACACTGAGAACCGTGGTCGGAAGAGGTGGGTTGTGTCGGAACGTACACAGACCTCTGGTTCCTCAAACCGACCGACTGCAGTCCAGCTGGGTCCTCGAAAGGGGAAGCTGGAGTTGCAGAAGTCCAGTAAACTCTGGCAGGAGCGATCGTTAAATCAGATCGAGACGGGAGCTCTGGTCCGCAAGACACTGCGAGATGCCCGATCGCAGTAGCGGAGTAGGCGTTGATCACCCGTGATACTGAATAGCTTGTCACCCCACCAAAGGTGGTAAAAGTATCCTATGAAATATTGATCGGGTTAGACTTCCTCACCCGCCATCCGGTCTCTAAGAAAGAAGAAGAACGACATAGACAGCTTCTGCGTAGAAGTGGAACGACGGGGTCGATCCTCTTAAAGTGGGGGCCTATGTGACGAAACCGCGATCATCTGTCTGTTGTCGTCGGGATCCCGCACTATTTTGGCGCGTCATCGGGGACTTTCCCAGTTATAAATAGACTGAGGGAAGCCGATAGGAATTTTCCATCTAGAATCATCTCGAATTACCGGTATTTGATCTACCGGGTTGCCGGGTGCTTCACGAAATTCCCGTGCAGAGAGATCTAGAAATTCTAGGCGGGGAATGAATGTTGCCCGAGAAGTTGACTTTTCTCCAAGGAGCACTCGACTCCTCGTGCGCATGAGTTTGCACGTTGGGGAATGCGGCTAGAATAGTCATTCACTTCATGACTCTCACGGAGAGAAGACGCAGGGCTCTGTTAGAGCCATTGTTTTACAGCGTCTACCTCATACCATTACAGCTGACTGTTATCACAATGAGGCAATTGTGCCCGTTGAACAGTTCTGATAGCTGACTGGAGTCTGGTTCAAACCATTCAGGTATTTACTTGGTTAATTAATTTAACTTTGTAATTGTTCACAAACGCAATCGTTCTACACTCATTAAATATGCGGTTGTCTTTGCATTGCTAATGAGAAACCGATCGATAACGTCGCTGAAAACTAGGCCGTGTGTTGTGTTTGTTTACAAGCGTGTGTAGTTGAGTGCGGGCTTGAAATGTAGCCCTGTGATATTGGCGATTTGTGTTCAACTTGTATTTACCTTGTGGGGCCAATCGTTGCATATACTATGTTGCTGTTTTATAATAGGACACAGTTAATAGTGTATGATGTGAAGCTAAACTTATGTCAGTCAGTTGCTGAAGCTAGAAGAACTGGTGGATAGCAAGGTAAGTTGTTAGGTGGAGATTCAGACAGTAATGTGCTTAGCTACTAAGTAATGAGAGAATTTAGTGCTTAACAACAGGGAATGATGTAACTATTGTGTAATAACGTAATAGTGAATTCATTGTGTGGACACTGGAATTCTGTGAGAAGGTAAGTCTTCATTGATGATATATATATATATATATATATATATATATATATATATATATATATATATATATATATATATATATATATATATGATGTGTCATGATGTATATATAGTAGGTCATGTTATGTGATACTTCTAGGAGCGATACCGAACGCCGAGTGGGTCGACGCGTGATAACAATGCGTACCGTCAGTGATGTCAACATGCAGTTCTGAATTCTTGTCTTTACTGTCCTGTTCTTTCATGCTGGCACTAGTGCGGGTGAGTGCTGAGTGTGCTAGACGTATGGAGGGACAAAAGGAGATTGCATGAGACGCGGGGACATATGGGATATGGGGATTTAGAAAGCAAGTTATGAAAGTATGGTGCTGGCAGACCAGGCCAGCTATGAAGTTCGGTCCAGGCCTAAGGCTAATCCACTTGGAAGGGCAGAACTGGAACATAACCCTTGGAACATGTGGGGAACATGTTTTACCAAGAAGGCTTC
Source organism: Cepaea nemoralis (assembly GCA_014155875.1). Taxonomy (NCBI): domain Eukaryota; kingdom Metazoa; phylum Mollusca; class Gastropoda; order Stylommatophora; family Helicidae; genus Cepaea; species Cepaea nemoralis. The sequence continues at coordinate 428,589 of JACEFZ010005454.1, forward strand.
TTGACTCTAGGGAAGAGTCTGATAAGAAGAGTTTTGCTATAGGGTGGGCAGGATGTCCCACCAGCAAACGGTGTGTGTAAATACTTGATGTGATCATGTATTATCCCTATATCCCGAGGGATGGTACATTGATCAGTATTATGTTTAATATTGAACATGTCCAATGTAAGGAACGAGTCCAGGGACTCTTCACCTTAATGTTTAGTTCTGTTAATTTTAGAACTATGATAACTGATTACTATATCTAGTGACGTTAGCGACAACTGGTAGATGATTAGGGATAGGTGAGACATACGATCAGACTCGTCATTCTGATTACTTACTCTGTTTGACGGGCTGTTCTTTGAGGCCAGCTGACATTGACAGGAACCCATGCTTTACTACTCTCAATATAGAGATAATGCTTTAGTTATTTGCATAACTAATTAGCATGACTGAAGGTTGAGTAGTCAGTGGTAGGATGCATGTGGACCAATGTTTGGGCCAGAATACTCTCACCGGTCGCTCTTCCTTTCAGGAGTTGCCTGTTGAGGAACCAGTCAACTACACTTGTCTTTTGCCGGAAACCACTTCGTGTAACACAGCGAAGGGTAGAATCCTTTACTTACCTCGCCTGACTAAACCACACCATGTGCCAGGAGGAATCATCATGAGTGAATGTTAGCATCCAGTGATTCCGGTGCCCTGAAAGTGCACGTGTGGGATGTGATGGTTTGTGTTGCTTTTCTGACTTAGAAGATACTTTATTTCAGCAAGGAGAAGTTCAGCTACCTGATCAAACATGCTCAATGATACGAGACACCAGACGGTATCCATCTAGTGAGGTTCCGCCTAACCGTCGGAAAGAATGATCTATAAACTGGGACTGTTCCTACGACAGCTTTAGTGGCAGGTCATGATGAGACCTACACCAGCTTACGTATAGAGACTTATTACCAGTGTTATTAGGTAACGGACAACTAATTATTGTCAAGACTGAACAGTGTTATCTCCGGATGAAATAGAAGTGTTATCCAAATGGTGAACTTGAATTAGAAACTGAACTGTGTTTTCTTGTAGTACTCTAGTATCAGCAGAACTATCTGATTACCCAACCAGGGTAATGTACTATGATTTAGGGACCATTAGATTGGTCATTGGCTGATTACCCAACCAGGGGTAATGTACTGTGATTTAGGGACCATTAGATTGGACCATTAGATTGTACATTGGCTATTACCCAACCAGGGGTACTTGATACTAATGAGGGACCATTAGATTGGTCATTGGCTACAGACATTCATTGAAGTCAAGAGTAACTGGGGTCAAGTCCAGGAGGATTGTCTCCCAGCTAGGCTGTTTATAGAGAACTGTTTATTAACTTAGCAGTGAATCATTAGGAAGTGATGAAGTTGCAGTTGGTCCAGTTGAGTGAGGTCGAGGGGTAACTCTCTTGTTGTCGATCCAAGCTCTGGGGACGGAGTGGTCTCCAAGGTTCTAGTCATCTCACTGGAAGGGAGCCGGGTGAGTGGCGGACCGACTGGACGGGACATCTGCATCCAATCTACTTCTCAGCCTGATGACAAAGAGGCCATATCTCTTATTCTCTCTCCACTCTATCCTCTATTTGTGTAAATAGATTATTCTATCAGAATGTTCAATTCAGTTCTATATTCTCAAGGGTAGAATAAACTTTGTGTATGTTGACTTACTCTTTGTATAATTATTGAGTGTGGTCTCGGACGATACCTCAGGGTTCATTGTTCCACGGGAGTAGGTAGTTAGTGGGGGTCTAGAATCTGGAGGGGCTTGTAGACATAATTAATTAATACGAGGTCAACCACAGAGTAAACAGTGTATCTACCTGTCCAACCCCTGGGGTTAGAATACACGGGAGTGCTAGAGACACCTCGGGTGTGGTTCACTCTCACTACCCAAGGCGTTCTTGTCACACTTCCATGTGAATAGCATTGTAGTCAATTGCAATGTGGTGAGTGGGTCTTACCTCGGTGGGGGATCCCACCCCACCATCTACTCATTCTTCCCCAACGTGTGCCCCGGCTATAAAATCTTAGAGTCTCCTAGAACTGCTGTCTACCTACCTATCACCCAAGCTGGCAGAATACACAGCATATGCGTCTGGTTGACTGACCAAGATGGTGCACAATTAAACTTTAGAGGCGAGCAATGTGTAACCATGTACGTTTTTCCAAGGCGTCGGATGCGGGTAGGTGGGGGATGTTCGACTGGCTGGGCTTGGCAGCTCGGTCAGTTGGAAGTTTGGTCTCTTCAGGTGCTAAGATGATACCTGGAGCCGTCAGTAAAGTTGCCAAATTTGTTGGCAGGCCTTAGTTAGGAATGTGGCCAAGACGGCGGAGTCTGTGACCTCCGCAGGCGCAGCTGCAAAAAAGCTGGTGGACGCGATCAAGCCTTTGCCACCCCAGCTGAAGAGGGAACTCACAGCTAAGAGCGCTGAGGGTTTGAAGCAGCTCGCTGTCCAGCCCGAGGTTTTGAAGCAGCCTACTGAGCCCAGTCTAGAGTCGCTAGACATCGCCAGCCGAGGTGGAGGTTTCAAGACAATTAGATATAAGTCTAGACGTTTATAATAATCACCATGGACGAGCAACGCACTTCCATGCTTGAAATCACCGAGCCTGTGAAAGTTGATGAGGGTATTGAATCCTTTGAGTATCGGGAGTATGAGTCACAGAACCCAGCTGCCCTCAACCAGAATACCACTATCCAGATTGATATACACGCTCAGGATGCCTTCACACTCCCCTCCAAGAGCTATCTTCTAGTAGAAGGCAAACTCAGAACGTTTCGAGAGGAACACTATGATGCGAACAGTCAGGTGGCTTTGGTTAACAACGCGGTCGCGTTCATGTTCAACAAAATACGTTACCAACTAAACAACAGCACCATCGATGATGTGTCATATCCAGGGCAGGCAACCACCATGATGATCCTTATGTCGTGTGGGGAGGACTTTGCTTGGGGTGAAGGTCTCAATATGGGTTGGTATAAGGACTCAGATGTGGGGGCTGCTGCGGCGGGGAATACGGTTTGGGAAAGGCGGCGACTTATCATGATGGGTAAACCTACAACTCCAGGCAACTTCAGTTTCTGTGTTCCACTCAAATATTTCTTTGGGTTTTGTAACGATTATGAGAAGGTGCTCTATGGTGTGAAGCAGTCCCTACTGTTAGATCGCCAGAACGATGCCCATGCCATCCATCGTGCAACGGCGGCGCCTGAGGGCAAAATCGAACTGTCCAAGATCGCCTGGATGATGCCTCACATTATTCCCTCTCTGAGCTATATGAGCTCGTTCATGACTCTGATAGAGGATAAAATTATTGTGCCTGTGGCTTTCCGTGCCTTACAGTGCAATAGCTTGGCGGTGACGCAGTCCACTCACTTCACCTGGCAGTTGGGTGTTAAATCCCGAACAGAGAAACCTCGGTGGATTCTGATGGCATTCCAAACCAGTCGTGGAAACGACCAAACGAAGAACAGTGCCGTATTTGATAGAAGAACATTCATGCCCTGATCAACAGCGCGCGCTATCCCCTCGTGGACCTGAATGTCGACTTCGCTGAGTATAGAACCTCTCGGGCCTACAAAGCCTTTGCGGACTTCAAGGAGGCGTTCTATGGTATTACTGGCCGGGAGTCGTCCAACCTGGTGAATCATATAGATTTTGTGGCCCTCTACCCCATATATGTTATTGATTTGCGGGCTCAGTCTGAAGCCATTAAGAACGCTGTTAAAGCTATCACCCTCAAGGTGGAGTTTGACGTGTCTGTGCCTGCAGACACCATGGCTTTCGCGGTGATCATCGCAGATAGTCTCTGGTCTTGGAATCTGATGGTAGGAAGTTTACTACAGTCTTGAATTAAACACTAGAGATACACTGAGATAACTATGGCGCTGGTATCGTATGGGCTGAGCCTCTCTCCGGGGCAGAAAGAGACGTTGGTCAAGGATGCGAAAGACGACACAGGTGCCACCCTACGCCTGGGTGTGGGGCAGTTGCATGGTGCTGATAAAGTCAGCCTGACCCAGCGTCAGATTAACCATATTAAGAAGATTGTGGCAGCGGGTTCTGGGGCTGAGCTGATCTTCTTGAAGAGTCAGATCAAAAAGATGGTTAAGGTGGGTGGGTTTTTTCCCCGCATTGGGGGCGGTGATCCCCCTCTTGGCTAAGGCGCTCCCCTGGCTGGGAGGATTGGGGTTTTATGATGGGTGGGGCTGCTAGTGTAGCTCAGGCGGTTGATCAGGCTCACCATAACCGGGCGATGGAGTGTCAGGGTTTGCCACCTGCGTTAAAGACTATCTTGGGGAGTCATCCTATTTATGGTCCTGCGATCAAACTTCTTGATAAGGCTGGAAAGGGTGTGTACCTCTCTAGGGGCAAGGGGATGAAACCAAGAAGCATTAAGCAACTTTGATATTGAGAAGGCTGCCAAGGATATACCCCACTTCAGCGGTGTGTATATGCGCGATGATCTACCCGCAGCTCTACACATTCCGGAGTGTGGGATAGTCAATCTCGACTTATCAGAGGGTGAGGGGACCCACTGGGTGGCTTATTACAGGGCGGGACCTATGGTGGTTTACTTCGATAGTTTCGGACTTGACCCGCCCCAGGAGATCCTGGATTATCTAGGGTGCCCCGTGCGCACCAAAACTTTTCAGCTGCAAAGGGCAGACGATGTGATCTGTGGCCATTTATGTCTTCATGTGCTTCGTGGGCTGTCAAGTGGGCAGCAATTTGAAGACATAATACTGCGTATGGTATAACCATGTCTGTTGGAAAGTGCGGCGGAGAGGCTGGGACTGTTGTCAAGCTTAGCCGGGCTGGGCTTGTGCGCAAGTATGGGGACACTATGCAGGGTATACTATCCATGGGCGGGTTTCGTCTCATTAATGTGGGGGAACCTTCAGGACCTACTGATGCTGCAACACGAGGTTTTACGGAGCGACTCTCTAACCTTCAGTTGTCTGGGGAAATCAATATGGGCGTCCATAGAATCACTGATGTCGCTGAACCGGTTGGGGAGCAAGATGCGGCCACTAAAAGATATGTTGATGAGCAACATACTGCTGCGCGGTTAAATACCCAGGCTTTGGGTAAGACCTTCTGGAACGCCACAAAAATATATGTGGAAGGCTGATTCGGTGCTCCTGATTGGCCGTTGTGATTTGAAGTAAAAAATCCCTATCTTGGGTGGTCAGGCACTAAACCCAGTCACCTTAAAAATATGGGAGTACTACCATGTATACTTAGCTTCGCTAATGGGGTATATGTTGGCTATGAGGCGGGTCGGTTCTACCTTAAAGGTGACCATAACCTTTACACCCTTATTTTGGTGGTGAACAGCCAGCCCGAGCTTGAATATATCGATCGCCCTACCCGAGGGAGCACCCCGTATATTAAGCTCCTTCTTATGAATGGGCCTTTTGAAACCTGGGGGGGGGGGGATGTGATGCCGGGTATTCAAGTAAAAGCTCTGGTACCTAGGGTGACTGCTTGGGTTATTGTTACTTTCGCTGGTGAAGTGCGTGCGGAAGCTACTGATGACCGGTTTGTGGTAAACATACTTAAGGATGCTAGGGGTGTTAAAACCATCAATTTGAGAGAGGTTAAGGTTTCGCCGTGGATTCATCTTGTAAAACTTTTGTATACCAACAACCCTGTCACTGAGGAGGATTCAAAACATATCATCTCAAATTGAATATTAGTGGAGTTTTAAATAAAATATGGGATGTGGTGTTTGAAGTCAAAACAACCCCACATTATGTGGGTTCGTAAACATGGCTACACTGTTGCTCATCTCACATGTGCTGGACGGTTGTCAGGATTACTATATCCTGAAAAGGAAGAAGTTCTGAGGGTTGGACATCATGGAGATCTGCTTTAACTCATCAGTCAAGAACAGCCATCAAAGTGAAGCCGTTCATACTGAGTCATCCTGAGTTGTTGTCCCTACTAGTTCCAGATGTGACTGTGTTTATAAAGTTTAGACTGAAGTGTGGGGTGCGGGTCCGTTTCATGCCGGGGGTGAGTCTCTTCTCAGAGCAGGGATGTAAATTTGCTTGGTTGGTCATCACCTCTGTGAATGGTATGCAGACGGCTCGTGTCACTGACCCCACTATTGCTTTGGATTTTACCCCGTGTTTGAATGCCTTAGAATGGATGACTATATCACAAGATGTTCAGATGGTTAAATTCATAATAGTACGGCACCCCTTTGATGAGAACCTTATTTTGAATACATAGGTGGTGGTGTATACTATAGCTGATCAGACATTCCGCATCCAAGAGATTGAAAGGATACGGAAGGGACTGCTGACTGTGAATGCTAAGAGAACGTACCTATACCAAAAATATCGCTCTGTTGTAAATATCTGCGATGTGATTGACGCCCTCATTCTTGCCTTGAGTGTGGGGCGCCTGTCAAGGACTATCTGTGTTCCCACCTATGGGTTAGATATTGGGGCTCTCTTGTGTACTATACTGGGCGTCGCGACGAAGTTGCTCTGCAAGCAGTTCACACTTAAGACTAAGAAGCATGACCAGATTAGGACTCTGGCGATGAGTAAGCTTGGCACGATCTCTGGCCTTGTCTCTTCAGCGCTGAAGGATGGGGTGGTCTCAGATGCAGAGTTTAAGCTGATAGTTGATGAGTTCTTGAGATTCCAACAACAGCTGGTTGAGGTGCCAGCGGCTGCTACACTAGAGATAAAAAAGGAACTTTCTGACTTCACCCCACCAGTCAGAAAGAACTAGCGCGGCGCTCTTTTTTCATAGTCTCCTTCACATCGATGACCTTCTGGAAGAGATCATCCACATTTTCTGATAGAGTCTTATTGCACTCAACTAGTGTGGCACACATCGTGTGATTCTGCAATGCAGATAACACGATCCTGCCTTTTTTCCTCACCACCTCAGTCTGCTTCAAATTGGTGCACTCACTCCTCCTCGGCGATTGTTTCCAAACCGTCTGGTGGAACTCCTAAAGACCTCCAACCCCAAGGTGTGTGAATGATTATAGTACCCCCCTTTTTCTTCTACCATGACGTTGTATGATCCGGAGATGATAGTCACAAAAGCGCCGCCTTGAGGGCTTTCCTCAGAAGGTTGTGGGAATCTTGAACCACTGGCATGTAGGCATGTTATATGTGGGGCGGCTTCTCCTCTAAAGCACGGACCATTTCCAGTAGGGTGTTCATGCAGCGTCTGCAGACCTGCTTCCTACTACTCCGAATCTGGCAGATCAGGCACCTCCTCATAATGGTGAGGTTCTAGCTTCATACCTTTATATAGGCGCAGCTTGATATTGGTCTGCCTCTCAAAATACCGAAGCAAGTTATGGAAGGCGTCTAGCGTGCAACGCTCGCACATCTCATAAGGGCGCTTAACCCCTCTCTCACAGAATATACACTCTTCTATTACCACACCCCGCTTCGCCTGCGCATTGTGTCGAGTATAATAAAGATCGATGCATGACCGGCCGCAACGCAGCTCTAAGCCGACTTTGGGCCACTCACAACCGTGGGTATTCATCTTGATATACCCAGGGGTTGTGGCTCTAATTCACTTGCGGTGGTGCATTATGATACGACAACGTCCCCTACGCGACCCTTCCATTCTTCGGTAGTTGCACCAAACTTCTGGGGGGTGGTAGTGGATCCACTCTCCTTGGGCATTCCGCCAACATTGCATGCGCTGTCGTGTTGGTTTCGCTTGTAGCCACTGATGTGTGTCCATGGTATGTACCCCATACATACTATAGCTCGAAGTAGTATATATGGAATGATACTACAACGGATCGCGGGCGGTCGCCTGTAGGAGACCCGTCTTATGCGCTCGGTCGCCTACAGGCGCCCCGGGGGTGGGTCTCCTATGGGGCTTTCTTTTGGTGCCCCTCCACGGCCACCACCCTTTTGGCCCCAAAGCCCCAATGTACACCTACTACCCGTGACTGGCGTCAGGTTACTGCCTCTATACATATTCCATCCACGATTCTAGGCTGTATCTACCCGTGACTGGCGTCAGGTTATCTGCCTCTAGACATATTCTATCCACGGTACCTGGCTGTATCTACCCGTGACTGGCGTCAGGTTACCTGCCTCTAGACATATTCCATCCACGGTACCTGGCTGTATCTACCCATGACTGGTGTCAGGTTACCTGCCTCTAGACATATTCCATCCACGGTACCTGGCTGTATGTACCCGTGACTGGTGTCAGGTTTCCTGCCTCTAGACATATTACATCCACGATACCAGGCTGTATCTACCCATGACTGGTGTCAGGTTACCTGCCTCTAGACATATTCCATCCACGGTACCTGGCTGTATGTACCCGTGACTGGTGTCAGGTTTCCTGCCTCTAGACATATTACATCCACGATACCAGGCTGTATCTACCCATGACTGGTGTCAGGTTACCTGCCTCTAGACATAATCTATCCACGGTACCTGACAATATCTACCCGTGACTGGCGTCAGGTTATCTTCCACCAAACATATTCCATCCACGTAACTGGCTGTATGTACCCTTGAATGGTGTCAGGTTAGCTACCTCTAGACAGATTCCATCCATGATACCCGGCCGTATCTACCTGTAACTGGTGTTAGGTTGCTTTCTCTGGATAGATTCCTACGGTACCTGACTATCTCTACCCGTGAATGGTGTCAGGTTATCTTCCCCCAGTGTGACATTACGGATTTTCAAGCTTCCCATTCTCTTCTAACAGTTCAAAAACGGTAACACTGATTCTGCCTGACACGTCTACACTTAAATCAATACATCTAATAATATAAATTTGTGTTCTACAAAGTCTTTGACACACACGGCGGTTCCAGTCATCAATAAAAATAGACTTGTCGTCGCTTAGCAACCTATCTTCAATTCATGAATCATCATCATTATCTTCCACTTCTGCCGTCAAGTGTCGTTGGGAGGAATAATTTGCGTTCCAGCGCCCGGTGGGCGGCACTGGATAGTGTCATTCCGTGTGTTTATACAATGTCTTTGATTTCGTCAATCCATTGTCTTCTTGGGCGTTCTCTTCGTCTTGTCGCAGATGATCTTAGATGTAAGGCCAGTGATGGTAGTTGTTGGTGTTGCATTCTAACGACATGGCCAAACCACTTGACTTTCTGCCTTTCAATAAATGTGGCACAAGGTGTTGATCCCACAGTCTGTCTGATAACAGCATTTCTTACTCGGTCTCGGATTGTTAGGTTGGCAGCTCTCCCCAGGCATCTCATCTCGCAGGTGTTGATTTTACGAAGGTGTTATTTGGATTAAGTCCAGGTTTGAGATTGCCAGCATTGGGTTAGTGTGAATATGCTATTTATCATCTGTCGTTTTGCGGACATGGGTATATTTGGATATTTCCGTAAGGGTGATAGTTGATATATAAGTGCACAAGCTCTTTGACATCTGATTTCGATTTCTCTGTCCAATCTGCCATCTTCTGTGATCATACTTCCAAGATATTTGAATTCTTTAACTTGTTTCAGATGTGTGTTATTTATCTGTATACTTAGTGGGCCTGGCGATCTGCTAACTTGCATTACTTCGGTTTTGGCTGTGTTTATACTCACATTGTATCTGCTGCAGGTTGAACTCAGATTAGTAATATGATTTTGTAGTCTGCCCTCATCGCTGTAAAACAGGTACTGATCGTCTGCAAATAGAAGTTCATTTATTCCCTGTGGATCAGTTGTTTCATCTGGAGTAAAGAGTTCAAAATTTTCTGAATCTGTTCTGTCAAGACTTGCTTCTTTGGATATTCTATTTGACATTTTCATAAATTCTACGAGAGCTCGTTCCTTGTTTCCTAGACCCGTAACATTCCAAGTCCCGAATATCTGTTGTCTGCTTCGAAATTTAACTGTTGTTAGTCGCTTGTTTTTGTTTACAGGACGTAGCTTGTTGTTTACCTTTCGTGTTTCCGGTGCGAACGCTGATAGAGTTGCGTTTTTCTTTAAATTACCTCCATAATTCTCGAGCAATAGTACTTGAATCTCCCTGCCGGTTTGCTGGACCTGTCCTAGGTTCATGCTTATTTGAACAGATTGATGTTAAGAAACACGCACAGAACACATAATTAGATCTCAAAATCGAAGCGAAAGTTTACACCGCCATCTTGGTTGCTATCCACCATAACATCATGAATAACTCTACCGAAACAGGATGATATAGGATTACTGATCAATGGTTCCCAAGCTATTCAGGCCTAAGAATACTGGCTAGATCATGGTTACCCTATATATAAAAATGGTATGGACGTATAAGATGCGTTTTCAATACGAAGCTTGTCATCCACTGTTTTTCTGGTGATGCGTACACTAGAAATCGATTTGTTTTGCAGTATTTTGCTGTATAAGAGAGCGTGATAAGACTCCCAAATAGCTTTGTGTTGGTGTCTGTCTTTGTGTGCGAATGCCCAGTTCAAGTCTTGAAGTCTGTGTTCTGCTGTCAGTTCTGCCTGTCCACATGGTGATGGGACTAACTTCAATCAGAATAAGTGACTATTTATTTGTCGTGTCATATTCTAATATGGAATAACAGGATATTAAACACGATGCATTTATTGCAATAGACAGCTTAGAATAACAACCTGATTTCACTGCATGTAGTTGATCCATCACGGAATACGAATTGACACACCAGGAAGATCTTGGAGGCAACTTAGATGTGGTTTATGAAGAGCACGCTGCCAATACTCTTGACTGCCAGAGTACATAACAACAGTACCTTTAAAAGACTTGTCAAAAAAGGTCAACAATAAGACAGAGGCAAAGAGTGTTCTGTGGTCATGTCATGTGAAGATAGGTACTGGGAAAACATCGATGATGCCTGGAGAGATCTGTGGCAGACCGAGATACATGATGCTGGATATACAAGGACTGTGGTATGGAGGAATAGCATCAACAAAGGTGATCCAGAACACCAAAGACGATATATGTGGCGATGTACAAACATCTATGCCAGATGCCAAAACACTTAACGATGAATTGCCACCCCAACGTTCACTACGTGTTCTATTATGTGGCATGCTTACCTTTACAGTCACTTCCTTTGTTGGCGCTGGTCATGTGGCTGAGGACTTTCTTCACGTAACGACAGTAGGAAAACTTGCAATCCTGCTCCATTCGCTGGCACTTGTGTGCATGCGTCATCAACACTAAAATCTCATGGATGAACTTTCTCTCCTCTGGGCCAGGCAATACCTGCCGGTGCCTTGGAGCTGCACTGCCTGCAGTCTGTTGTCCAAGCTGTAGACATGAAGAGTTTGCACACAGACATGAGTCATATCCAGTTCAACCCTTCTGGATTACCAGTGCAATAAATATTTGCTTCATGTAATTAAATATGTATTATTATAGCATCCAACGTAATGAGCACGGCAAGGCACGTAGAGCGCCCTGGTCATCCATTGCACCTGTATTCGTCTCCAGTCGTCTTGACTTGTCCTGTCTCAGGCTTCAGATGGACTCAGGCGAGAGGGTGAGGTCGACGAATTGCGCAACTCTTCCTCACTTTAATCCAATTCATCGCGCAAATCATTCTTCATCCAACGTCATATATCACCTTCAAGCCCTGTGGCGATGGGCGAGCGGCGAAGCGGCAAGCGTGGGTACGCTGGCAGCCGTAGTCGCAGACCTGCACACAGGCGGCTCAGGCCATATTGTCGTCTTCTACTGACCGGAGCAGCAGTGGGATTCGGCAGCCCCCTGAGCGACTGAGCAGCCCTCTATAGGAACACACTGCTCACCTCCATAGGAAGGGGCTAGAAAAGGTGCCCTAAAAATTGTCTGCTCCATCACTACCTAAGCAGCTAGCCGCGCCATGTGGGTACCCTACACTGCGGTCGACATACAAAGAAAGAAAAAACAGGTAAAGCTGAAAGAGCAAACCATATTCCCTTAACAATCGGAACTTGGCAGAGTTACCCTACTTGACAGAGATGGCGCATTGGGTCCAGAGAGACGAACAGCACTGATTGGGAGAGAGCTTGGCAGGTGCAACATCGAAATTGGAACCTTGAGCGAGACACGACTTGCAGAAGAAGGCCAAATCTGTGAAGTAGGTGTCGACTACACATTTTTCTGGAGTGGAAGGAAAAGAGAGGAAAGACGCCAATCCGGTGTGGGATTTGCCATTAAGTCAGCCCTGGTCGGCAAACTAGCTGGATTTCCAAAGGCTATAAACGACAGGCTCATGACCATTAAATTGCCCCTGCTGAATGGGAGGAAGCATGCAACCATTGTGAGTGTCTATGCACCAACTATGACCAATGAATATGATGTCAAGAACAAGTTCTATGAAGACCTGCACAATGTGTTAACATCTGTTCCCAAAGGAGACAAACTTATACTCCTTGGGGATTTCAATGCCAGAGTAGGCACGGACACCACCTCTTGGAATGGCATTATTGGAAAGCACGGAGTCGGAAATTGTAAAAGCAATGGACTCCTCCTTCTTCAGACATGTGCCGAACACTATCTCCTGATTACCAACATAATTTTCCGTCTCCCCATGAGAAACAGGACATCGTGGATGTACCCTTGATCGAAACTCTGGCACCTCATTGACTATGTCATCGTCAAGAGGAGTGACAGACAAGACGTTAGGGTGACAAAATCCATGTGTGGTGCCGAATGTTGGACAGACCATCGTCTCATTGTCTCGAAAATAAACATTCACATCAAACCACCACGGCGTCCTCAAGGGGTGAAAATGCAAAAAAAAAAAAAAAAAAAATAAATAAAACTAAATGCCACCCGCCTAAACAGCAAGAAAATGCAGCTGTCGTTTGAAAATACGCTGGAAGACCGCCTCAAGCCCAATGCTGCAGCTAAACAGGATACAGAACCAGAATTTTCAACACTGCTATGGAAATCCAGGGTCCAACCCCCCAAAAGCATAAAGAATGATTTGATGAAAATTCCGAAGACATCAACCAATGGTTGGCAGAGAAATATCTTCTCCTCAAGGCAAATTTGAATGACACAAAATCAACATAAAAAAAGATGCCTTCAAGACCATTCAGAGAGTAGTGCAGTAGAAACTTCGGAACATGCGGGACTCCTGACTGAGCAGCAAAGCTGATGAAATTCAAACCTTTGCTGACAGACATGATATGAAAAACTTCTACGATTCACTGAAAGCGGTCTATGGTCCTACATCACCAGGCACAGCTCACCTCCTCAGTGCAGATGGGGGAAAATTGGTCACCGATAAGAAAGACATCTTTCAGCGCTGGGCAAACATTTCAGCAACATCTTAAATGCAACTTCCTTCTTCGATGATGAAACCATCAACTGCCTTCCTCAAGTTCCCATCAATGATACACTTGATGACCTGCCAACCATAGTGGAAGTAAACAAAGCCATCCAGCAACTCTCCAGCGGCAAGGCACCTGGTCCGGACTTCATCCCGGCAGAGATATACAAGGCAGGTGGGCCGGTCCTAACAGAGTAGCTTCACCAAGTCTTTACAAACATATAGGTCAACGAGACCATGTCACAAGATTTCAAGGAAGCGTCAATAGTCACCTTTACAAACGAAAAGGAAACCGCCAATCCTGTGACAACCACCTAGGCATCTCCTTGCTTACAATTGCAGGGAAGATACTCGCCAGAATTCTTCTAAATCGCCTCACAGCCCATCTCGATCAAGGTCTTCTTCCCGAGAGCCATTGTGGCTTCAGAAAAGAACGTAGAACTGTTGGCATGATTTTGGCTGTAAGGCAGCTGCAAGAGAAATGTCAGGAACAGAACTGCGAAATGTTCTCCACTTTCATTGACATTATCAAGGATTTTGATACAGTCAGCAGAGAAGGACTGTGGAAGATTATGGCAAAATATGGCTGTCCACGAAAGTTTGTCCAAATAGTGCAGCTATTTCATGATGGCATGCAGGTAAGAGTACAGGAAAATGGTGAACTGTCTGAGCCATTTCCTGTCACCAATGGAGTGAAACAAGGATGTGTCCTGGCACCAACATTGTTCAGCCTCATGTTTTCAGCTATGTTGACGAATGCCTTCGAGAACAACGACATTGGGATAGACATCAACTATCGCATGGATGGAAAGTTATTCAATCTCAGAAGGCTGAAAGCTAAAACCAAAACTAACAGCGACAACGTCAGAGAGCTCCTGTTTGCTGATGATTGCGCTCTATACGTCAACTCAGAGGCGGACATGCAACATAATGTTTCAGCTTTCTCACATGCCTGTGTCAACTTTGGGCTCAATATCAATTTGGAGAAGACTGTAGTTATGTACCAGTCAGCTCCAGGGAATAATCACACTATGCCGAATATCAAAGTGAATCGTCATAGACTAAGTGTTGTGGACAAATTCACCTATCTTGGCAGCAATGTGTCACAGGCTGCCACAACTGATGATGAAGTGAATGCAAGTATCTCCAGGGCCAGCACGGCTTTTGGCAGGCTGTACAAGAATGTGTGGGACAAAACAAAAATGGAATAAGCCTGCAAACAAAGCTGAAAGTCTACAAAGCAGTTGTATTATCCACACTGCTATATGCTTGTGAAACCTGGACTGTTTATCAGCGACACGCTAGGAAATTAAACCACTTCCACACAGTCTGCCTTAGGAAGTTACTGAAGATTAAATGGCAAGACAAGATCCCAGACACTGAAGTCCTAGAAAGAGCGTCCATGCCCAGTATCCACACTCTACTAATGAAGAATCAGATTCGCTGGGCTGGTCACTTGACTCGCATGCCAGATCACAGGCTCCCTAAACGAATCTTTTACGGCGAGTTGCGTTGTGGTAAACGCTCCCAAGGCGGCCAGAGGAAACGCTTTAAAGACACTCTGAAAATCTCACTGAATGCTTTTGGAATTCATCATGACACCTGGGAGACTGCAGCCAGAGACCGAAATTCGTGGCGTGCATCATTACGCAAGGGTGCAGTCACTTGTGAGGCAACCAGGACTGCAAGAGCTGTGAAGAAAAGACAGAACAGAAAAACCACTGCAGAAAATCATCCTCCAGAAACGTCAAGCATTCTTTGTCCACATTGTCAAAGAACATTTCGAGCCAAAATAGGCCTTATCAGCCATCTTAGAACTCACGGCTCCATACCTTCAACCCCACTGGATGAAATGAATGTTCATCATCATTCTTGATGGACAAACAACAATAACATTATAGCATCCACTCTCCCTATTTTCAATTTATATATTTGTTTCACATCCTTACTGTAATTAGTAATGTAAACATATACAATAATATGTCGTGACAAAGCAAACACAATGAAATCACAGTGAAAACACATGATCATGAATAAAACATTCTTATAAACAGAACAATATGATCAGCATCAGCCTCGGCACTTTTATGCCCTTAGAGAATCATGTTTAAACCAGACAGAAGCAAGTCATAAATCGATTATGTACTTAAAATAAATCCCTTAACCATTATCAGAACTGTCAGCACATGGACTTCAGAAGATAGTTCAACGACCAAACTGTCATGGTATCGACTCCAGAAGACCACCCGACTTTATCATTAAACTGACATGATTTGGGCCAGAGAAAACAGCCTGACTGAAACACTAAATATGTCATTACATGGAATACAGAAGAACGACTGACTGAACCATTAATTCTCCCATGAACATGGACCACAGAAGACAGAATGACTGAAACGCTAAAATTATCATGACATGGACCACAGGTGACACTCTGACTGAAACACTAAAACTGTCATGTCACAGACCACAGAAGAAAGACTAATACGGAAGAGAGCCTTACTGGAACACTAAAAGTGTCATAATATGGACCAGAGAAGTATGATGGAAGAGAGGATATTGCAGACATAAAAGAGAGCTGTTGAGTTTGACATAAAAATATGAGGCAATAATCTAATCTAATGGCCTACAACGGCTGGATACAGATTGAGCCATCAAAGAAGCTTGATCATGCCTTCATGAGATCTTTTGGCATTTAACAGCTAACAACTATGGCTTCGCATTCAAGAATTGCTTCCATACGTTTGCTTGGTAATCTGCTAATTTCTTCTGCAGTGCATTTTCTCTCAATTTTCATTGGGTAGCATCATCCCCTTTCAAAAGAGAGGGCACCTCCTTCCATCTGCTAGCCCAAGGAACGCCATTGTAAAAGGTAGGTACCCAGTGGGCCCCTCAACCATGGAAACGTGAAGCCATGATTGCAGGTTCCAGAAGCTCATGTCATCAAATTAACGACAGTTGACAGAAGCTAATTGCATACCAATAACAATATGTGCCAGAGGCCCATGGCATCAAGTTAAAAACAGTTACCAGAAGGCCACAGTATCAAGTTCATGACAACTTACAGATCTCTTGATAGAGACAATGGCTGACTACTTACTTTACTGATGTCTAGAAAACTACAGCAGGGGAGAACAGGAAGAAGATAGAAATAGAAAAAAAGGATCTTACATGCATACGAAAAGAGTGTGCCAGAAAATAATTTGACGAACCTGTTACTATCTTGCCAAGAAGAAAAGACCCTCTGTGATATCTACAAGAAAATTGAAAACACAAACACAGAATGGAGGATTGCTTATACTTTTGGGTGGAGAAAAACAGGGAAGAAATGGCGTAGCAGTATACCTGTCAAAGATCCATACAGGAGTTTAGAGGGTTAAGACGGAGCTATACAGAGAACACCAGACAGGAGAGACACAGGCACTATATTTAGCGTGACAACAGGACACACTGGTGTCAACTAATAGGTTATTGAGTGCTGATGAGCGAGGGTTTCCCAAGACCATAGGGAACTCGCTTCTCGACAAGTAACTGGAGAATACCAGTTACTTGAGTTAAGTAACCAAGCGTGCTGGGACTCTACGCACGCAAACTCGCCAGCGCACGCAGGACTGAATGTCCGAGGTTCAACACGCAACTACCAGCGTGGGACAGACTGGAATAAGGACTGATAGAGAGCAGACATGTTCGCTAGGAACCTTATATAGTTTATCAGCAATAGTGTTGGCTAGGCTTTAGATTCCAATTAGTTATTAGTATCATTGTGTTCACCTCTTACATGCATCTGTGAAACATACCATGTTGTTAATTATCCATGATGTATTCCGCTCGCAGAGCTTGTGTGTAAATAGCTCTAAATAAAAATGTATCCTTTTGTAAACCACACGAGTTATTGATTCGTGTCGTGCAAAAGTAGGGAGTCCTGAATTATCCTGTCGCACGTAGGTTGTTGACAATACCTGAACATTTACAACACACACGTATTCAATATAACACCGCAAGCGACTCAATCATTTGTGTCAGACTTAACATCAAGCAACATCACACTGCTTCAAGTACATGCAACTTCAACAATGACAGAAGAGACAGATATTAAAATACTTTATTTCTTCCAAACACGGCAGAAAATATGAGGACAAAATACCTTCCTAATAGTAATGGAAGACTTGTATTTATTTGTGGGTACAGATAGCACACCAGAAGATAGATGAGATTGACACATATAGTGAGAAAACAACATAGGAAATGGAAAATAAATAGGGGATAAATTGACTGATTATAGCCAATGCAATGTTTTCACAACATCTAAGAAGGTTACTTACCTGGACACCACCCGAGGGAGAGACTAAAAACCAAAAAATAATAATGTAACAGTCATGAACAAACACAACAGCCAAAAGTCTGCAAAGTGCTGTTGTGGTAGTGACCATGAGAAATAAGTAATACTATAAGGCAAACTCAGAAAACTCATTAAACAAACAACCGGTCTGTTATGGTGCCAGTGAAATACCGGAAGAACATGCAAAATAAGTTAAGAGCCTATTTGAAACATTGACAAATCCAAGAAGAGAGTACCACGAATGAATTAGCTACACATGCCAGAAGTAGCAGTTGTCGTAGAACGGTTCCAATCACATAGCAACGAGCTAGCCTCAAAGCTGCTTCATTCCAGTACCCGCGAAAACCCCACGTAGAATATCTATGACTTGAAACCCCCAGGCGAGGGAAGCGAGCCTCTGTAGTATGAATCTAGTCCGGATATACTACTCGGCGAATTAGAGCTGGACGCGGGGTAGGTGTACAAGCCTTGAACAGCAACCATATTACAACATTGCAGGCATGGGGCATCCAAGCCCTAATGTGAGATCCGTCAAACGCCTGAAGCTGGCGTGGTATACTTCCGCATTCCGAAGACGAAAACTTCCAACCACTCTAAAAACTTCAAAAGTTAGCATCCGCGTACAGCGCGTCATATTCAGGGGCAAATCCTCAGCAAGTTGGGTGATACCGATGTGATACTTTATTAGAGATGTGCAGAACGGACATAAAGCAGCCATCATACATATGTATACCATGTAGGTGCACAAGTGAGGTATGCAAAACATACGCACTCGACGAGGGGTAGAAAGATGACTACTGGGCATTTACAAAGTCTGTGGCGCTTGATGATAAACACTCAACAATGTCGCTGACTGAGAGATTCATATATCACGCTCGTTACACTGTAATTAACATCCGTGTGTTGACGGGGGGGGGGGTGAATAGAGCGCTCTGTTTTGCGAAGAAAAGCACTTGAGATGTCAAGAGTATTATTTCCGTGTAGCGCGCGCTTGATACAAAAATGCAGGGGTGTATGCTTCGATGTATGATGGGGGTTGAATATTGTCTTAATCTCATGTACAATTTATTTCGAGCGTAAAGCTTCTAAAAAATCTGCGCGGGCTTCATCTCGCCCCTTCAGAATAAGAAAATTGTTTTGTCGCTTTTTCCGGATCTGCCGGAGCCTTGCTTCGAATATCTTTTTTTTTTTTTTCATATGACGAAATTTCTTTTCTTCGTCAAAATATTAACTTAAACTCCGTATCTGCAATCCTCCGTCATCCATAACCTTTGAAACAAGGTCGGATATACTAGACAGCTCATTCTCTGCCAGGACCCGAAATTCATCGTCTTTCTTAGCTTTCGACGTTACTTTGTAGGACGCTAGTTTGCTTCCAGTGGACATGAACCTGCAAGCTAGGGCAGCTATCTCAAGCCCAATAACTGCAGGGGCGGCAATAATGGTGGTGAGAAGCTCAACAACTCCCCCATCCCATACCAAGGCTAGCCTCCAGCATCACGCTGTACACAGCGAATGATGTATTAACGGCATATTTTTTATAAAGGGAGCACGTTTGTCCATTTCCAGTGACTTCCGAAGTCGGGTAATCTCTTGAATGTGATAGGTAAGGCAGTTACTCGTCTGAAATGAGGGATATAGGGTCATTATTCTTTGTGCATCAATGTAATATTTATGCTCACTTCTTTAACTGAGAGATTAAACTCTCAACGCGAACAGCGCTAAAAGGGCCGCTATTGAACAAAGCCAGATCAAAGCAATAACATTATTAAAGATTATTTCATCAACCCCAACCTCAGCAAGCTCTACTGCAATGTCAGTCTCTGTCGCCCGGGCAGACCACTGTTCGTCGGCCCCGAACGTGATTACGAGAGCAATATGCCTTTTAGATGTCAACGCACTCCATTTAATATGACACCGGGAAGAACAGGGACCGCTTCAGCCTGCCCTGCAACCCCAATAGCTAGCTCGAGATTGATTGTTGACCCATTAGGAGGCTTACCAAGCAAACCAAGGTTTGTGTTGAATTCGGCGGCGGCCTTCAAGCAGTTTCTAGTTCCCTGGACTTTACCCTCAGTCACCTGTACGGCATAGAAGAGAGGCTTGGGTCACTGCATTTTCAGAAACGACTGGTATGTCATAACATTGGCCTTGGTGGTGCGTTTCACCGTCTTGCAGGCCTAATAACTCACGAACGTTTTACAAATTTTGGTTAACCCGATGAGTATTCCATTGTGCTCGATGTGAGTCAGAAGCTCAAGCTTCATGTCCCAGTCATCGTCGTCGGGATGGCCTATGGGGGGGGGGGGGGGGGGGGGAGGGGGGAACGGTCATAGACCTCTGGGGATGAACTGGAGGTCATAGATCTTGTAATGTTGTACGGCTCTCGACATCCAAGAGTTTCGGCCACCCCGGAAAAGGTAAGGATCGAGCATGCTCTATGGCGATGCCGGTCTGGAACTTCTGAATCAGCCATTGCGTTGTTTGATATGGAGCACGCAGCTTAGATAAACCAGAAGTATGTCTTTGCTTTATTCGTCACAGACTGAAAGTCTCATATCTGATAGAGTTCCAGTCTCCAATTTATTTTAATAATTAGGAACACATAAAATTTCGTTTCTCCATTGGTTTCATTCCTGCTTTTAACGGGCACAACCAGGAGGAGTATGGAGAGAAGTGCATTATGGCGGTTTTCATGTGATTACAGACCCTTCTGATGAACGTATAACTCTTTATATATGATCATCATCATCAAGTGCCGTGCCAGCTGGCGTAGGCGTTCATGGCTCTCCACAGATCTCGGTCTTTGGTTTTCTGGATCAACTCTGCTGCTGATATTCCTCCTTGCCACCGTCTCAATCCATCCAGCATCATTTCTCTTGGTCTGCCTCTGCCTCTCTTCCCCTCGATCTTTCCAGTTGTCACGATGTTCTCCAATGCCTCTCTTCTCATCACGTGACCGAAGAAAGATGTTTGTCTCTGTCTTGTTGTTGTATATAATGTTCTAGTTTCATTAGCCTGCTTCAGGCAGTCATCGTTAGTTACTCTGGCAGTCCAAGGAATTCGCAACATTCGTCACAGGAACCACATCTCTGTTGCTTCTAATTTCTTCTTACTTTTTTCATTTAATTCCAAGATTCACTGCCATACAGCAAAACTGGTTCTACATAGCATTTCAGCACTCTCTTTCTTACATTCAGTGATAGTGACTTATTGCACAAGATACTCTTCATTTTCTGAAATGCGGCTTTTGCTTATATAAGATAAGGTTAGGAAAAGTCTTAGCATGGGTTATCTTACGGTACGACCCACTGAACACAATTTGGCTGGAGTACGCAAGAGCCTTGCCTATCCCTCCCCAGCCAAAGGCTTTCCCTCCTAAACACCGCCAAGACTTAGAGACCAGATGCGGGGTTTAGCGTCAGAGAAAACTTCCGAGGCTCAAAGATGTGCTTGTCGAGTGAATCCATATCAAAATATTCGTCGTGGATAGTGATAGTCTCAGTACCATATTGGAACCAGGTGTTGCCCAGCTTCTGGGAAATATTAGTCGACGCGGGATAGAACAACAAAACCACGAGAGCAGCCTCCAGTTCACGATCACGATTGTCTAGGACCAGGTTGAGGGGGATGGGTTCCCCACGTTGACCGTTGCTTAGCGTGATATACATATTACCACTGCTAATAATAATGACTGCTTACGAGTTCAACAAACGCGCCAAGTACCCGGTGGGTGGGGCATACCAGCTGACTACCATAAGGGATCTCGAAAGTAGCCATACAAGTAAATCTGCAAGGTGTCTTTCAGACGCAGTTCCACAACGTATTTGAAAAAAACTACCGGCTGCCATACGTGGAGTCAGACCAGATCGTACAAGTTGGTACAGCAAGCCGATGCAATTCTGGCAAAACCAAGTCAACTTCGCTGTATGGTGTGGCAGGGAAGGCTATGGGGTGTCCGCCAACGAGCACCTGTCCGATGCAGACCACTAACGCGAGCCGTCTTCATATTCCGCATCTGCTACCAGTTTCACCGACTCCTCATAGAAATTCGTGTGACCCTCCCACAAGACCAGAGTTGGCCCAACTTTGAGAATCCATACGACGTAAGAGCCTATGAGCGTATATGCGCGGATTCGGAATTTCCCAGAATTATGACTGGAGACGGAGCGGACTGAATAAAGGGTGGAATAAGTATACAATTACTGGGCGAACAGTGGTTATCACGCCCTGAATGATGGCCAATGCGGCTTATATGATCTAAAGCGACTATAGTGCACGAAAAAGACAACGAACGATATTTTACACGGAGAGTACATCTCACAAGACATTCTGATGACAGACAGTGCCCGGTGCCCCTTCGTCCTTGACAAATAACAAAGCTTCACTCGGCCGAATGTTGAGTAACTAAATAACAGCATTCGAACCTACGTGTGAGCCATCTTGGGGGCCCATGCTCAGACTAGACGGCACGTTCCGGGAACTGGGACGGTGTTTGATGCCTAGAAACAATTCCTGGCGTCAGTGAAAGACGGCATCTCTTCTCTCGTGGACCTCTCGGCGACCGTCAAAAGGTATCAAGATGTGCTACAAAACGCCAGCTCAAAAGTGGCCTATGGAACAGGGTTGTACATGACCCTTAGCAACATGCTGTACCGAAATGGTCAGAAAGCAGGGTTTAACATGATCATTATTGCATAGCCAGGTCTTAAAAGTGGCCTGAATATTGCCATTAATGCCCCAGATCCCCATCCCCCCCCCCCCCCCCCCACCATTTGCGTCACAAATAGCAGCGCTGCCCAGCATTGCGCAGCCAGCTCATCACGAACCAGAGCCAGCACCGGCACCTACGATGCAGCTCGCCACCTGCATAGCTGATAAGACACCGGGGCTGGAGCAACAAACCAACAACAAAAATAAAACACTAATTGTTGGGAGTGTCGCAGTCGGTGTAGTGGTCCTATAGTTTCTTCGTTAGTCACTCTCAGACAGCCAGTAGCACCAAGCCGCCACGCATAATCTCAAAGGCCAAGAGATACCAGCCAGCCATCCTAAAGTCTTATTCAAGAAGTTAAGAAGTTAGGAGATAATGTCGCCTATAATTCGAATCCATTCCCTATGTCCAGGGCCAGGTGGTGGACCAGGTGGTGGGCCAGGCACTGGGTAAACGGGATACCACCACTTTCGCCGCCAGTAATAGCTAGGGGGACTGTAGAAATTAAGAGACCAATCGCTGTGAAAATGCTGGCTATGGTAATGTCTTCCTCTCGGAAAAGATTTCGCAACTTCTCACCTAGTGTGGAGTCTTCATTGACCACATGATGAATGGTTTAACGGATCTGCTCGAATTGGGTGCGAAAATCTTTGTGTACCTCAAAGACCTCAACTAAGAGCCTCTTCTTCGCTTCTTCAATCTCTGCAATATTTTGTTCTTGAATGTCCCTACTTTCCTCATCAGGTGCTATCAGAATTGTTCGCTGCCGACGAGCGATCTGTTTGTCCTTCTGCTCGATAATGATGAGGTAGTTGGTGAGCTTACCTTTAATCGTCATCACTGATGTGTCAAGCGTCATAAGCTCACCGAGTTCTCTCACCGGAGGTAGGAATTTCTCCCTCAGACACTTGTCTACTTGAGAAGGAGAGTTTTTTAAAGACCGCTTCACTTCTGGGGTCGACATGGCGCGTTCTATGATATTGCGAACATTTTGTGGGACATCCCGAATATCCGCAATACGTAGAGCAGTTTTTTTTTCCTGCGTCAGAGCACTATCTTATCAGTATGCCAGAGGACGGTGAAAGCATTTCGTGGAAGTTTGTCCACAAATCACAATGCACGTTTGTTGAGGCTACTCAAAGCTAAAGGCATGCCATCATCTAACCGTGTGATTCGATCACCTGTAATTGAAAACGCGCCCGTAGTAGAGTCCCTCGTAATTGATTGATAGTCTATGCCCTTTATGGGTCTCACACCGCACTTTGACTACACGTTTCTAAAATAATCATTAATGGCACTGTTTTCTAATCCCACTTTTAAGCTGGGGGTCGGGCCAACCCCAAGTCATCTGGATACTCGGCATTAACAGTGCGGGGATTATCAATATCAAAGTCGTCGATGAAGCTTCTCTCCTCCTCATCAGCCCTTTCAGGCGGCGTCTTCGCCACCAATGTCCATAAGCTCAACTCTATCCATATTAGATATTGCTACAGTTACAAAATAACAATTGTTACGAAGTAACTATCCATGTCTTTAAGTACATATTGTCGTAATCTTAACTCTTACCGCCGTCTTCGGTAGCCACTCGGGGTGAAAGGCACGCGGTAAACGAGCTACGTGACCAACAACTACTATTGGCCCGATTCATTCGACGCGATCGTTTCCCCATTCTCAGTATGCACAATGTTATCGTGCCTATGTCGATGTGTTTGGCATTCAATACCGCCCACAGCTCCCCTGATGTCAACCGGACTGTGGTCCAGAACCTCGGCCAATCGCTGGTTCAAAAGCTGACCATCAGGCTTTCCAGCAATGTAGTCTTCTCACTTGTGGACAGGGACTTCTACAACACCTACCAGTATCTTTAGAAGAATAGACAGGAACGGACGAACATGGTGTATCAATGCATCGTGTCATATATTGCGAAGGGACTGGGGATCACTGGTGTGCATAACCAATATTCTGGACAAAGAAGCTGGGCCCCATCCTCTTCTAATTTTCAATAATCAAGAATATGACCCTTGAGTATTTCAGACTCGGTTTCATTTTCGTCTAGGTGGTTGTGGTCCTTTTGGGAATAGTTAATACCAAATGAGACTCTGCCCCTTCACCAAGGATTCTATAGCTCTCTAGCCCCCTTAGATAGTCTACGTAAAGTCTGAAAAGACTTCATCAGCATGAATCAGGTGAAGAATAGCATGGGTCTTGAGCAGTCATGAGATATAGAGTCTTCTCTCTCCCATCTGTTATTTCATTTTATTGAGTTTAGTAATTTGGTAAATGATTATTTAAATTACTTATACACAAAGAACACCTTGTTTTCACAAATAAAACAGAGTTTTAACAGACAAGTTGAACTGGAATTAAATCATGAGATCCGGTTACTGTTTGTGTCCTTTTATTGATTGGGCCTGTTTCTTTTGGCCTTTTGATAAAGACATTTCACATTTTATATATTGATACATGGTTGTTATCATGACAACAATCAATGTGTAAATGCATATCAGTACCATCAATTTTCAGCCAATCAATAAAATAATAGTAATAATAGTAATAGTAATGGTAGTGTGATATAAGATCTTTTCCTGTAGAAAGAAAGTTAAATCTTAATTTGCCCTATATGGTTTTGGGCTGTCCTGTCATACTTTTCCATCTGAGGGATTGGGTGTGTTTTGGCTAGAGAAATGTCACCTCTGAGTGGTAGACTGGGTTGAGCCTTGGTCCATAGACTTGATGGATCCGTTTCAGTACTTGCCAGTGAAGCTACTCTGAAGGCTGCCCTTGCTCTGGTCAAGGCTTGAGGTATCAATCCATCTCAAGTACGGGGATCATCTTCTCTGCCTCCCTCTTCTGGTCGCCACCAAGAACATCACTGTGTAAAATTCACATATGTTTGTATAATCCTACCAATGTAATACTCTATAATGCAAGTAAGAATAAACAAGACACACCAAGAAGGATAAGGTCGGAAGAAATCTAATATCCTGAAAGTAGGAACTAGTTCTCCCCTCTCCTCTGATCTGGTGTTGTGTTAATTTGTGTGTGGTCAGAGATTATCACACTGTATGCACCTGCTATCATCTGTTCCCTGCTGTATGCATGTTCTCAGTGTACCTGGGGTTCATTGAGAAGAGTACAGTCAGACATTGATAAGAGTAATGATGTGTTGTTCCACTGAGCATTTAAGTCAAGCTGATAGGGCAAGACCATGACAAGGATACGATGCATTTTAATAAATGGCATACAATACAACATCTTCATCAACTCATTTCGATTAGGCATAGTGTTAATAAATGTTTCTCTGCACCTTCCAAATTAACTAACTTGTCTTATTCTTCTTCTCCTAAATCATTTTCCATTACCTGCTGTTGTGGTGGTGTTGAGTGGTGTGCTGTGTTGTGTAGTGTGTTAAGTTAACTTCTGTTGATTGTGGTTCTCATAGCTTGTACCACATTCCCCCATCTTCATCAGTTAATATGAGTATAACTCATCTAGTATCTTATTGTTATCTATGGCCATCATACAGAACTTCTGATGTGTATTTGTTACAAAATGTAATCCATACAAAATCATGACAACAATACATTAGTAAGAGGTTGCTACAAAATGTACCTCTCTTAATCCTCCTCTCTTCTTCTACATATTATTTTATTCTTCTTCTTCTGTTATCAGTGCATATCATGTCCATTCTGTTGGCTATCAACAGTTAGCTATAGACCGAGTTTGTTTACCTTTTGCTCTGGACAGATTATCTAGGCCGTCTGTCACAATTGGCGTCTGAAGCGTAACCCGTTTTAGGCAGTGCAGCTAATGAGTGCTTTGTCTAAGTGAAAATCTGACACATAAATACAACTATTTTCTATCAAACCCTATTATTTCAATTCATGAAGAGGGAAGAAAAGATATAATCTCTCTCTCAGCTCTTTAAATTGTGAATAGGCAGAAATAAGTACGTTTTCAAGCGAGGCAGTGGTTCTCGTGCACAAACTGTCTTTTGAATAACAGATAGCATTGTAAGCAGTTTTGATGAAATGCATAAGAGTGCGTTTATATTCTCACCTCGTACAGTTGTCTGTGATAGAATGTTTTAGTATGTACACATTAAAGCTAACAGATATCTTGAAGAACTTCAGAGGTTGCAGTTTTGAGAAAGTATGAGATTGTCAGTTTTGCCGGGGAAAAGGCTCTGTGTAGTCAGAAGATAGCATTCGACAATTTTACACTTCAGAGGTTTTATTTTGTCAGTAATACATTTAAATTGACGTACAAACACTGGATACCTCTACTGTATGTATCTGGGCATCACATAGATCTGAGGATTCACACGCTTAACTCGGATTTAGGATCAAACTGCCGTCTTTTTCATGAAAAACACCGGTCACACTAGTTATCTGACTGTTTGTCAGGGCAGTTGGCGGAGAAGTGCGCGATTTGAATATTGAACGCTAGCGGCAGGTCAGAGTCGTCATCACGTGACCTGCTCTTTCCAATGATTTTACTAGTTGTAGACGCTGTAATTTTCAAATTTAGACGACACCTGTCCATCTTCGGTGCCATGTTGGTGTCGTTCGCTTTAGTGCGGTCAGTTGTATAACTTCCTCTGTTTTGGTGTGCAAATGTTGACGCACTGTACAATGATGGTTGGTGATTATGTCACATAGCCCCACCCCAGATTGTTCTACGGTATGGAACTAAGGTTTCAGCATTTACAGTTGTCAAGCTCTTCCTATATGATTTACTCCAATTTATTCTCTTCTGCAGCTGACTGACATGGTTCATCAGACACTGGGTGTCGACTCAGGAATTCTGCTCCCACATTCATCTTTCCAGGAACGTATTCAATCTGGAACGAGCATGGTTGAAGAAGCAATGACCACCTCATAAGTCGTGCATTCTAATTCTTTGCGAGAAACATGAGTGGTTGATGATCACACTGTACGGTGAAGTGTTTGCCATATAGGTGTGTCTGGAACTTCTGTACACTCCATACGAGCGCAAGACACTCTCTCTCTCTCTATAACACTATAGTTTTTCTCAGCTGCATTCAATTTCCTGATGGCAAAAGCCACAGGGAATAACTCTGATGGTACATCTCCCTTTCTCTGCAACAACGTTGCCCCAATTCCTACGTTACTGGCGTCGGTGCGCAGCACGAATGGTTGGTCGAGGTCTGGTAGATGTAAAACTGGATGAACTGTTAATGCTTGCTTGAGTGCTGTGAAAGCTCTCTCACATTCAGCTGACCAATTGACTTTCTCTGGTTTCCCCTTTTTGTAAGATCTGTTAAGGGTGCTGACAGAGTGTTGAAGTCTTTGATGTATCTTTGATAGAATCCACATAAGGATACAAATGATCTCACATCCTTCTTTTTTTTTGGACGATGTGCTCTCTGGAGTTTTTCCACATTTCCCTCTTGTGGAGTTATTAGTCCATGAGATATCTTATGACCTAGAAAGTCCAATTCTTGGAATCCTATTTGACACTTCTTTGGTCTAGCCGTCAAACCAGTTTCTCTGACGCGTCTGAACAAAAGATGCAGTGTTTCTACATGCTTTTCAAATGTTTCAGTTGCGATCAGTATGTCATCCATGAAGTGACTGATGTCTGGATGCTGTAATGGGTCAAGTAATTTTTTCATCATACGTGTAAAAACGCTGGGAGCATTACTTAATCCGAATGGACGTACGCTGAACTCATAGTGTCCTCCAGGCGTGCTGAAAGCTAACCATGGTCTAACTTCCGGTTTTACAGGAATCTGATAATATCCCGTGCTGAGATCAATCCTTGTAAAGTACTTAGCTCGGTTGAGTGCTGTGAAGGAGTTTTTTTCTGATCAGGCAGAGGTTCTGCTTGGAATTCAGTAATAGCATTGAGCTGTCAATAATCGATGCACAATCTATGTTCTCCACTTGGCTTTCTCAATAAAACGACGCTGGCACTGTAAGGTGATTCAGATGGTGAGATTATTCCTGCGGTGAGTAGTTGTTGTATTTCTTCCTCTAAAGTCTTTTACTCTGCATAAGGAACTGGGTAAGTCTTGACTCGCACAGGTACTGTGTCATTTAACTTCATGTCAAATTCCTCCAAATCAGTACTTCCTGGCTTATCTGTAAGTACTTCTGCATACATTGCCATAAGTTCCCTAATCTGCTCTTGCTGATCCTTTGATAAGTTGGGATTGATGTCCACACCCTTAAAGGTCTCTTTGGCTTACAGTGGGTACTCGACTCCCATTGTTGATCCTTCTTCGACTTCAGTAGCCACGCTCATGTCCAACAGATATGCAGGTTCGGTTGTTGAGGGTCTTTCATTATATTTCTTCAAAAGGTTTATGTGGAAAACGTTCATCTTGCCTTTGACAGAAATCGTGTAGTTGGTACGAGATCTTCTCCGCCACTACATAAAGTCCTCTCCATCATATTTGCAGCTTATTCTGACTGGTTCGAAGCAGCAACATCACATTCTCTCCTATCTCAAGCTCTCTATCTTTTGCCTTTTAGTTGAAGTAACGAGCAATTCTTCGTCTGGCGTGACGTAGATTGACATTCGCTTGTTTCCAACTGTGTTGAAAACGATCTTTCAACTCGGCAACATACGTAAATGCAGTCACGACTGTATCGTCTGTATTATCATCGGTACAGGTTCGGAGTAACGCCTCAAGTGGTCCTTTGATCGGTCGTCCAAACAACAGTATGGCTGGAGCAAAACCTGTTGAGTGATGGGGTACTTCCCTGTAAGCGAATAGAGCTGCGGGTAAATACAAGTCCCAATCCTCTGTCTTCTAATGGGCAATTTTGAGCAGGATACTGATCAATGTCCCGTTAAACCGTTCCACAAGTCCGTTTGACTGAGGGTAATATGTTGAACTGAAGATATGTCGTGAATGAAAAAGTCTGAACGTCTCTTCCATAAGTTTACTACGAAACTGTGAACCGTTGTCCGTCAAGATTCTTTGTGGGAATCCTAGACGTGTGAATATTCCTAATAATGCATCAGCGACATGTTTGGAGTCACAGCTGGGCATAGGAACCGCTTCGGCTCACATGGTTGTTGTGTCCACAAGCGTTAACATGAATCGTTTTCGCCTCTTCGTTGCTGAGAGAGGTCCGATAACGTCTACCGCCACTTTCTCGAAGGCTATTCCAGTAATGGGCAAACCACGCAACATTGCCTTTGGTGTCCGGTGTTTTGGTGATACTTTCTGACACTGTGGGCATGATTTTACAAACCAATGTATGTCTGAGTTCATCACTGGCCAAAAGTAGTGAGTGGCAATCCGCTGTGTAGTAGCGTTGATACACATATGCCAGCTGAAAGGTAGACTATGACCCATTTCTGGTTCTGGGTTCTGTATTGAGTTGGTACAACAAGTTCGTTGAACTCTTGTACAGCTCTACCTGCTCGTCTGTAAAGAAGTGCTGACTTCATAAACAGATCACCTTTACGTGGAGGTAAATGTGTTTTCGGCAGTTTTCTGAAGCAGGGATCCAAGGTGTTGTCAGCTTCTTGTGCCCTCTTCAGTTCCTCCGTTCGAAGGATTGGCGTAGTTGTTTCTGGGGTCTTTTTCGTCTGGGAACGAGTCGTCATTGTCGACATTGCCACAGGTTGAACAGGGTCTCCCAAAAAGACAAATCTACAGCCAAGAATTACAGGATATATAGGATCTCCTAAGATTGTTTCCTTGATTGTCCCAGTGACATAACGAGATGCTATGCTCACCTTCGCCACCGGAAGAGACATAGTTGTAGAACTCTTCAGGGGTCCCTGTAATTCGACGATCTCCTCTGTCACCTGTTCCGGGTGAACTAAGGATGATGAAACAACGCAGTCATACGATAACCCGGTATCGTAGAGACAGGTCGTTTTAAATCCATTCAGCAATATAAATTCTACAACCGGAAGATGAGATAATGTGTCTTTATGAGGTGTCTGATAGGACGTTTCATCAGTGTTCACTCGTTTCTTTCTTCGGCTGGCCAAACATGCAGCTGTGTGTGGAAGTGGCTTCTTCCTACAATTTTTATATGTGTGAACTCTGATTTTGCAAAACGTGCAGAATGGTTTTTCCTCCTTCAGCGCTGTTTGGGCTAAGTTTTGAGTGGTGCTTTTGGATTTCCAATTGTTCTTGGTGGCTAAGTTGCTATCACCCTCCTTTGGCTTTCGAGATTTATCTTGAGGGGGAGTGTTGGCCGAACGTCCCTTGCCACCAATCTCCTTCTGAGATTTTTCAAATCTCTCAGCCAGGATGATGAAGTTTTCTAATCGGTCAGACCCGTTTTGTGTCAAAAATGCTTTCATCTCATTCGACATTTTGCCTTTAAGTGGATCTACAATGATCATCTCGCGTAGTCCCTCGAAAATTTCATCGAACCTTCCTAGGCAGGCCCATCATTGGATGTAAGATTTCAATCTGTCAACAAGTTGTGCATAGCTTTCGCCCGGCTCTTTCCTTGCGTATTTGAACCGAACTTTATAAGAGTCACCGTCCACTTCAAATCGGCTTAAGAGTGCCTTCTTGAGTGTCGCATAGTCCTGCTGTTCCTCACGTGTGAGTCGAGAGAACACGTCGTACGCGGTTGACCTTAATGCTTGTGACAACTTAGTTGCCCATCTTTCTTCCTCCAGTCCACAGCTGACGCACATCAATTCGTAGCGTGACAAAAAAGCCTCGATGTTGTCTGTCTGGTCATTGAATTGTTCAAAAGGAATTGACATAGCTCCGCAATTAAGGTGGGAGACAATAGAATGTTGCTCTGCCACTGGAAAACCTAATGAGTTTGAGGGTGTAGGAGCAATTCCTCCCTCTAGTCTTCGGATCACCAAGTCAGTTTCCATTCTCTTCAACTCCAGCTGGTGTTGACGTTCTCTCTCCTTATCACTGATTTCATCTTATCTCAGGGCTGTTTCAGTCTGAAGTTTCTTTTCTTCCAACTCATATGCCTGTAGTTGTTCCCTTTCTTTTTTAGTTATTTCAGCCTGAAGCTTCCTTTCCTTCTCATCTAATTCAGCCTGAAGTTGTTTCTCCTTGAGGGCTAGATCGGCTTGAAGTCTTTCTCTCCTGTCGAATTCGTCAGAGACATACTTCGCCAGCTCGGGGCCGTCTAAACCGTATTGTTTACCTTTAACAATTATCTGGGCCCGAAATTTAGCAGATTCGGCAATGCTTATTGTTTAATGTTTTTATTGTTTAGCAAAAAAATTTTTTAGTGCAGTTTGATCTGATCCGTGCAAGCCTGTCACTCCCTGGATCTGCAAATATATAGCAAAGCATGCACTATATTAACCAAGCAATCAAGAACTTCTTTTGAACCCTGGTAACAGTTCGGATAACACTACTGGTATCTGACCGAAGAAACTTTAGAAACTCTATTTCCTGTCTATCTGTCAATGCTCCACAAGCTAAAGAGAGAAGACATAGAAGTAACCAGAATGATTCCACTCTTATGAAGAGAATCTAAAATTAGACATATTTCCCTCCGGATAAAGATTTTTCCGGTAGGTGACGAAATATTGTAAATTCAAATTCTTCTGAGGAAAAACACTTTCTCTATAAGAGAACAGTGTTTAGACAGTAGATTTATACACTATCTTCTTCTGGAACACCTTCTCTGAACTGGAGACACTATTTGGAAGAGTCCTTAAAAATTCAGAAGAAATGTCTAGTCACCACATTCTCATTACATAACCCCGGCATGTGGTTATCAACCAGTAACAAACATGATGTCTGTCTATCATCAAATCATAAAATGACAATATTCTAATCTGAAAATCTATGTGTACAATTTTTAAAATTGTTTAAACAAGTACAATGTATCCTGTGTAGCTCAATCATTTCTGCTCATATCAGGTATCATTTATCCTTTCGGGTTTAGTATTCTCAAATAAGTAATCTATTCACTAGGTTTATATCCGGGACGTAGCAACCCAATATGTCATATATTGCGAAGGGACTGGAGATCACTGGTGTACATAACCCATATTCTGGACAAAGAAGCTGGGCCCCATCCTCTTCTAATTTTTAATAATCAAGAATATGACCCTTGAGTATTTCAGACTAGGTTTCATATTCGTCTAGGTGGTTGTGGTCCTTTTGGGAATAGGTAATACCAAATGAGACTCTGCCCCTTCACTATATAGTCTATGTAAAGTCTGAAAAGACTTCATCAGCATGAGTCAGTTGAAGAACAGTATGGTCTTGAGCAGTTATGAGATATAGAGTCTTCTCTCTCCCTTCTGTTTTTTATTGAGTGTTAGTAATTTGGCAAATGATTATTTAAATTACTTATACACATAGATCACATTGGATTCCACAAATAAAAAACATAGTTTTAACAGACAAGTTGAACTGGAATTAAATCATGAGATCCGGTTACTGTTTGTGTCGTTTTATTGATTGGGCCTGTTTCTTTTGGCGTTTTGATAAAGACATTTCACATTTTTTATATTGGTACATGGTTTTTCATCATGACAACAATCAATGTATAAATGTATTTCAGTACCATTAAGTTTCAAACAATCAATAAATAAATAGCGATAATAGTAATGGTGTGATATAAGATCTTTTCCTGTAGAAAGAAGGCTTGAATCTTAATTTTGCCCTGTATGCTTTTGGGCTGTCCTGTAATACTTTTCCATCTGAGGGATTGGGTGTATTTTGGCTAGAGAATGTCACCTCTAAGTGGTAGATTGGGTTGAGCCTGGGTCCATGGACTGAATGGATCCGTTTCAGTACTTGCCAGTGAAGCTGCTCTGAAGGCTGCCCTTGCTCTGGTCAAGGCCTGAGGTATCATTCCATCTCAAGTACCGGGATCATCTTCTCTGCCTCCCTCTTTTGGTCGCCACCAAGAACATCACTGTGTAAAATTCACATATGTTTGTATAATCCTACCAATGTAACACACTATAATGCAAGTAAGAATAAACAAGACACACCAGGAAGGATAAGGTCGGAATAAATCTAATATCCTGAAAGTAGGAACTAGTTCCCCCCTCTCCTCTGATCTAGTGTTGTGTTAATTTGTGTGTGGTCAGAGATTATCACACTGTATGCACCTGCTATAATCTGTTCTCTCCTGTATGCATGTTCTCAGTGTACCTGGGGTTCATTGAGAAGAGTACAGTCAGACATTGATAAGATTAATGATGTGTTGTTCCACTGAGCATTTAAGTCAAGCTGATAGGGCAAGACCATGACAAGGATACGATGCATTTTAATAAATAGCATACAATACAACATCTTCATCAACTCATTTCGATTAGGCATAGTGTTAATAAATGTTTCTCTGCACCTTCCAAATTAACTAACTTGTCTTCTTCTTCTCCTAAATCATTTTTCATTACCTGCTGTTGTTGTGCTGTTGAGTGGTGTGCTGTTTTGTGTAGTGTGTTGAGTTAACTTCTGTTGATTGTGGTTCTCATAGCTTATACCACTTTCCCCCATCTTCATCAGTTAATATGAGTATAACTCATCTAGTATCTTATTGTTATTCATGGCCATCATACAGAACTTCTGATGTGTATTTGTTACAAAATGTAATCCATACAAAATCATGACAACAATACATTAGTAAGAGGTTGCTACAAAATGTACCTCTCTTAATCCTCCTCTCTTCTTCTACATATTATTTTATTCTTCTTCTTCTGTTATCAGTGCATATCATGTCCATTCTGTTGGCTATCAACAGTTGGCTATAGACCGAGGTTTTGTTTACCTTGTGGTCTGGACAGACTATCTAGGCCGTCTGTCACAAATGGCGTCTGTGAATCATAACCCGTTTTAGGCAGTGCAACTAATGAGTTCTTTGTCTAAGTGAAAATCTGACACATAAATACAACTATTTTCTATCAAACCCTATTATTTCAATTCATGAAGAGGGAAGAAAAGATATAATCTCTTTCTCAGCTCTTTAAATTGTGAATAGGCAGAAATAAGTACGGTTTCAAGCGAGGCAGTGGTTCTCGTGCACAAACTGTCTTGTGGATAGCAGATAGCATTGTAAGCAGTGTTGATGAAATACATAAGAGTGCGTTTATATTCTCACCTCGTACAGTTTTCTGTGATAGAAAGTTGTAGTATGTACACATTAAAGCTAACAGATATCTTGAAGAACTTCAGAGGTTGCAGTTTTGAGAAAGTATGAGATTGTAAGTTTTGCCGGGGAAAGGCTTTGTGTAGTCAGAAGTTAGCAGTCGACAATTTTACACTTCAGAGCTTTTATTTTATCAGTAACACATTTAAATTGACGTACAAACACTGGATACCTCTACTGTATACATCTGGGCATCACATAAATCTGAGGATTCAGACGCTTACCTCGGATTTAGGATCAAACTGTCGTCTTTTTCATGAAAAACACCGGTCACACTAGTTATCTGACTGTTCGTCAGGGCAGTTGGAGGAGAAGTGAGCGATTTGAATATTGAACGCTAGCGGCAGGTCATAGTCGTCATCACGTGACCTGCTCCTTCCAATGATTTTACTAGTCGAAGACGCTGTAATTTCCAAATTTAGATGACACCTGTCCATCTTCGGTGCCATGTTGGCGTTCGTTCGCGTTAGTGCGGTCAATTGTATAACTTCCTCTGTTTTGTTGTGCAAATGTTGACGCACTGTACAATGATGGTTGGTGATTATGTCACACATCGATACAAGCATCGACATGAACGTGACCATGTCGCGTGTTATCACGACGGATGCTCTTGTTCTGCCCTGCCCCCCCCCCCCCCCCCCCACCCCGCCAATGCGCCAGACGTAGCCATCGCGAAGGCCTACACAAACAGGTATTACATACCACTAGACTTTGAGCTGCTCGAAAAGCATGAGCCCTTCTACAAATATCCTCTCAGTGATCGGCTGGAGATTGAGTTGACTTTTAACGACGCTTCCCGCACAACTGACAAAGATGCCGGAAATTCTATGTATTCCCTGGAATACATCTGTCTCGAGTACGCAGTAATACTAGGCCGGATCTCAAGAAGTAATAATTCCCTGGAACACATCTCTCTTTAGTACGAAGTAGTCACCGATACCACGCTGGCTCGATTAATACGGGGCATGTACGAGAATCTTATAATGGTGCTATACGAGTGGTTCCTACGTCATCGAAGGATTCCCCAGAACAAGGATTCGAGTTTGACCATCAATCTGACACACCCTGTAAGTCTTTGAAAGGCATGCTCCTATTGTGGGAGGATCCCGAAAACAAAGGGATTTTGGGCGCCAACCAAAGTTCTTTCACCACACGCAAATCACAAAAGTTGACGTCATCGTAGGACAGGCCAATCAGCTCTATGCCCTCGGCTTAATACCACACCAGCTCTGGACGAAGTGGGGAAATTCTTTTTCGGAGGCCCTAAAGGACACCCGGAGACGGGCACAGTCACTAAAGAACTAGGATTGGCTAATGTTAGTCTGACCGAGTACTTGACGACAACGTTCTGCTTGTGGCTGGACTTCCGGACCTCCGACAAAGATCGTCTTCACGGCAGCGGCCGGCGTATAGAGAATGGGAAATGGAGGGCATCACCCTCCAGATCATGAAATAGGTTGAACTGGCGGGGCCGCTGTATTGCTACGTGTATTTGGGTATGGACGGACAGCTGAACATCGATACCGGGAGATTTGTTACAGCGGTTTATTAATGGAATTCCCGCATAAGCCATACATGACCATTATCCCGGGCCCACGTCGTGTAGAAAAATAGAATTCATTCCCAACCTCCTTTAAGGTCCGTAAAGTGGTGTTTTCAAGCATATTGTCATTGCTTGCCATTCGGTACGATACAATAAAACAAACCGGGCCCGGCCGTGGATGTGGTCAGATCCCAAGGTCTTCATCTTTGACCCCGGTGAACGGCTGCTCCAATGGCTAGAGGCCTTCTATAAAATGTTTGAGGGAACGCCGACCTTATACATCATTGATGACTGCAGCGCAGAGGACGCTATTGCACAGAAGAGGACTGTGTTGACTTATCTGCCTTTTAGCGGGCGACATGCCCAGCAAAGCCCGTGGGTTCAAATCCAAAAGTACAACACCGTTGCGAAAGACCTCTGGGCGCAGACACACATGGTACCGCTCTTCTATTCCAAGGATAAGGATGGCTTTGACGACTGTCTAGGCGAGAACTACACCATCCACTCTTGGGAGGAACGTGATGCGGTGCGAAAGCAACTCGAAGCTAATGAGTTCTCATAGCTGGTACTGCACACTAAGTTCCCGATAGCTTATAAAGTGCCCAAAGTTGGGGAGGTTTGTTAAACAGATACTAAGCATATGTTAAACATCTATTAAGCACCACTCAAGCAGTGCTTATCATCTTAGTCATAAGTACCAATAGATGAACTGTTTGAACGTAGTCTTATACTAGCGACCGACATTGCATCCATGGATAGAAGTGAATACGAAGAAGAAACTTTCCACTGATGAGGGAGGGATGTAACTGGTCTCAGTTACTTGATAGTTCGATCTGGTAGTACACACTGTAATTAATGTTTGCGTTTGTTATTTGCATGCTTGATTTATGTTTGAACAATAATATGTTCAATCGATTAATGATTGTTTACTAACATAATTAGTTGATTGATTGATAAACTAAATATATTTCATTAAAAGTGATACAGTATAAAAATTAATAATAACTTATAAATGTCTATTATTACCATCACTTTGCATTGATTGATTATATCTTAATGCATTAATCCCTGGTTGGTGAACTGGATAGCAGTCTGGGCGCATGCTCTCCGTCTGGGCGCATGGACCTCAGAGCCACATATTTTAACCCCGGGACTGCCACAGGGATCTGCAATCTCACCGGTGATCTTTAATGTGTATACGAGCAAGATTGCATACCTAGAAGCACCAGGGGTTGGAAGGATTCTAACATGTGCAGATGATATTCTTGCATACAGGCAGGGGAGAAATAGGGATCAAACAGCCCAGGAGCTACAGGTGACAGTGGACAAAGTGATTGACTGGTGCTCTGAAATGAGTGCTGTCATCAACCCGGAAAAGGCGGCGGTGTTGTGGTGCTCTCTGGACAACATGATTGTGAGAGATGATGCCCCAAGCCTCACGATAGATGGTAGAAGCGTCAACAGAGAGAACAAACTGAAGTATCTGGGAATCACATGTGACAGGAGTCTGTCCTTCAAGGACCATGTGGAGACGGTTGTGACAAGATCTCAAAAGGGACTCAATGCACTTAAAACTATGGCTGCAATGGACACAGAGCAGAGAATGCTCTTCACACTATACCAGCACTTGATCCTCTCAGTGATTGATTATGGACTAGGACTGCTCACTGTCTCAAAGAGTCAGCTGGTGAAATTAGAGAGCATACAGAATGAAGCTATGCGGGTCATTATGGGATGCACCAGAGACACCCCAGTAGTGTGTATGCGTTACATCCTTGGTCTGCCTACTGTTGCTGGTAGGCACAAGGTGATGCAAGAGAAGGCATACCTCAGAGTAGCTGCAGACATAGATCACCCGTTGCATGAGGCGCTGGACGTAGTTAAGGGTCAGAGACTGATAAGAGGGAAATCATGGATGGCTCAGGCGGAGGATACGATCAGACAAGTGTGCCCCTTGGAGAACATCAGGCGAGGAGAGGAGTGGGTTAGAGTGCCAGCCGTGCAGTCAAACTTGTGCAGAGTTATAATCACATTGAGCAGGGAGTGCAGGGAGTGGCCAGTAGGGGCCACGGAAGTGGAAATTCAGCAACTAATTCAGGAAAATTCTCGCCCGGGTGATGTGATTATCTACACGGATGGGTCAGTGTTGAGAGGTAGGAGAAGTGCCTGGGGGTTCTTGGCAAAAAATAATGGTCGGCGTTTGGTGCAGGAGAGCCTGGCGTATGATGACACTACATTTAGCTTAAGAATGGATGTGGAGGCGGTCAGTGCAGCTTTCCGCTGGATAGAAAACACGATACATACACACATTGTGATTGTAACTGACTCAGAAAGCATGCTGAGAAGGGTGAGAACAGGCAAGCTTCGTGCAGAGTGGCTTGCTTCGCTTCGGAGGTCACGGGTAGCAAGCATCACCTGGATCTTTTCTCCTGGGCATGCCGGTGTGCTGGGGAATGAACAGGCGGACAGATTGGCTGGCTCGGCAAAACTTGGTGGAGTATTGATGCATGACAAGGCAGATGTGGTTGCGGCCTTGTGGGAGCACGTGTACACCTCAGAGGAGCAAATGGATCACCATGGTCTGGTTAGAATGAGGCAGCGAGGAGTGACGAGGGGATCTGGCCGACGCTCGACGCTCAGAGGAAAGGCGAGACGGACATATAATCAGATTGCTACTGGAACTATTGGTGTTGGAACTCTTCGCTGGTTGCTGAGGATGGGGACGGAGCGCTTATGGGAATGTCCCGAATGCTGTGATGTCGGTTCCTAAATCAATCAATCAATCAATCACATCTGAAAGTCAAAGACACTCAGCAAACATAAGAAACTTAAAATCTTCAACTCTTGTGTGATTCCAATGCTAACGTATGGATGTGAGAGTTGGAAATCAACGGTAGTTTTAGATTTTTTTTAAATTAGACAATTTTGAGAACAAATGTTTTAAAAGAATTCTAAACCTCCACTGGACAGATTTCAGAACCAATACGCAAATAAAACAAGAGACTAAGCAAGATATTATCTCCAATTTTATAAGAAAACGCCGTTGGAATTACATCGGCCATGTACCCAGAATGGACAAGACAAGACGCCCCAACCAAGCCCTCCTATGATCACCAGTAGGGAACATAAAATGGGGAAGACCAAGAGAGACCTTGCCTAGAACCATTTCAGAAAAGGCTCATTCAACGGCCAAGTGAACATCCAGGATTTACAGCGGGCAGCAGCGAACCGCCGGACATGGAGAGCCATGACGTCTGCCCTATGCGCCTCCTTAGGCTCAAGAGGAAAGACTAACTAACTAACCTTATGTACACTCGTACAAAGAAGCTTATGTAGACGATGATTTTGATCCTCCGCCAAGATTGCATTGCCTCTGTGGTATGTCTTTGACAGAATCCACCCATCGTATCCCTTAGTATAGCCAGGCATCCCCACAAATACATCAATATTGCATATCCCGATGGCTCTTGCACTCTGAGGGTCCTAGGGGAGCACTGTGACACGGTACTCACGTATCATTAAACCAAACGACACTAACGGCAATGTGGTACTGGGTTGGAAGGAAAGTGCGCTGGCTCCTTACCCCAATAGATGCAAACCAGATAGTCTCAGGTCTTAGGAATATGTTTTCAAGCTTTAGAATGAAAGCAACCATAACAGTGAACCTATTTTGTGCAAGTCTTGTTTGTATTTGCTTCTGCACAACTTGCGTGTCTGTACAACAATGTTGCTATTTACGTCTGGGTAGTTGGCCAGGTAAGCTATATCATTCTGAATTGCAATACTCATTCTTCTTCTTCCACCTGCCATCTCCCAATGAAGCACATGTCTGTCAGGCAATTCATGCCACGCCCTTCGTTCACGATTGGTTGAATATTAGAAGATGAAACAGAAAGTCCCCTGCCAACCTCTCATAGCCACCAGTCACAACATGCAGGATAGGTAAGTCAATGTTCGTGGCTTCACTCAAGGGTGATGGCAACACTTGCGAGTCACAACCCACTACTACAGCACCACACACACAGTACCTGTCCGGCAGGAAGCGGTGTAGCTCGCACATTCTGTGGCCAATTCCCTTGCATCGTCAGTCCTGCTGGAGTTTGCTGCTGGCTAGGCTCCACGTGTTTCATGTCATTAAACACTGTGTTGCCTACTTCCACGCTAGTTGGACCTTCTGAAAATATAAACGAGGCCAATTTGAGTATTTGATTTACAGAGTAAGCATCTGATTTACAAAGTGAATATTTTTTTTGCAAAGTAAATATTTGATGTATAAATAAATCAACTCAAACACAAGGTAGATTCACTAGGCAACCTTACGTTTAGTAAGTTGCGTTGCTCTCTTAATAAGAATTAAAATTTCAAGCCCAAATGACCTGGCCGGGGCAGAGAATGATCCAGCTGGTCTATCTCCAGCTTTCAGAATGAGTGCTCTTAGCCATTCGGCCTTGCTGACTATGTACAAGTCCAACAGGTCTCCGTGGCCAAAGGCTTGCAAACGCGGTTCGTGAGCCGGGTAACAGGCATTCGAAGCTCAGCTGCGACCGATTTGTGCAGCAGACCGTGTCGCGTTGTGTTATAAAGTGCTGGTATGGGAGCTGGTAGTTCAGAAATCAATGGCAAACTACTAAACGTATCACTTGCCTAGTACATCAACAGCAGCTGAAAAATGCTGGTGTTGACTGCAACGTCCCGTAAGGGATAAGAAAAAAAAAAACAGGAACTGCCTCAGGAATAAAGCATTTAACGATGACCTCAATATCTTTCCCCCGTAAGCAATAAAAATGAGAATTTTTTTCACAAGGGGTCAGATATACTTATAGATTGACAAAAGTCGGGCAGAGAATTCAGAAAAGAGAAAAAAGTCTTAAAAGTCTAGAGGACCGACTTCATTGCATCGGCATTCAACGAGCCTCGCATTCTCTATCTTTAAACAATAATATTTATGTCCAGTCCATTTTCACTATAGTGTGTTTTTTTGTTGTTGTTGCCTCAATATAAAATTCAATATCTCAGTAACCAACTGAGGGAAAATGATGAGATTTAGTATATAACCTTATCATTATGTCCACCCAAGAAAATTTTTTTTGTTCTAGAGATTTTACAGCAGATTTCAAAGTTTGTTTATATGCGGTATACAATCTACGACTTAGAGATTACGTCCATCATTTTAACAGTATTACAGCTTCACCAAGACACATCCCCGCATTTTAAAAAATTTTCACGTGATTTCCGTTTTTAAACAAACAGCGAGAAGTTCGGGGGGTTTGTTCAGAGGTGTCTCCAAATGGGGGTTCTTTCATGAAACGTGATTATATACATAAACTAGCTGACAAGGCCCGGTTTCTGTCGGGTATCTATCTATCTATCTATCTATCTATCTATCTATCTATCTATCTATCTATCTATCTATCTATCTATCTATCTATCTAATAATAGTGATAATAATAATAACAACAAAACCCTAGTATAACAGCCAGTCCCCTTTTGGTAGGCCAGTATATTCCACATGGCTAATAAGTGTCAGACCATTATCTAATGTTACTGTGTCG
Organism: Cepaea nemoralis; assembly: GCA_014155875.1. Taxonomy (NCBI): domain Eukaryota; kingdom Metazoa; phylum Mollusca; class Gastropoda; order Stylommatophora; family Helicidae; genus Cepaea; species Cepaea nemoralis. Next base: position 470,117 of record JACEFZ010005454.1, read on the forward strand.
TAAAGTTTTGATGTTCGCATTTTACCCATGCCTTTATAATGCATAAGTTTTATATTGTTGCTGTTCTCTGTTAGCCTTGAATGATGTGTGAATGAAATAATGTATGGAAGAGAGTGATAGAAGGGCAGAATGTAAGACGGGCCTGCGTGCCCAATTCTTAACCCTTTGAAAATAAAGTTTGTTCTATCTATCTATCTATCTATCTATCTATCTATCTATCTATCTATCTATCTATCTATCTATCTATCTATCTGTCTGTCTGTCTGTCTGTCTGTCTGTCTGTCTGTCTGTCTGTCTGTCTGTCTGTCTGTCTGTCTGTCTGCCTGCCTGCCTGTCTGTCTGTCTGTCTGTCTGTCTGTCTGTCTGCCTATCTATCTAATAATAGTGATAATAATAATAACAACAAAACCCTGGTATAACAGCCAGTCCCCTTTTGGTAGGCCAGTATATTCCACATGGCTAATAAGTGTCAGACCATTATCTAATGTTACTGTGTCGTAAAGTTTTGATGTTCGCATTTTGCCCATGCCTTTATAATGCATAAGTTTTATATTGTTGCTGTTCTCTGTTAGCCTTGAATGATGTGTGAATGAAATAATGTATGGAAGAGAGTGATAGAAGGGCAGAGTGTTAGACGGGCCTGCGTGCCTAATTCTTAACCCTTTGAAAATAAAGTTTGTTCTATCTATCTATCTATCTATCTATCTATCTATCTATCTATCTATCTATCTATCTATCTATCTATCTATCTATCTATCTATCTATCTATCTATCTATCTATCTATCTATCTATCTATCTATCTATCTATCTGTTTGTCTGTCTGTCTGTCTGTCTGTCTGTCTGTCTGTCTGTCTGTCTGTCTGTCTGTCTGTTTTATATTGTTGCTGTTCTCTGTTAGCCTTGAATGATGTGTGAATGAAATAATGTATGGAAGAGAGTGATAGAAGGGCAGAATGTTAGACGGGCCTGCGTGCCCAATTCTTAAACCTTTGAAAATAAAGTTTGTTCTATCTATCTATCTATCTATCTATCTATCTATCTATCTATCTATCTATCTATCTATCTATCTATCTATCTATCTATCTATCTATCTATCTATCTATCTATCTATCTATCTATCTATCTATCTATCTATCTACGACAACGTGAGAATTAACCATGCATGGCTAGCAAGTTAAACGTCACGCACGACCTACAGAAAAGCCTGCAATATTATTTTATTCCTTGCCTTATCGAGCTGCCTATATTGCCAAAATGTCCTCCAACTTGCGGCTATCAACTGTGTCCAGGCGGCACAATGTAAACAAAAGCAAGACGGGACAAATTTTGACGAGCACGCCAGCTCAGCGAATGAATCGATCATCTTCATCGCCAACCTCAATCGTGTTGTCTGGTGAACAATCAGACACTGAATTCCAGCTGGACATACACCAGAACTCACCAGCTCAAACTAATAAAACCAGCACATCACATTTAAGCACTCTTTCTTCGGCCGAACCACAGAGCCACAATGATTGTCGTGAACTTATTCAGGCTTTGGAGATGAGGTTAAAAGATTTTATTACCAGCAACACCACTAATATTATTGCTGTGCTTAAAAACGAAAACCTTCTTCTTCGAGAAGAAATCCGCCTCCTTGGACAAGAGAAGGAAACTTTCAAAGCATCCATACATGCTTTAGAACTAAAAAGTGCACAGTCATTTAATAAAAGTGCACAGACTGAAACTACCCTTGGTGTTGTAGATGCGTGTGCTACCAGTGAATGTTCGTCGCATAATGACATACAGACAGTTTCTACAATAAACAAAACTACTTCTAAACCTGTAGAACGCACACCATCCATCTACCCCATTGATGTGCATATCAGCAACAGGTTCCAGGCCTTAAGTGTAGACTCTCCAGCAGCAGACCAGGAATCACAAAGTTCAATTGTTACCACTACTGGGCATCAACAACCAACGCAAGCAAGAACACAAGAAAGACCACAGTGGTTAGTGGCAACAACAGCCCAAGCGGACACGCCAGCAGCGTGACCTTACAATTGATGACAGTGCAACTCATGTTATCATTGGAGACTCCCTGCTAAAGGGAATCTATAGTGATCGCATGTCATCTTCTGACAGCGAGTCAACTTCAATCTTCCCTCTACCAGGCGCTGACATTGTTAGGATTACCCCTACACTGCGAAAATTCCAAGTGAATGAGAGAATTAAAAAAGCGACAGTCCATATTGGTGTCAATGACATAATGGATAATAATAATAATAATAATAATAATAATAAGTCTTTATTTTCAAAGGGTTAAGAATTGGGCACGCAGGCCCGTCTGACATTCCGCCCTTCTTCTCTATTTCCTCTCATACATTCTTTCATTCAACATCACTTATGAAGCAGCTTTTGACAACAAAAGAACATTAAAACGCATGAAAAATAATCAATAACAAATGACTCACTGAGGCAGTGTTTAACATGGGCATTATAAATACCTAAGGAGGGTGTAACGTGCCATACATAAGGGAATGTTTTTTGGCTAGTTGTCGTTTGAGATAAGTTACCATTATTGTCTTTTTTTGTGTTATTTGTTATGGGGGCATGTAGTCTGTACTAAGGTAGTGTTCAAACAGGTTGCGAATGTATGTATCATGATTGGTGGTGTCTTTGATTTCTTGTGGAAGATTGTTCCACAACTGAGCGGCAGAGTATGCTAAGCTTGTTTTATATAAGTCTATCCTAGGTTTAGGGACATGAAGTATATGTAGTCGTTCGCTATGTCTAGCGTTATATTTAAACAATGGCCAAAGGTAGCTTGGAGCATTTTGAAATAGGATTTTGTGAATTAGTTTGGTCTTATTAAAAAGCAGGCGCTTGTGGAGTGGCAGTAACCGGAGACGTTTATATAGGTTAGCATTGTCGGTAAGCTTTTCACCATTAATTAAACGCACTGCCCTTTTCTGGAGTGAATATAGGCGTTTTGTTATTGATTTGGAGCATCCATCCCAGACTGTGGAGCAGTAATCAATATGTGTTTGTATATGAGAAGTATAGAATATCTTTCTTGTGTTTTCGTCAAGGAAATTTTTAATTTTGGCAAGTTGGTATACTTTTTTGGCTATTTGTTTAACTAGAGCATGAACATGTGAGTTAAAAGTTAGATTTTGATCTATGATAACACCCAGTGTCTTGTGCTCGGTGACACTTTCTACAGGCGTGCTGCCAATGTGCAGCTGAAGAGTTCTCTGCGAGTTTAGAGTGTGAAGTCTTTGCCTGGTTCCTATTAACATAGACTTTGTTTTAGTAATGTTAATTTGCATGCGGTTTGCATGACTCCAGTTAACTACACTATTTATTTCCTGTTGCAAGGATAATTCTAGCACATTACGATCAACAGCGTTTGTATATACTGTGCAGTCATCAGCAAATAGATCGCAGGACGACGACAGATTTAATGGAAGATCATTTATATAAATGGCAAATAATAGAGGGCCAAGAATAGACCCCTGAGGTACTCCAATATTAATGGTAATGGCTTGAGATAAAACTTTATTGTGTGATACTACTTGCTTTCTGTCTAATAAGAATGATTTTATTAATGTCACTATATTAAAACTTACTTTCATTGTTTCTAGTTTTTTAATTAGAATAGTATGATCTATCATATCGAATGCTTTCCTAAAGTCTATAAACACCGCTCCACATAGAATATTGTTGTTAATATTTTGATGCCAGTTTTCTATCATGTTTGTTAGTGCCGTATGGCAAGAATATTTTGGCCGAAATCCTGACTGGCTGTCAACTATCAGTTTATGGCGAACTAAGTGATCTAGTGTTGTTTTGTGGATGTGCTTTTCTAGCGGTTTGGATAATGAGGATAATATGGAAATTGGTCTATAATTACTCATGAGACGATCGTCTAGAGGACCAGCTTTTAAATGAGGATACACTTTAGCGATTTTAAAGGCTGATCGGAAGTGACCTCTGGTTAGACATTGATTATATATAAAAGTTAGTGACTCGCAGATCGCCGGTGCAGCATGGCGAAGGATCCGACTACTAATTCCATCTAGTCCTGATGAGTTATTGTTTTTTAGATTACGGAGATGAGTAAATACTTCAGTTGTCGTCATTAGCGGTATGTTGGAGGAAATGTGTCCATAGCATTTGTTCTCACAGAATGATGATAATAAAGATATGTCATGAGGCGCATCTGGTATTGCAGCCTTCAGTTGGTTTATGTCGGACTGAAAGTATCTACTGAATTGATCACATGTAACCTGATTTGATGGTAATGATTGTGATGATTTGTGTTTGTTTGTCAAGGTATTAATTGCTTTCCATATATCTTTAGTGTTGGTTTTATCTATTACTATGTTCTTAAAATAGTTTTTATTTTCCTTCCGAATAACATATTGAACTTTGTTTCTCAGACTACGGTACATAGTTAGATCTCTATTTTTGTGAGCCCTGTCGCGATCTCTCATAAGTTCAACTACCTCCTGTGTGATCCACGGGGGCTTTGTGTGATGTTTAACACGGACTTCCTTAAATGGAACATGTTTATCAAATATACTTAGAAAGGTCTTTAGCCAGTGGTCCAGAGCATCGTCTGGGTCAGGAAGCTGGTAAACATAATCTAGAGATGAGTTGACCAAATCTTGTAAGAAGACGTCTCGATTGAAATTTTTGTAATTTCTATATTTTATGCTTATATGTTTGTGTTTGGGAGTTTTGGTGCCCCTTTTCGACCATGTGCAACATACTGGATAGTGATCGCTCATTGCATTGATAGGTACACTACATTCTGTGATGTTATCAGCACACGTAGTATAAATATGATCTATAAGTGTTGCCGATGATTTAGTGATTCTAGTGGCTTGTTTGACTAACTGTTGGAAATTATATGACTCTATTATGTTTTCCCATGTTTTGTTTGATTTGTTAGCGTCTATGTTGAAGTCACCTAGCAATATTATTTCCCTAGCATTACTAAAGACTACATCCATCATAGTGGTGAATTTTTCATACCAGATATTTCCTGCACTGGGGTTTCGATAAAGATAGCCAACTACTAGCGGTATGCAATTTTGAAGTTTAACCTCTATCCATACACACTCAATCTCACAGGTTTCAAAGTCTAGCCTGCGGTGGGCGTTAAGCGAGTTGGAAATATAAACTGCAATACCCGTCTCTTGTTTCTGATAGGGATCTCTTCTAATGGTTTTAAAACCTCTGATAGCGATGTCATCATCTGAGATGTTGCCATTTAATCGACTTTCGCTAACGCCAAACATGTGAAAATTTTGATTAAGTATAAGTGATAGTTCGGGCAGCTTCCCTAATAGATGGCATATGTTTACATGCCCGATTCTGAGCCCATTATTCCTGAGCCAGTGTTCGTACTTATTAGACATTTCAACAATGCGTAATCACAAGTTTAAAAGCAAAACACACACACACAAAGTGAATACAACTTACGTCCCTTATTACAAAACACACTTTAAAGTACAGAGAAACAGTAATATCTCTGTAAATATATAAAAATACGTACACAGATCCGTAAGGAATAGCAGTGAAGACCCCCTCACTCACCGTGAAAACACAATTAGAATTATTATAAAAGCTATACAGCTAAGTACTATCAATTAATATAAAGTCAAAACCAGTCAATGTTTGTAATAACTTATAACCTAATACGTTACTAAATCAAGTTATAACCAAATATGCAGATAAACGTTTAAGGAGAGGCTCTTTCTTGTACCGAGATCCGGTGTAGCTTTGTCCTAAGTTGCTAGTAAATACCAGGTTGTGTTGGTTGTTGGTATAGCGACATTATAAGTGCTTGACGAAGTGTAGCTGGGCTATACCGTGTGAGGTGCAACCATTCTGGATTACAATTAAATGGGTACTGATGATGTCTCATGGGTATGTAATGACTACCAACTAGAGCCTCTGGTTGGTGGCTAACAGGAGGTTGTGCTGGCACGTCGTTGTTGCTGAGAGTCGGATCCTTTCTGGGGAGAATAGGAATCATATCTTCGTAATTATTACCCTCCTGTGTGAAAGACGACGTATTTAACGGACTTGGTGTTGTGGTAGTGTCCCGTCTGGCTTGGATTTCAGGTGCAGTGGTTATGAGTGGTCTGCACACTTCTGTCCTATTTGTACTTGATGTGACGGGAGTATGTCGTCTGGCTTGAGTTTCAGGAGTAGCTAAAAGTGTCCGGCGCGATCCCGTATTGGATGTATGGTATGTCCGTTCTGGATATTTTAAATTCTTGGCGAGAAAACTGGTGCCCAATGTAGATAAATGTATTTGATCCTTGTAAAGACTCTTTTTTGGTGCACCAGCCTGTGAAGTGAATGATGCTGTATTGTTGATGAATTGTATCTTATTTTGAGAACAGAACTTCTGCAACATGTTGTTATTTATGTCAGCTAGACGGCGCTGGTGTCCATAACTCGGTGATATGATGGAGGAGAAGAAAATGGATGAGTTAGGAAAAGTGTGACGTAATCCGTTCAAGAGTGCTAGCAGTTGAGACCCTGTGATTTGTTGGTTGTTCATGGTGTCGGTGATGCCAATATGTACGCTTGCCCTTCTGTAACTATGATTAACAGCCAACCTGCTAATCTTGTCTGTTAGCCGGTCTACACCAGCCCCAGGCAGCCACCATCATAAGCACCTCACAACTATCTACGCTGGAGGTACTGTTACGATATACATTTCCTAACTCATCTATGTTCATTTCATCCATCATTGCACCATGTTATGGATTCCAGCGTCGGACTGCCGATGCTGCCAATCTAACTATGTATAAATTTTGTAAAGACAATGCCATTAGTTTCATTAATAACACCCCGTACTTTACTTCGTCGTCCGGGGCTGCTAAGAAAAAACTATACATGGATCAAATACATTGTTCCAAGCTAGGAAGTAGTATACTAGCGAAGAACATAAAATATCCCGAACGTGCACAACAACCAGCACCAGTTACAGGAGTAACCCGAACTTCACCCCCGGCGGCAGCCACCTCTAAGTGTTCAGAAAACGCTCCTTCCCTTCCTGCACCACCATTGCCTATACCCCAGGAATACAATGCCGTGGATAGCAACCCATGCTCCAATCCCAGTGTTGCTAACTATGATGGTTTGTTTCCTCCCTTGACCATAAAGCAGCCTCCCCCTATTATGTCAAAGGGGACACCGTTAAACAATGTTGCTGTGCCCCTGATGCATGCTTCTAATGTAGGCACTTCCAGTAACTCTCACAGCAGTGGTCCTTCGTTGGATAGTAATCTACACTCCTATCAGTGTAACCGCCAACTTCAACAGCTAATGCAATACAATCCTGCAGCCCTGCATCAAGCTGTCATGATGTCACTCCAGCACAGACATTTTCCTACCCCATCTAATAGTCTTAACTACTACTAAATAAAGTTTCAAAAACTCTGAAAATTTCTACCGCAAGCGACATCATCCTTTCATCGTGCAATGTTCGCCAATCACGATCAGTGGCTTCACAGAGATGGCCTACGTATAGGCCATCTCAACATCTATCATTTGCTCAATAAATTACCTGAGCTTTCGGTAATACTGTGCAAACAATTCCATGTGTTTGGAATCACAGAAAGTCGTCTCAACGACAAAATATCCGACTCTGAAATCACTCTTAAGGAGTTTAAAGTAATTCGAAGAGACGCAAATCAAAAATTAGAGACAGGTATTGCTGTATACATTTCCAATTCTCTCAACTGTTCCCGTAGAAGTGATCTCGAGTCAATAGAGATAGAATGTGTTTGGTTAGAGGTGAAGCCAGCCAGTCAGCAACCGTTTCTAATTGGATACCTATATCGGAATCCGTGTGCTGGGTACAATTGGTATGACTGTTTCACTACAATGATGGATAGAGTGTTTACAGAAGGTAGAGAAGTCATGATATTAGATGACTTTAACATAGATATTACTAAATCCAATCAGACATGGGACGATATCATTCTATCTTACGATTTGAAACAATTAATAAACCGTCCCACAAGGGTTACAGGCATCTCCTCAACTATAATTGATCATATATATGTTACTTGTCCAGGTAATATTATCGAATGTTCTGTTCCTGTTAGTGCAGTTAGTGACCATTAGTTGTACGTGGTCGAAAACTGGGTTCAAATCTCCTAAAAATAAACATTTAATCATCAAATTTAGAAATCTAAAAGCTCTCAACCAAAGTTTATTTTTAGATGACTTAAAAAATGCAGCCCTTGAACATGTTTACCAACTTCCTGATCCGGATGATGCACTAGCTTACTGGACAAAGACAGTCTACAGTGTGTTTGATAAACATGTGCCAGTTAAAGAAGTTCGAGTGAAGAATCAACATAAATCTCCATGGGTGACTCGTGAAGTTCTCGAAATCATGAGAGAACGAGATACAGCGCACAAAAATAAAGATTTTATCAATTACCGCAGACTAAGAAATAAAGTTAAAAATGAAATTCGTAGGATAAAGAAAGATCATTTCAAAAATTTGATTGTAGATAAATCAAATAACGCAAATATATGGAAGGCTATTAACTCGCTAACCAACAAGAAACACTCTTCAGAGTCAGCAATACAGAGCAATATAAAATGCGAGGATTTCAGTTGCTTCTTTCAATCAGAAATAGAGAATCTAAAGTCCACAATACCAGACTCAGCTTGTAATTTAAGCTCACTGTCATCATTCTGTGAAGGGAAGTGCTCTAGAAATATTCCCCCTGAGATTCCCTTGATGTCTGTTGCAGAAGTATATAAATATCTCTCGAATCTCAAAGCAACAAGTTCAGAAGGCCTAGATGGTATCAGTAATAGAATTCTTCGGTGTGCTGCACCTATTATTAGTGAGTCCTTAACGTTCATATATAACCAGTGCCTGTCCAAAAACTACTTTCCATCTGCCTTTAAAGTTGCTAAAGTGTATCCTCTACTTAAAAATGGCTCAACTGGTATTAGCGTCTTGGGTAATTATAGGCCTATTTCCTTACTATCGTCGCTATCAAAGCCATCAGAAAAACACATGCATAAAATAACACTACATCATCTAATTAACAACGGTCTAATAATTGACAGTCAATCTGGGTTTCGACCTAAATATTCTTGCCATAGTGCCCTTACAAAAATGACGGATAACTGGCATCTTTGTGTCAACAATGGCAACATTTGTGGAGCAGTATTTGTAGACTTTAAAAAAGCGTTTGATATGGTAGATCATGATATTTTAATTAGAAAATTAAAACACATGAAGACTAGCACCAACATGGTGAACCTAATTACGTCATTTTTATCTGACAGACAACAAGTAGTGTCCTTCAATAACTGTCTATCAAGACCCACACAACTCAATTTTGGGGTGCCTCAGGGCTCAATACTAGGTTCGCTGCTTTTTGCAGTGTATATTAACGATCTTCCTTTATACCTCAATACTTCGTGTGACCTATTTGCGGACGACTGTACTATTTACACAAGTCAAGAGAGCCTTTGTGACTTAGAGAGCTCTTTACAAAACGAACTTGACAACCTTAGTAGATGGAGCAATGAAAATCGCATGTTAATTAACATCGACAAAACCAAATCCATGCTAATAACGATCAGACAAAAACTACAGACCCTAGCCATAACTGTGACACCGCTCGAGCTCCACGTGGACGCGTTACCTATAATTAATGTAAATGAACATAAAACATTAGGTCTTTTAATTGACAGACATTTAAACTGGAGCCCTCATGTTCACGTCCTTACCAAGAGAATAGCACAAAACGTTTACCAACTTGCTAAACTGCAACACTTTTTGGATGAAAGCACACGAAAAATATTCTATGCATCCTATATCCAATCACCTCTCGATTATTGTTCCACAGTCTGGGATGGTTGCCCTAAATCTAATATGAAACGATTGTGTTCGCTTCAGAACCGCGCTATACGTCTGGTTTCTAGCATAAAGCACGTTGAAAGTAATAAATTATACAGCCATCTAAGACTTCTACCACTTCAAAAGCGCTTCCTTTTTAACAAAGCCAAATTAGTGAATAAAATTATATCTGAAAATACCACAGAGTATCTTCTACCGTTAATTCAATCTAATGCAATGAACAGTAAGCGCTTAAATTTATTACACCTTCCTAAGCCTAGATTGGACTTATACAAAACTTGTTTCGCATATTCTGGTGCTCACTTGTGGAATAGCCTTCCACCAGAACTGAAAACACCAATGAGTCCCTACACATTCAACCGAATACTCTTTCAATACTTACTTCATACCAACTATATACCTCCATAAGTCAATTACTAGTATCATTTTTCATGAGTGAGAGGGAGTGAGTATACATGCGCGTGTGCCTGAGTGAGTGTAAAAGTGAGTGGGTGTGTGTGGACATATGTGTGAGAGATTTAGTTAGAGAATGAGTGAATCTGAGAGAGTGGGTGTGTTGTGTGTCTGCCTGTCTGTATGATAGAGTGTGAAAGTTAGTGAGTGAGTGTGAGTTAGAGAGTCAGCGAGTAAATGAGTGAGTAAGGAAGCGTGAGTGAGTGAGAGAGAATTTGTGGGTATGCGTGTATGTGCTCGAATGAGTGAGTGTGAGAGCGAGTGAGTGTGTAAAAGAGAGCGTGGGTGAATGAGAGAGTGCATGAGAAAGTGTGATGTATGTGTGTGCATGTCTGGATGGGTGTACATGTGTGTGTGTACATGTGTGTATCTGCGTGTGCCTCTGTGTGTATGTCTGTACGTGTGTTAAGGTGTGCGTTCATTTGTTTATATGCGTTTATATGCATGTGCGTGTGCATATGTGTGCATAGATGAGTGTGTGTGTGTGTGTGCTCGTGTATGTATCGTATATCTTTGTATGTGTAAGTGTGTATGCATGCAGTGTATGCGAGGGAGTGTATATTCGGGTGTTATGTGAGTACGTGTGAGTAAGTATATGGATGTGTGTGGGTGTGTGTATGTACATGTGTGTGAGAGAAGAAAGAGAGAGAGAGAGAGAGAGAGAGAGAGAGAGAGAGAGAGAGAGAGAGAGAGAGAGAGAGAGAGAGAGAGTTGAGCCCACGCATTTCATGTAACATGCTATTCCATATTTTTTTAATGTATTCTCATCTTTCATATTATGAGGTATCGTTTAATGCCACTTGATTGTCCTGTAACATGCCATTCCATATATATATTTTTTTTGTTTTGGTTTATTCTCATCTTATCATTTTGTATGCCATTTGATTTTATCATGTATAATATAACATTACTGTGATGTGAGTAAGAGAGAGAGAGAGAGAGAGAGAGAGAGAGAGAGAGCAAGAGAGAGAGAGAGAGAGAGCAAGAGAGAGAGAGAGAGCAAGAGAGAGAGAGAGAGTGTTGAATTGCATCACTAATTTTTACGCTTTTTTTTTGTTTGGGTGGGTGAATGGGTGTGTAGGAGATTGTGTGGGTTGAGGGATTAGTGTGTGATGGGTGTGGGGGATGAGTGTGGGGGTGTCTGTGAATGTGATATGTCTGCGTGGGTGGGAGTGTGTGAGTGTGGATGGGGTAAATGTGAGTGGGTGGAAAATGTATGTGTGGGTGGCGAGAATGTTTGTAGGTGGAGGATGTGTGAGTTGGTGGGGAGGTGTGTGTGGGCGGCGATGTGTATGGGGAAGGTACGTGGGGGTGTGTGTGTGGGGGGGGGAATGTGTTTATGGGTGGAGATTTGTGTGGGAGGGGAGATGTGTGAGAGGTGGGATGTGTGAGAGGTGGGGAGGTGTGGGATGTGCAGGTGATTGAAGGGTGAGAAAGAGAGAGAGTGGGTGAATGTGTGTGTGTCTGTGTACTTGTCTGTACTTGTAAGAGAGTGAGTTAGTGTGGTTTAGAGAGTAAATGAGTGAGTGAGAGGGTGAGATTATGTGAGGCAGCGTGTATGTGTGAATAAGTGTGTGGGTGGATGGGTTAGTGTGTACGTGTGTCCATATGTGTGTATGCGTGTGTTTATGTGTGTGTGTGTGTGCACGTCTGAATGTGGGTGTTTATGTGTAAGTGTGTGTAAATGTGTGTTTGTATGTGTGTTTGTGTGTGTAAGTATGTTTATATGTGTGCGTAAATGTATGCGTGTGTTTATATGTATGTGCGGATATATATATATATATATATATATATATATATATATATATATATATATATATATATATATATATATACATATATATATGTTCGTGTATGTGAGTGCATGATTGTGTGTATGTGTGCATGCATGCAGTGTATGCGAGGGAGTGTGTATTTGTGTGTGTGTAAGTATGTGTATATGGGTGTGTATGTGTGCGTGGGGATATGTGTGTATTTGCGTGTGTATATTGTGTGTTTGCTCGTGTGTGTGTGTGTATATGCTTTCTTGCGCACGCGAGGGAGTGTGTATTTGATAGCGAGAGGGTGTGTGTCTGTCTGTGTGTGAGTTAGAGTGAGAGTGTGATATTGAGTAAATGAAAGAGAGAGAGAGTGACTTAATGGGTGAAATAGTGATTGCGAGTGAGAGAGAGAGAGAGAGAGAGAGAGAGAGAGAGAGAGAGAGAGAGAGAGAGGGGGGGAGTGAGCGAACGAGAGAAGACAGTGGAAGAATGGTATTGTTAATGTGTGTATGTGTGCGGCCATTGTTTATGAGTGTCTATGGGTGTGTGTTAGTGAGAAGAGAGCGAGAAAGACAGAGAAAGAGAGAGAGAGAGAGAGATTTAAGCGCACGCATATTATGTAACATGCTATTCCATATATGTTGTGTATTCTCATGTTCATATTACCATTTTGAATGCCAACTGATGTTATAATTTATAACATGAACACATGTACATCACTGTAGAGTGGGTGAGAGAATTAGAGAGTACGAGAGAGAGAGAGAGAGAGAGAGAGAGAGAGAGAGAGAGAGAGAGAGAGAGAGAGAGAGTTGAATTGCATCACTAATTTTTAAGTTACAAAATGTATATGTACAATTTTTCTCCATTTTCTTTACAATTTGGCGACAATGCTCAAGACAATCGTCACTGTATGTGTGTGTAAAATGTGGGAGTTTGATCATAATAGTAGGTTGGGGGATGGGGGGATGTGTGTGTGGGTGGGCGGGGTGGGATTGTGTGGGTGGGTGGGGGCTTTGTGTGTGGGTACGTGCGGGATGTATGGGTTGGCGGGGAGATGTGTGTGTGGGTGGGGACGTGTGTTTGGCTAGGTGGTTGTGGGTGAGTGGGTGGAGGAGGATATGTTGGTGGATGATTGATGATGGGTTATGGGATGGGTGGGGGTATATGTATGGGTGGGGAGATGTGGGTGTGGGGATATGTGGTGGGTGGGAGATGTGTGCAGGTGGGGGTGGTTGTGGGTTTGGGGGTGTGGGTGAGGGATGTGTATGGGTGTGGGATGTTTGGGTGGATGGGTGGGGAGTGTGTGTGGGTGAGATATGTGTGGGGGATGTATGTGGGTTGGGGAGGGGTGCATGATGGGTGTGGGTGATGGATTTGGAGATGTGTGTGTGGGTGGGGGATATGTCTGGCTGGGTGGGGGTGTGTGGCTGGATGGAGGATGTATGTGTGGGTAGTGAGGGTGATTGTAGTTGGGGGATGTGTGGATGGGTAGGAGATGTGTGGGGAGATGTGTGTGTGGGTGAGGGATGTGTCTTTGGGATGTGTGTGGGTGTGGTGTTGTGTGGGAGGGGAGCTGGTTGTGGATAAATGATGTGTGTGTGGGTGGGTGAAGGTGTGGTTGGGTTTTCGGGTGGGTGAAGGATGTGTGTGAGGGTGGGGATGTGTGCTTAGATGGGTGGTTGGGGTGTGTGAGTGTGGGTGGGTAGATAGGAGATGTATGTGTTGATGAGTGGGTAAGGGATGTGTGGGTGTTAGTGGTTGAGGGATAAGTACGTGTGTCTGGGGATGAGTGTATGAGTTGGGGATGTGTGTGTGGGTTGTGTGTGCGTGGATGGGAGGTGTGTGTTTGTGAATGGGGGATGTGTTGGTGGGTGGGGATGTGTGGGAGGGATGTGTGTATGGGTGGGGAGATTGTGCGTGGGTGGGGATGTGTGTGTATATGGGTAGGGGTGTGTGGTTAAGGGATGTGTGGCTGGGGGATGGGTGGATGGAGGATGTGTGGTTGGGTAGAGGATGTGTGGGTGGGTGATTGTATATGAGTAAGGGTGTGTGGTTAAGGGATGTTTGGTTGGGGGATGGGTGGGTAGAGGATGTGTGGGTGGGTAGAGGATATGTGGGTGGGTGAGTGTGTGCAGGTTAGGAGATGGTGGGGGATGTTTGTAGGTGTGGGCTCGGGATCTGTGAGTGGGCTGGGGGAGATGGGAGATTATGTGGGTGGGTGCGGAATTTGTGTGTGGGTAGGTGCGGAATATGTGAGTTGACGGGGAGATGTGTGTGTGGCTGAGGAATGTGTGTTTGGCTGGGTGGGTGGAGGTGTGTGGGTGGAGGAGGATATGTGGGTGAGTGATTGTTGGTGGGTAATGGGACGGGTAGAGGATATGTGAGTGGGTGGGGAGATGTGTGTAGGTGGGGGATGTGTGGGTTATTGAATGTATGTGTGCTTGGGGTGTGGGTGGATGGGATGTGTGGTGGGTGAGAGGTGTGTGTGGGTGGGGAGATGTGTAGGTGTAGGGATGTGGTGGATGGGTGGGGGAATGTATGTGTGTGTGGGTTATGTGTGTGGTTGGGTGGGGGAGTTGGAGTGAATGGGGGATGTGTGGGTGGGTGGTGGATGTGTCTCATAACATAGTAATATGCATTGTTTATGTTTACAAAATTCATGTGACAATGTTTTTTTTCCTATGCACTGTTGATGAAAGAAAGCTGAGTGAGTGGAAGGGCCGAATGTAAGACGGGCCTGCGTGCCCAATTTGTTACCCTTTGAAAATAAAGTCTGTTCGTTCTATCTATCTACCTATCTATCTATCTATCTATCTATCTATCTATCTATCTATCTATCTATCTATCTATCTATCTATCTATCTACCTATCTATCTATCTATCCATCTATCTATCTATCTATCTATCTATTTATCTATCTATCTATCTATCTATCTATCTATCTATCTATCTATCTGTATGTCTGTCTGTCTGTCTGTCTGTCTGTCTGTCTGTCTATCTATCTAGTTATTTAGTCTATCTATCTATATATTTAGTTAGAGAATGAGTGAATCTGAGAGAGTGGGTGTGTTGTGTGTCTGCCTGTCTGTGTGACAGAGTGTGAAAGTTAGTGAATGAATGTGAGTTAGAGAGTCAGCGAGTAAATGAGTGAGTAAGGGAGCGTGAGTGAGAGAGAGAGAATTTGTGTATATGAGTGTATGTGCGCGAATGAGTGAGTGTAAGAGCGAGTGAGTGTGTAAAAGAGAGAGCATGGGTGAATGAGAGAGTGCATGAGAAAGTGCGATATATGTGTGTGCATGTCTGGATGTGTGTATGGGTGTATGTGTGTGTTCATGTGTGTATCTGTGTGTGCCTCTGTGTGTATGTCTGTACGTGTGTTAAGGTGTGCGTTCATGTGTTTATATGCGTTTATATGCATGTGCGTGTGTATATGTGTGTATGGATGAGTGTGTGTGTGTGTGCTCGTATATGTATTGTATATCTTTGTATGTTTAAGTGTGCATGCATGCAGTGTATGCGAGGGAGTGTATGTTCGGGTGTTGTGTGAGTACGTGTGCGTAAGTATATGGATGTGTGTAGGTGTGTGTGTGCGTGGGTATATGTGTGTATTTGCGTGTGTATGTTGTGTATGGGTGTGTGTGTGTGGGAGAGAAGAGAGAGAGAGAGAGAGAGAGAGAGAGAGAGAGAGAGAGAGAGAGAGAGAGAGAGAGAGAGAGAGAGAGAGTTGAGCGCACGCATGTCATCTATCATGCTGTTCCATATGTTTTGTGTATTCTTACTTTCATATTATCATTTTGATGCACTTGATTTTAACATGCATAAAATGAATTCATGTAAATTACTGTAAAGTAAGTGAGAGAGTTAGTGAGTGTGAGTGAGAGAGAGAGAGAGAGAGAGAGAGAGAGAGAGAGAGAGAGAATGAGTGTGTGTATGTAAAGAGAGAGAGAGAGAGAGAGAGAGAGAGAGAGAGAGAGAGAGAGAGAGAGAGAGAGAGTTAGAGTTGAGCCCACGCATTTCAAATAACATGCTATTCCATATTTTTTATGTATTCTCATCTTTCATATTACGAGGTATCGTTTTGTATGCCACTTGTTTGTCCTGTAACATGCCATTACAATTTTTTTTTAAATTCTCATCTTATCATTTTGTATGCCACTTGATTTTATCATGTATAATATAACATTACTGTGATGTGAGTGAGAGAGTTAGTGAGAGAGAGAGAGAGAGAGAGAGAGAGAGAGAGAGAGTGAGAGAGAGAGAGAGAGAGAGAGCAAGAGAGAGAGGGAGAGAGAGAAAAAAGAGAGAGTTGAATTGCATCACTATTTTTTACGCTACATAATGCATATGTACAATTTTTTCTCCACTTCTTGCAATTGCGAGAATTCTCACGACAATCGTCAGTGTCTCAATTGTGTGTAAAGTGTGGGAGTTTGTTATTATTAGTTTCAGTGATCACGTGAGGCATCATGTATGTGTCTAGATGTGAGGATATGTGTATGGATAATGTTTATGGGTGGAGTTTTGTGTGGGAGGGGAGATGTGTGAGAGGTGGGGGAGGTGTGGGATGTGCAGGTGAATGAAGGATGTATGCGAGGATGGGGGATGTGTGTTTGGCTGGGTGGTTGGGGTGTGTGTGGGTGGGAGGGTAGATGAGAGATGCATGTGTTGATGGGGGCGTGGGTGATATGTGGGTGTGAGTGGTTGATGGATGAGTACGTGAGTGGGTGGATCTGTGTGAGAGATGAGTGTATGCGTTTGGGGAGGTGTGTAATTGTGAGAAGATTTGTGTGAGCGGCGGATGTGTGTGGGTGGGGTATATGTGGGTGGCGGGGTATGTGTTGGTGGCAGGTGTGTGCTTTTGGGTTATGGGTGGGGGATATGTGTGGGCAGGTGGGGAGATGTGTTTATAGGTGGGGATGTGTAGTTGAAAGGTGGCGAATATTGGGTGGGTGAGTGAGTGTTGGTTGGCTAATGTGTGTGTGGGTGGGTGAGGAAAATTGTGAGAGTGCGGGATATGTGTGTGGATAGGTGCGGGATGTGTGGGTTGGCGGGGGTATGTGTGTGTGGTTTCTTCTTCTTCTTCTTCTTCTTCTTCTTCTTCTTCTTCTTCTTCTTCTTCTTCTTCTTCTTCTTCTTCTTCTTCTTCTTCTTCTTCTTCTTCTTCCTCTTCTTCTCCTCCTCCTCCTCCTTCTTCTTCTTCTTCTTCTTCTTCTTCTTCTTCTTCTTCTTCTTCTTCTTCTTCTTCTTCTTCTTCTTCTTCTTCTTCTTCTTCTTCTTCTTCTTCTTCTTCTCCTCCTCCTCCTCCTCCTCCTCCTCCTCCTCCTCCTCCTCCTTCTTCTTCTTCTTCTTCTTCTTCTTCTTCTTCTTCTTCTTCTTCTTCTTCTTCTTCTTCTTCTTCTTCTTGGGGAAATGTGTGTGGGTGGGGGATCAGTGGGTGTGTGGCGACATGTATGTTTGCGTGGTTTCTGTGTGAGTGCGTGGATTTATGTGTGGGTGGGTGGGGGAGGTTTGGTGGGTGGGGGATGTGTTGGTGGCTGCGGAATATGAGGGTGGATGGGGGATGTGTCTCACAACATTGCAATATGCATTGTTTATGTTTACAACTTTCATTTGATAATGTGTTTTTTTTTTTTCTCATGTAAATGTATCATGCGTAATATGCATTGTTTATGCTTACACAATCCATTTGACAATGGTTTTTCCCCTATGTTAATTTAACATGCACATTTGATGAATGAAAGATGAGTGATTGAAAGGGCCGAATGTAAGACGGGCCTGCGTGCCCAATTTGTTACCCTTTTAAAATAAAGTTTGTTCTATCTATCTATCTATCTATCTATCTATCTATCTATCTATCTATCTATCTATCTATCTATTTATCTATCTATCTATCTATCTATCTATCTATCTCCTGCCTGCCGGCCGACCGACCCACCGACCGACCCACCCACCGACCGATCGACCCACCCACCCACCCACCTACCTTTCTGCCTACATACCTACCTACCTACCTGTCTGCCTACCTACCTACCTACCTGTCTGCCTGTCTGTCTGTCTTTCTGTCTGTCTGTCTGTCTGTCTGTCCGTCCGTCCGCGCTATTAAATATTGATAAAAGTTACTGGAAAAAATGTGAGGACCATGTGTTAAAAGAGGAAGAGGACTATTGGAGAAAGGATGGATTGAATTTTATGCAACCGAGAGCAATCATCAACCTACTGGAATCGTCCGACACAGATTAAGGTCTTAGCAGATAGCAGACCTTAATCTACGTACAAACTTACTGGGATATTTTGCTCCAACTATTCAGACGAACTGCAGGCCCTAAACATTACAGGATCAGCATCAGCTAAAGAAACAAGAAGGAAATGAAAAATAAGGTAAGAAATATAGTCCTTCTACTTTCCTGTTAATTTACAAATTATTTACCCCGTGCCTCTGTAAATTCTCTGTCTTTATTAATATTACACATTGCACCCCTCTCGGGATTCTCCGTGGTGAAGTGGTCAAGCCATCTGACTCGGACTCCGAAAGTTGTATGCTCGATTCCCCGCCGCGTCCTTCATTTCAAGAGTGCATTTTTTTCGGAGACTCCCGAGGGTCGTCGCTGGAGCTACGGAGTTCGTATTTTGTGCGACGCTTTCCGCGCTGCGGAAAGAAACTGAGCCATATGGGATAAAAACCCGGTGCAATGCAGCCAACCCTGTCGATTGTAAGCTACTTCTTTCATTGCACCCACTCCCATACGAATCCGGATACGCCTTTGTGTGTCATCTGAATTTGCAGGTCCCCATTACCGTAAACATAACTTTTTTAGCGAGAAATCACTAGTTGTTCAGCAAAACATCAAAGGAATGTCGCCGCTTTCAATGATTTAAGTTGTTTTTGGGCCTATCAAAGACATATTCCTTGGGTGGGGGTAAATATAAGACGGCTGGAATTATTTCATAACGATGCAACAGACAGTTTTCAAAATAATTGTTCGTGAATGAAGGCATTCAAATCGGAACATACTATATCAGTTTTTGTACCGTAGTACAGATCACTTTGTTTATTCAAAGATCAAAGCATCCTCCTTACTGCCAAAAATCTCCTTTATGGTTCGTCGTAGATAATCTGACACTCTTCAGGAAACATGTAGTGACTGTAGAAAAGTGCAACATCAGCGTCCTAGTAGCAGATCATCTTTTATTATTGACAGTATCACATGATCCAGTCGCCCACAGTCTCATTCAGCCTGGCAGTTGGTTGGAGGGTAGAAGGACGTTATATATATAATTGTGCGACGACTGATATAAATATTATTAGTTCTAGGCGTCTGCTCTTCTCGTCTAGGGAGCAGCTACTTCTTCACATGCACCACATGGCTTAAGTTGGAACATCATAAATGTATATGCCACAGTCGACTGTTTTGTCAGAAAGGAACATTGGGACTGGCTTAAGGAATTGGAGGAATTACTTGGAGAGTTTGAGACAGTAGTGGAGAAAACCGACAGGGAATTGCCCTTGCGGATGCCATGGTGGACTCCGATGCGGTCTGCATAAATGATGGTAGGCCAACTAGAATGGCAATGAGGCCTGGCGATGCAGACACAGCTATTGACTTGGCACTTGTCTCCCAGTCATCAGTCCTTGATGTGAAGTGTAATGTTTTGAATGACCATGAGAGTGATCGCATGCCATGCTCAGTCCTGGTCTCTAAATCCAGGAAAATTAAGGCTGGGAGGGTGCGCAAGACCTTCCGGTATAAGTGGACCGATAGCCTTCTTGGACGCCTCATACAGGGAGCATGCAACAGGACTGTTAAAACTCCCTTTTTTGCAGCCCGTATGGTGGCCCCCAGAAGTAGACCATGATTGGAAAGAAAAGAGAACTACAGTGACGAAGCTAAGGAAAGTGCGACAGACACCCCGAAGCTCACTAGAGGAAGTGGACATAGCGGAAAATGTCAAGAAAGACAAAGCAGAGGTTTTCAAGCGCTGTGCTGCAGAGGCCAAAAAGGCAACAATGGGAATGTTTCATGATGGAGATTGGAGGTGATAAAACATTGCGAAAATTCTGGAAACTGCACAGACAAATACAAAGAAAAGATCGGCCTATGACAGTGGGAACAATTTATAGAGATGATGGTGTGCGTGTGACAACAGACAAAGAGTAAGGGAGGCGTTTCTCCAGAGAGTTTTAGAGCAGACCAATCATGATAATGCGGACACCAGGGATGCAGTTAGAGAGGAGTTATCTGGCACCATAAAGAATGTACCTCATGAAGACATCATACGGGTTGAAGATGTTAAACATATTTTGAAAAAGGCGAAAGACACGGCACCAAGGCCTTATGGGGTCAGGTATGGACACACGAAGACTTTGAACGATGTAGACCTGAATGAGATGACTGACTGCTTTAGCTAGAGCATCAACGTAGGGATCCCAGGTAATCTTATGTTCTGAACATCCGCACTGATGAGAAGGGGGTCAATCCCTGGGTGCTCTCCGTCTGGGTGCATGGACCTCAGACACATATTTTAACCCCGGGACTGCCACAGGGATCCGCAATCTCATCTATGCTCTTTAACGTGTGTACGAGCAAGAATGCAAACCTAGAAGCACCAGGGGTTGGAAGGATACTAACATTTGGTGATGATATTCTTGCATATAGGCAGGGGAGAGATAGGGAGCAAACAACCCAGGAGCTACAGGCGACAGTAGACAAAGTGATTAACTGGTGCACTGAAATGAGTGCTGTCATCCGCCCGGAAAGGCAGCTGTTTTGTGGTGCTCTCTGTCCCAAGCCTCACGATAGATGGTAGACGCATCAACAGAGAGAACAAACTGAAGTATCTGGGAATCACATTTGACAGGAGTCTGTCCTTCAAGGACCATGTGGAGACCGTTGTGACAAGATCTCAAAAGGGACTCAATGCACTTACAGCTGTGGCTGCAATGGACATAGAGCAGAGGATGCTTTTCACACTATATCAGCACTTAATCCTCTCAGTGACTGATTATGGACTAGGACTGCTCACTATCTCAAAGAGTCAGTTTGCGAGATTGAAGCGCATACAGAACGAGGCTTTGCGGATCATTCTGGGATGCATCAGAGACACCCCAGTGGTGTGTATGCGTTACATCCTTGGTTTACCGACTGCAGCTGGTAGACTCAAGGTGATGCAGGCATTGGCATACTTCAGAGTAGCTGCAGACATAGACCACCCACTGCATGAGGCGCTGGACGCAGTTAAGGGTCAGCGACTGATAAGAGGGAAATCATGGATGGCTCAGGCGGAGGATACGATCAGACAGGTGTGCATCTTGGAGAACATTAGGAGAGAAGTGGGTCAGAGTGCCAGCGGAGCAGTCAGACTTGTGCAGAGTTATAATCACATTGAGTCGGGAGTGCAGGGAGTGGCCAGCAGGAGCCACGGAAGTGCAAATCCTGAAACTAATTCAGGATAATGCTCACCAGGGTGATGTGATTATCTACACATATGGTTCAGTATTGAGAGGTAGAAGAAGTGCCTGGGGATTCTTAGCAAAGGCTAATGGTCGACGTTTGGTGCAGGAGAGCCTGGCATATGATACCACAATATATAGCTTAAGAATGGAGGTGGATGCGGTCAGTGCAGCTTTCCGATGGATGGAGAATAAGATACAGATACATCGTGATTGTAACTGACTCAGAAAGCATGCTGAGGTGGGTGAGGACTGGCAAGATTCGTGCAGAGTGGCTTGCTTCGGAAATCACGGGTGGCAAGCATCGTCTTTTCTCCGGGGCATGCTGGTGTGCTGGGGAATGAACAGGCGGACAGGTTGGCTGGCTCTGCAAGGCTTGGTGGAGTATTGATACATGACAAGGCAGACGTGGTTGCGGCCTTGTGGGAGCACGTGTACACCCCGGAGAAGCAAATGGATCACCATGGTCTAGCAAGAAGGCGACAGCGAGGAGTTACGAGGGGTCCTGGCCGACGCTCGACGATCAGAGGAAAGGCGAGACAGACATATAATCAGATTGCTACTGGTGCTATTGGTGTTGGAACTCTTCGCTGGCTGCTGAGGATGGGGACGGAGAGCTTATAGGAATGCCCCGAATGCTGTGGTGTCAGTTCCTAAATCAATCAATCAATCAATCAATCAATCAATCAATCAATCGATCAATCAGTCAATCAATCAATTGGGTAATGACGCTTCTTTATTTGTCCCTCTCTTGTCCTGTTGAATGACAGAGCACTGAAAGTCTATACATTTTTGTAGGACAAGAAGAACAGCTGTCTTGAGACTTGTACACAGCGTCAGGTCTAACCTTTCAGTCCTGCATCACTCTAATGATAGTTGATTTTCATTAGGAACCGGTATTCATACCTACCTAGTATTTAACGAGCCAACTTCATCGGTTATTCCTTCTGTGGGTAGACTGTCCAAAAGGGCAAGTCTAAGTGTCTTCTTTATAACACGTGAGGTTCTCTCTCACTCTCATTTTGAAGACCACGCTACACCAGGTGAAGATTTCATTTGAGCTGTAGGCTATTATCTCGAAGACAGCACTTCGGCAACACGGAGGCCTCCGGTACCTCCCGTTCGCGAAGAAGAGTGCCTATTCTTCTAACCTGTGCCACAATGATCTGGGGGTTGAGATTTTGCGCTTACCACACACAGCGCAACTGCTAGAATCTCCCTAGCCACCCGAGGAGCAACCCCTACTGGATCATAGGTGTTAAGAACCATCTCTTTTCCGCACGGCACGTAATTCTCCATGGTGCTGAGGTAGAGCGCGTTCGCGTCGTACGTTATGCTGCTCCTGCATAGCTTCGCCTGCGGGTATTGGTGCGACCGGATTTTAGTGATCCCGCTTCGTGATACAGGGTGAAGACTAGCGAAGATGCGACACACCCCCCCCCCCCCACATGTTACAGCCGCTTTCAGATGCAGATAGGCCTCTATGTCAGGGGCGTAAAGCTTACCTTCCTCGGTGTCTCTGAGGGCTACACCCGGGAGCTGCCGCCTCTTTAAACTGACCTACGCCACGCTCGGCCTAAAACTCTTTCATCTTCTCCACAGCCTCGAGCCTGGGGATCACATCGAGGTCGTAGTACCACAGCCAGTCGGCGAACGTAATCCTACCCTTTCCATGAAGACCCACTCGTTGTCGCGCCACTCCTCCAGTGTGAGAGTGTGTACAGCTTTTTGGCAGGAATACCAGTCAGTGTTGTCGGGCAGGCCAAGGTAATTTAGCTACTCCGGAGTGTTGAACCATTCGTACGGGAGCCAAGACTTGGTCAGCTTACAGCCTGCCATGTTATTGGTCAATTGGCTCGTGCAATACGTGACAATTTCAGGATACTCGATGCACACAAAACACAGAAAGACTTTATTGTCTTTACTCCACACATGAAATTTTATTGTTACACAGCACTCACGCGTGGCTCTAATGAGCCGCCGGCTTCTTGCCGTTCTCGCGTTCTACGCATGACCAGCGCACGCACTGTTGATAAATATTATTCATTGTAAATATAATCGTTTACAAAGCATCTAGGTTGTGTATGCTAAATATCCTATAATATCTCACTCAATATCTTAGATAATCCTTTACTTACAAACGTGGTCTTCGACCAACCTCTTTTTTTTTCTAGGAGTGTGTTGAGCAGGCATTCTGGCTATCTTTGTTGTAACAAGCCTTGAGTGACGACCTACTGTTTGCTGGAGATCTCGACTTCGTAAATAGGCATGAGCTTCGGAATTATTCTTCATACCAGCTCTATTCCGTGGATAGAATATTCTCTGTCTTCGACAAAGCCATTATCTGCTCGAATTGCCCTTCTGAGCTTTGTTAATTCAATCTTTCTCCTCTCACGTCTCGACCCGTAATGTCCAAAACATGTCCGCCGTCCTGTCCACTGGCGCTGGCAGTCATATGACCGCTCTAACTTCACCCAACGCCTGTACGTCGCGTCGCTGGATTAATCACGTTGCATGAGCTGTTCTGATCATGTTTTATAGTTTGACGCAGATACTAGGTCGCTGCTATCCACTTCATGGCATAGCCATAAGCCTTCATAACCGGTGCCGGGCCCGAGGTATTTGAGGACATCAAGGAAATTGATCCCAGGCGTAATAAGAAACTTCGTCTTCGAGCCTTGCGAGGCTAAGATATCTTCCTGCAGGTGGCGACGACCTCTCCCATAAAGTTCTCCTTGATAAGATTCAGATCGGTCCGGCCCGTGTTAAACCCCAACAACGGGACCTGCCCGCACCAATCTCTGATTTTTTTTCTGTTGTTTGATCGGCAGCAGCTCGAGGTCTTCTGGGACGTTGTGCGCTTCCATATCAAACCTCAAGACAGCTGCCCGCCGCCGCAGCTCTGCCATTAAATCGGCGATAAAATCTGTTTGGTCCGCGTTTATCAGGTTGATGGGCTGCGCCTCTATAGTACCCCCAACCGAAACCGGTATCAGCACGTGCTTGTTTTCGTAGGCGAGGTCTGGGATAGGTCGAGCGCCATGGATATTTTCCAGACAGACCTCGTGCGTTTTCTGGAACAGTTCCCGGGCATTGCCTGTCGGGTTGTGTGCGGGATAGCCGTTGGAGTAGCAGTCGTGACACTGGAAGACAGTCTTGGTAGACCGGAGAGCTGGTGATCGAGCGCTCTCCTCCGTGGCCACAGTAAGCATGTTGGATGTGTATCCCGCGTGTTTTCGCCATGCGTTCCAGCCATAGTATGGAGCTACGTCTGGCGGTTGAGTGAATTCCATCCAATTCGAATGCATGAAGAAAGATTTTTAGGCCTCGCTCAACCGTCGACTTATCGATGTGATTTAAGTTGGGACCCTTAAGGTGTTTCTCATGAGTAGTATACAATGTGGTATTTAAATATATTTTGGGGTTTCAAACCCCCGATAAATCTTCTTTAAGGGGTTATCCCGCCATCTTGTTTCGTCTCAAAAACGGATCTCAATTGACCTCAATATTTGAACTTGGCAGTTATTTTCTTGGGTCTGGGTGACTACTTCCGTTTGTCCTGATGACTAATTCCGTTCCAAGGGTACTCTCTACCGACCGCCCCGCCCACAGGTACCTCCGCCGGCCGCCTCGATTTCCCTGACCGCTTCCGAGACCAATCAAAGACAGGGAGGCAAGCCCCGGGCATGTGGAATACTTATATAGATAAGTAGACCAACTAGTTGCCGAGCACCTGGGATCGATTCTTAGTGTGCGTGTGGGTATATGTGTGTGTGGTGCGGTGCGATGCGGTCGAGCCCCAGTCATGCAGATATCGACCCCCTTCGATGAGGAGATCAAAATCAATATGACAGAGTGGAAAACTGATGTATTCCATCACTCGAGTTACCCCGAGTATCCATAAATGGATGATGAATAAACGTTTGCCCGCTGCTAGTTAATTCGACAGGTCCCCATACTACCCATGTATCAACATTAAGCGATTGGTGAAAATCTGGTTTAAAAATATACTAAACAGGCATACAATAGTATTAAAAAAATTCACCCTAAAAACATAATAAGCGGCTACATTTCTTGTATGTATAGTGGAGAATAGGGATGTCAATAAAAAAAAATACTATTCTCAATTAATTTAAGGCGTAACGTGCTAAAATAATCATAAAAATATTATATATAAACCCCAAAATAACGTCCCTTTAATCAACAGAATAAGCAAGTAACCAAAGGGAGACGATTCGTTTCTCTTGGAAATGGTTGTGTCCCCTTGTGCTTGACCATGCAGCTATCTAATTACAATCCTCGCCTCTCCTGCCCAGCGACCGTCGTACGAGATTATCTGATAGCGGTCAGATAGAACGCCTAGGGAATTTTCAGTTAACGTCAACGGACTTCAATGCTTATCTCCAGGTAAAAATCAGAAGGCGTGGTACAGCCGGGGCTGTGAAGGGAATATTTGCGCAGAAAAAATAAGGTATTCTCAAATATAGCTATATAAAGCCGTTACACAAATGGTTTGAAATATTAAATATAAATATTTATGTATTTATTTATTTATATCTGTATTTAATGTCTACAGCTGCAAGTAGGTTGTCCCAGTGAGTAAGGCATATATATGTAGGTGCCTGGATGACTTAGTCACGCGGGATATGTGCACGCGTCTGTGTGTGTGCATGCGTGCGTGCGCGCGTGTGTGTGTATATGTGTGCGTGCGCGCGTGTGTGTGCTATCAATTACAGGACATCGCCTGCAAAACCACCATGCTGTGGAGTGTGGGGTTTGCTGAGCAAGATTGCTATTGTCTTTTTGAAAGAACGGCACCCATGTCATAAAATCGTGTGCCATGCCGATCGCACTGATTTCATTGGATGCTATGCAGTACACGGAATGTGCAACAAGCCTTGTCTACCCAGGCCTTCCCCGGAATATCTTGAGAGCGCTGTATGTGAAGAGGGTGTATCACCAGCTAGGTGTCTATCTATTACATATGGCAGTCAAGCTGTATTACACGGCATTTACACGACGACGCAGTCACCCCAAAAGTGTTTGTTTGGTCATGTGTCATCATGATGTGCCGCGTTTGTGTGAGTGCTCGCGCGCGCGAGCGAGTGTTTGTGTGTGTCCTATCCATTACAGGACATCGCAATCAGCCCAAGCAATCTGTGGAGCGTCGTGCTTACTGGGCAAGCTTGTTGTTGTCTTTTTGAACGAACGGCAGCCATGTCATGTGCGTTTGTGTGTATATATGTGTGCGTGCGCGCGCGTGTGTGCTATCAATTACAGGACATAGCCTTCAACCCCAACATGCTGTGGAGTGTCGTGTTTGCTGGGCAAGATTGCTATTGTCTTTTTTAACGAACGGTACCCATGTCATAAAATCGTGTGCCATGCCGATCGCACGGATTTCATTCGATGTTATGCAGTGCACGGAATGTGCAACAAGCGGTCTACCATGACCTTCCCGGGAATATCTTGAGAGCGCTGCATGTGAAGAGGGTGTATCACCAGCTAGGTGTCTATGTATTATATATGACAGTCAAGCTATAATGCATGGCATTTACAGGACGTCGCAGTCAGCCACAAAAGTGTTTGGTTGTTCATTTGCCATAATGATGTGCCGCGTTTGTGTGAGTGCATGCGTGTGTGCGTGCGTAAGTGTGTGTGTGTGTGTGTGTGTGTGTGTGGATTCGTTTGTGTGTGTGTCAGTATGTAGGTGTCTGCGTATGCGTGCGTGAGTTTGTGCTTGCCTGCTCGCGCATGTGCTCGATCGCAAGAAACTTCAATATTGGGGGAGTGGCTGTGGAGTGGGTGTAGTAAAAAAGTGGGTGGATCAAGAGACGAAGTGGGTGAATTATGGAGGCAGGGGTGGAAAAGATACTAGCGAAGAGGCCACCGGGGCTGAATGGTGGAGCTAGGGGTGGAAAACTGATTAGCGAGGAGGTCACCGTGGCTGAATGAGCCTATCACAAGTGGTAATGGGAAAACAATAACACATGCTCGCTGACTAAAACCGTACAAAGATGGTGCTGCATCCGACACCCATAGGGAAATGGTCACATTCGATGAAATATGGTGCTGCTTCCGGTCGCCTGTGTAATGACTACAACCAGACCACATACTCACTGGCTACAAGTGGTCAACGATGGCCTCGCATCCGATCACATGTGGTAATGAAGAAACCAGACCACGTGGATAAAACCGATCAAAGATGGCGCTGTATCTGATCACGTGTTTTATGGTATACAACCGAAATACGTGCCTAATGACTCAACCGGTCAAAGATGGAGTCGCACCCGGTCACATGACCAGACAGTGCATAATATTCTGCTGAGTCATTCTACTTCAGCACATATCGTGTATAAGACGGTCAGCATTCGTTGAATAGAAGTGCCGGTCTCTGTGAGCAGCAACCAGAGCACCATGTGCCAAGTCTTTAATGGTAAGTTGGCTTTTTTTATACATCTTTCACATTTTCGTTGTGTTTCTCCAAGCAGACATACAGTTAACCTAACAATACTAGTATAATAAAAAGATATATGGTGCTAATTGCATATAACTGGAGTAGGTGCTCTGCTGGCTGCGATACCAATCAACACCAGCACATGGCTGATTCATTAAGCCTGAATGTATGTATACAGGTGACCTATTCTGAGATGCAGAATAATGACTTGTCCTGATCTGTCCATAACACGGTAGTCACCTTGAGCAAGTACTGTGGCTTTCTAGCTGACTTCGTCATTCATTTCTTTTGGTGGTATGTAACGGATGGATCAGACTTATCTTATTGCACTCCTTCCGTAGCCAATCGAGCAGCGCTGGCGTGTTTGGGTACCCCACAGTGGGATGATAATCCTTGTATAGTGACCTTATGTCTACTGCTAAGTTCAGAAAGTAGTGTCCTTAGTACCGACAATATCCCACAACGAGCGCCTCGAGCACTGATTTTTGCATTTGTCAATAGCAACTAATGATACAACCGAGACACGATTGTAATGACACAATAGGATAAAAACAGCGGTAATGGAAGAAACCAACGTGTAAACTAACCCACAAATTAGCCCAGAGGGGGAAAGAAATTCGTTCTGGTGCATTTGTGGTCGGCGATTGCCGTGACTAGAGATTGTCTTCTTCTGTCAACTGGTCGTTATATACACAGTCATTGGCGTATCACTATTTAATCTGTCTCGAGACAACGTCGACGCTGTCGAGGGCAAATTGTGGATCGCTCTTCTAAGCAGCTGTCTGGGTTATATGCTACCACACCCTAAAATATGAGCTTCTACGTGACATTGCCAAGTAATGCTTCGCCGAACATGTTTCCCAAGAACACACCAGGTCACTATTTCGTCAAGTTAACGCAGACTATTGAGGTGAGTCAACATTTCGAAGTGGGTCTGGAAGATAATCAATTCCCCAACTACTACTGCAATGTGAAAGAAAGTGAAGTATGGCTAAGATATATCCCACCAAACGGTAGAGTGATAAGAAAGGAGTGTCCCCCGGGTCTGTACAGTTCACCAGATGCGTTTATAGCTGCGCTGAATAGAATAATGAAAGATCGGAAGGTGGACGTTCAGCTCTGTGTCCTACTCCATTTCCACAATGCATCAAAAAAGTCATCGTAAAAATACTCGAACCAGGGGCCACTATTACATTTAGTGAGAAGATGCAAGAGATACTAGATACAATTGAAGGTGAAGGGCCGATAGACCTGAATAACCACCTGCAAAATGTCTATGTATACTGCGATCTCATTGCGGCAAGACCAGTTGGAGATGTCATGGTCCTACTACTAAGGACGGTTCCTATCATGAATCAATGTTCGACCTCAGTGTTTCGCGCCTATGACAAACCTCACTACATACCGCTGCGTCGTTACCTCTTCGACAGGTGGAAATACTTCTAACAACTGATACGGGCACAAAGGTCACACTCACTACCGCGACTTCAGTGCTGACGTGACATTTTCGAGTTGGGAAGAGATCAGACCTAAAATAATGGTGAAATACGTGGCGTTACATCGAAACCCCACACTGGCCGAAGACATGATGTGCCCGACACTCAAATGATTGATGCCTCGGTTATCTACAAGACTCAGATATCAGCTCACCAATCAGGAGACCAGTTTTATGACTACATGTTAAGTGACATGTACATACCAGGCTACCAACCGAAAAAATTACCCCACTCAGACAATGGCGTGAAAAAATCCAGAAACAGCATACAATGTGTATAGCTCTGTATGTGAAAATAAAATGTTGTGATGATACTATATATACCACCTCATATCACATCATCCATTTCGCATAATGACATTATTCATTTTTATTCTTGGAAAATGTCCTGAAATACTGTAAAATGTACTAAAATGCTGCAAAATAAACAGGCATATATTATAATTACGGCATGGTTGTTGAATTTTTTAGTGTTTACGGTGTATATAGTTGTCATGCGATGAGAGAATGAAGGGCAACAAATCTTGGTCAAGTAATAAAATTTGTTATCCAAAGGGGAAGCATTGTGGCTACATTTCAACCAGTCTTATAAAAAAGCTCTCCCAAACTTATGAAAAGTAGGAAACTTTGTTAATCAAAGTCAAAAATGTTGGTCACATTTCAACCAAACTTATAAAAATATCAGTCAAACTTATGAAATGTAGGAACATTTGTTAACCAAATGTGAAAATGTTAGCCGAATTTCAAACCAAACTGATAAACATCTCAGTAAAACATATAAAAGGTAGGAAAATTTGTTATCCAATCGTGAAAAGTTTAGCCAACTTTCACCCACACTCATGAAAAGTGGAAAATTTTGTTGTCCAGATGTGAAAAATTTGACCAACTTTCACCCAAACTTACGAAAAGTAGGAAACTTTGTTAACCAAATGGCAAAAACCTTGGTCAAGTAATAAAATTTTTTAGCCAAAGGGGAAAAATTTTGGCTACATTTCAACCAGACTTATAAAAAGCTCACCCAAACTTATGAAAAGTAGGAAAATTAGTTAACCAAACGTGAAAAGTTTGGCCAACTTTAACCCAAACTTATGAAAAGTGGGAAATTTTGTTGTCCAGATGTGAAAAGTGTGACCAAATTTCACCCAAACTTATGAAAAGTAGGAACCTTTGTTAAACAATTGGTAAAAATCTTGGCCAAGTAAGAAAATGTGTTAACCAAATGTTAAAATTTTGGGACAAGATTGGCCAAATTTCAAACAAAACTCATTTTTAAAAAAAGTAGGAAACTTTGTTAACCAAAATGTGAAAAGTTTGAGTAAAGTTCATCGAAACTTATAAAAAGTAGGAACATTTGTTAACCAAATGTGAAAATTTTTGGACAAGTGAAGACATATTTCATGCAAAACTTATGAAAAGTAGGAAATTTCGTTAACAAAATAAGAAACATTTTGGCCACATTTCAGCTAAACTTATAAAAAGTAGGGAAATTCCTTAACCAAAGGGGAATAATATCTCACGTTGTCATTTTACATCCCAACCTAATAGAGATGTTCGCCTGTCCCCTATGCAAACAGCGGTATTTCAGAAAATTATGTTTCTTATGTAATAAGTCACTATAATTGAAGGGAAAAAAGAAAATTTCAACAATAAAATTGTACAAAAAATTAACAATTAAATTTCTCTTTATGTTTCCAAATTGAATGTTTCATGTAGAAATTAAAATTGTTAATATAAAGTTTCCTACTTTTCATAAGTTTGGGTGAAATTTGGTCAAACTTTTCACATCTGGACAACAAAATTTCCCACTTTTCATAAGTTTGGGTGAAAGTTGGCCAAACTTTTCGCGATTAGTTAACACATTTTCCTACTTTTCATATGTTTGACTGAGATGTTTATAAGTTTGGTTTGAAATGTGGCTAAACTTTTCACATTTGGTTAACAAATGTTCATAATTTTCATAAGTTTGACTGAGATTTTTATAAGTTTGGTTGAAAAGTGACCAAAATTTTTCACTTTGATTAACAAATTTTCCTACTTTTCATAAGTTTGGGTGAGCTTTTTTATAAGACAGGTTGAAATGTAGCCACAATGTTTCCCCTTTGACTAACAAATTTTATTACTTGACCAAGATTTTTTGCCTTTCATTCTCTCATCACATGACAATTATATACACAGTAAATACTAAAAAATTCAACAACCAAGCCGTAATTATAATAAATGCCTGTTTATTTTACAGTATTTCAGTACATTTTACAGTATTTCAGTACATTTTTCAAGAATAAAAATGCATAATGTCATTATACGAAATGGATGATGTAATATGAGGTGGTATACATAGTATCATGACAACATTTTATTTTCACATATAGAGCTATACACATTGTATGTTGTTTTTGGATTTCTTCAAACCATTGTCTGAGTGGGTGGTATGTACATGTCACTTAGCATGTAGTCATAAAACTGGTCTCCTGCTTGGTGAGCTGATATCTGAGTCTTGTAGATAACCGAGGCATCAATCATCTGAGTGTCGGGCACATCATGTCTTCGGCCAGTGTGGGGTTTCGATGTAAAGCCACGTATTTCACCATTATTCTAGGTCTGATCTCTTCCAAACTCGAAAATGTAACGTCAGCACTGAATTCCCGGTAGTGAATGTGACCTTTGTGCCCGTATCAGTGGTTAGAAGTATTTCCACCGTGTCGAAGAAGTAATGACGCAGCGGTATGTAGTGAGGTTTGTCGTAGGCACGAAACACTGAGGACGAGCGGTGATATATGATAGGAACCGTCCTTAGTAGTGGGACCATGACATCTCCGACTGGTCTCACCTGCAATGAGATCGCAGTATACGTAGACATTTTGCAGGTCGTTATTCAGGTCTATCACCCCTTCATCTTCAATTGTATCTAGTATCTCTTGCAACTTCTCACTAAATGTAATAGTGGCCCCGGGTTCGAGTATTTACACGATGGCTTTCTTTCATGCATTGTCGAAATGGAATAGAAAACAGAGCTTATCGTCCACCTTCCGATCTTTCATTAGTCGATTCAATGCAGCTATACACGCATCTTGTGAACTGTACAGACCCGGGGGACATGCCTTTCTTATCACTCAACCGTTTGGTGGGATGTATCTTAGCCATACTTCATTCTCTAACACATTGCATTAGTAGTTGGGGAATTGAATTTCGGCCAGACCCACTTCGAAATGTTGACTCACCTCAATAGTCTGCGGTAACTTGACGAAATAGTGACCTGGTGTGTACTTGGGAAACATGTTCGGCGAAGCATTACTCGGTAAAGTCACGAAAAAGCTCATATTTTAGGGTTTGGTAGCATATAACCCAGACAGCTGCTTAAAAGAGCGATCCACAACTTGCCCTCGACAGCGACGACGTTGTCTCGAGACAGATTAAATAGTGATACGCCAATGACTGTGTATATAACGACCAGTTGACAGAAGAAGACAATCTCTAGTAGCGGCACTCGCCGATCACACATGCACCAGAACGAAATTCTTTCCCTCTCTGGGCTATTTGCCATCGTAGCATCCCACCTGGTAGACCCTGATCAAATCACCGAAAACACAATTGAGATAAAGGGCGTGACAAAAAGCTCACCTACCCTGACCTTGCCGATCGCTAGAATATTAGTTGACTCTAAATTCGTTAAGGGTACGATATCGGCAGCAGTGATGGCTGACTCCATCTATGACATGATATTAGGATATAGATATGTCTACTTGGGGGAACCAGTCACACCCATGATAGTGGCTGCTGTGCAGACCAGGGCTCAAGTTACAGCAAGCTCTGAGCCTGATCTACCCATGAATCCACTCCCAGGGGAGATTAGAGCCGCACAGAACCAGGACCCGACTCTAGCACACTGTTTTAAGAAACTTCCAAATGCTAGAAACCCTCCACAGAGGGGGGACTTTTATAAGAAGGGAAATTTGTTGTATCGTAGGGCAAGTAAAAATTAACAGGAACATGGTCAACTTGTAGTTAGTCTTTCCTCTTGAGCCTAAGGCGGCGCATAGGGCAGAAGTCCTGTCTCTCCATGCCTGGCGGTTCGCTGCTATCTGTTGTAGATCTTGGATATTTACTTGGCCATTGAATGAGCCTTCTCTAATGATGGTTCTACGCAGGGTCTCTCTTGAGCCAGAAATCTGGTTCTGAAACAACGGGAAATTTTACGATGGTGGTTTGTCGGACCGCCGATCAACCGTTCTAAGCCGAGCTAGAAAGAAACACGTCTCGCCATCTTGACCTAAAACCGGAAACTCCCAACTTGTAGTACCAGCAGCATATAGGCCACAAGTTCTACACATGGGCCACACACTATCGTTTAGTGGGCATATGGGTGGTGGGGCAACTAATCAACGCATTTCCTGTCATTATTTTTGGCCGGGAATGAATGGGGACATCAAAAGGTATGTGAAATCTTGTCCTGAGTGTCAGCGAGTTGCACCCTGATAAACGACTGCCCCAGTTGAGTTAGGAGAAATGCACATCATGAATACCCCCTTCGAGCGGATAGATGTCGACATTGTTGGACCTCTCCCTAGAACTAAAAAGAGAAACAAATACATATTAACTCTGGTGTATACCTGCTCCATGTGGGGAGAAGCGATGGCTCTGCCAGCCATTGATTCTAAAAGAGTGGCAGAGGCCCTGGTCACTATTTTCACTCGGCTAGGATTCCCTAACCAAATCCTCACTGATAACGGCTCTCAGTTTAGAGGGAGATTGATGGAAGAAGTCTTCCATATTTTCCAGACTCGCCACATACATTCCAGTCCATACCACCCACAGTCTAACGGCCTGGTGGAAATGTTCAACGGGACCTTGATGTCTATCCTGAGGAAGTTGGCACAGGAAAAACCAGAAGTCTGGGATGATGACCTACCGGCAGCACTATTTTCTTACCGGGAAGTAGCTCATGGCTCCACTGGCCTTCCACCGGCAACCCTCCTCTTTGGTAGGCCCTCAAAGGTCCTCTAGAAGCTCTCATGAGAACATGGACTGAAGAGAGAACAGACGAGACAGTAGTAAATACGTCCACGTATGTGGAAGAATTGAAACACAAGTTAAAGATGGGATAGACGTTAGCCACAAGTAATCTTAGAAGAGCCCGAGCAACACATGCCCAGTATTACAATAAAAAGGCAAAGGATCGTTCACTAGAGGTAGGGGACAAAGTCTTACTACTACTCCCTAGCTAAAACAATAAGTTGGAGATTGGCTGGCAGGGGCCATTCCCCGTGGTAGAGAAACTGTCCCGTACCAATTACAGGATCGTCATCAAGGGTAAGCAGAAAATGTATCATATCAATTTGCTCCGCAAATATTATGCAAGAGCAAATGACCCACCAATGCATTTGTTGGCTATGGCAGTTGCAACCGAAGTAGAGAATGGGGAGACCATAGCGGTGGAATACCCCCTACAACTTCAGGAGACCTACCAGAATGTTGAAATAAATCCTAACCTGACCACATCCCAAAAGGAAAAATTGGAGGAAGTATTAAAAGCTCACGCAACACTCCTCACCGACAAACCAGGTCGCACAAGCTTGATAGAATTTGATATGAAGCTGACCAGCCCTGATCCTATTAGGCAGAAACAGTATCCCATTCCCTATGCAAAGGAAGAGGCACTCAGAATTGAGATCAACCAGCTACTTCGAGAAGGAATAATCTCACCTTCGGAGTCACCGTACAGTGCAAATGTGGTGCTGCTTAGAAAACCAAGTGGGGAGCATCGGCTCTGCCAACTGAATGGTATAACCGAGTTCCAAGCAGAACAGCTACCAGACCAGGGGCAACTTTTCGCCAAGCTGAGTAAAGCCAAGTATTTCTCTAAGATAGACTTTAGCAAAGGATACTACCAAGTCCCAGTGAAGCAAGAAGTTCGACCCTACTTGGCATTTAGCACCTTAACGGGACACTACCAATTCAACGTGCTCCCATTTGGCCTTAGTAATGCACCCAGTGTTTTCACCAGGATGATGAGGATTCTATTGGACCCTCTAAGAGACCCATCCATTACCAACTTCATGGACGACATCCTCATTGCCTCCAATACCTTTGAGGAACATTTATCCTCATTGAAAGTTCTGTTAACAAGACTAGCTGAAGTAGGATTGACTGCACGGCCCACCAAGTGCCAACTAGCAGTTCAAAAACGTGAATTTTTGGGACATAGCATAGTCCAGGGTTACACCTCGCCCGATCAGAAAAATGTAGAGAAACTACAAGCCGCACCGCGACCCAAGACCAAGAAAGATGTGAGATCCTTTGTGTCTCTGTGTGGGTTCTACCAAAAATATATCCAGAATTTCAACATGGTAGCAGCCCCTCTCACAGATGCCACAAAGAAGGGAGCCCAAGAAAAAGTTAACTGGACTGCAGATTGTGAGACTGCGTACACCATCCTTAAAGACAGACTTTCAGCAAGACCCATCTTGCAACTCCCAGATCTTACCAAAACATTTACCTTGCGAACGGATGCCAGTAATGTTAGCGTTGGGACAACGCTGTTGCAGGGAGGACGAGAAACCCCGACCATTCTTTTCCCAGTAGCCTACGCCAGTCGAAAGTTAAACCAGGCTGAGCGGAACTACTCCACCATCGAAAAGGAATGTTTATCACTAGTATGGGCTGTACAGAAGTTCCAACCATACTTATATGGAACCAAATTCACGGTTCAGAGTGTCCACCAACCTTTGATGTTCTTAGCTGCCTCCAAGAAGTTAAACACCCGGTTGATGAGATGGTCACTGCTTCTACAACCATACACATTCAATGTGGAGTACATTCCAGGAAAAGAAAATGTGGGAGCAGATTTCCTGAGCAGACACCCTACTGCTGAGGACGAAGTCAATGACCAGACTGACTCAGGAGGAAAATAAGCCATAGTCGATCTAGACTCACTTACCCCAAAAGTTCATCTAGTCGTACTTTTCTCTAGGAGGGGCATATGTGACGGAGTGAGTCTAAATCACTATGCAAACATCACCACTACTACGTTAGCTAAATTCCTATCTGGATGCATTACAGCAGCTATATGATATCATAATGACATCATAATGCAGAAGCAGACATTTTCTGCACTAAAACTACACACTGCACTATTGGGGACAGCAGATATTTTCACGTCATCTATACCAATGATGTCACAAGGGAAATCCCCTGTCTTCAACCCTTATCATTAATACCAAGTATATGTCCGTCACTCCCTAGCAACGGGAAACGGCGATACGCTAATAGTACTGCTGCACCGGAAATTGTAACTACAGACTTCCGGCCGGTTCAAAACGATCATAGCTGCTGTGCTAGGCAGACCTCACATGAAGTGAGCTGCCATATCCAACTCCATCCTTGGTAGATTATACCAAAACAGATCTTAATCGCTGCAATAAGACTGGGGGTGAGTGTAGTAACATAATAATTATGGTTTTAGTAAGGAGTGTGTACGCATGTATATTCTGATATTGGGAAAACACAAACTTTCCCGACCATGTATATTTATGAAACGTGGGATTTGAAATGGGAGATATTGAGAGAAAACATGT
This sequence comes from Cepaea nemoralis, assembly GCA_014155875.1. Lineage (NCBI taxonomy): Eukaryota > Metazoa > Mollusca > Gastropoda > Stylommatophora > Helicidae > Cepaea > Cepaea nemoralis. The sequence goes on from JACEFZ010005454.1 coordinate 507,203, forward strand.
GGGGCCTAGAAATATAGATATATTTATAGATACATATATATATATATATATATATAACGTATAAACCTTACTGATTATTTTCATATGCATTGTGTGGATGTATTTACGTGTATATTTTTTTGAAAATATGATGAGTTATATTCAAACATAAATTTGCTTACCCCTGATTCACCGCTATGCCGAACTACACAACACTGCCGGTCATAAGTTCAAAGCAAATACCATGTGGTGAGGAATCAGAATTTGGGAAGTAAATAACTCAACAAGGGATAACTGAGACATCCTAAAGCTCAATGCCTGGAATATCTCAGCCCCCTTGCTTGCCTGCTGGCCGTCTTCTTATCTCTTAGCTCGTATGTTCTGTGGGGTATACATCACGACTTCGTGGCGACACTTGATTGCTTTATGCCTAATGATTGATGTGGGATTAGGTTGAATTATTGTTGGCTTTCCTTAGCGATCTAGGGAAACATCCTGGCTGCCCAGGACTTCCTCACCATGGTGTTAAGGAATGCACCAGTAATTATTGCATATGAGTCACTTCAAGTTTTACAACCATGTACATTTTGTAATGCCTTTTTCAAACAAAGATTTGTCTACATGTCCTACTCCAATGGACAATGTGGTCTTAGAATGTGTCCACTTCTGGACCCTTTTTCACCTTGTATCACCAGGTGATACAATGTATAGCCAAGCTAATAGGAGCTATTGGTCATTTGCTTTTGATATAGAATAGCAGATAGGAACTATGTTTTATTCCTATTCTGCATCTGACACACACACAACAGACACGCAACACCAGCACTCAGACACATTGCTATTGTCAAGACACTAAGGAGTCGGCAACTGTTTGTTTGATTTAAGGAGCCTCGCTGCTGATACTCCTGAAGCCTAACTGGTCAGGTTACCGAAACTTACAGCTACCAACTAGTGGAGACGGAACCTGGAATTCGGAGGAGCATCGTACACCTGTCGAATGCCAGGGTCGACTCCAAGAAATAATCCAAACGAAAGCCAGCAATATTCCTAAACGAGATCAGATTGTCTCAGGTGACTCTGTGTCTACATGTGGTCTGAGTGTGTCTCTGTCTGCATGGTGTGAATGATGATATGCTATCTAGCTAAGCATCAGAAATCTATTTTCTTTGTACCTGTAACATAAATTTTATTGTCCTAGTTCACCAGTTGAACCACAATTTTCATTATCTCTTTTATTATTAAAGAGTATTATTGTTTTATACTTGCACCAACGTCCTCCACTCGTGATCATTTTGAACGCAAGGTGTGCGCGTGAGTGCGTGAAAGTATTTAAAAAACAGGGGGCTCCATCAATTGACGAAGGATCACCGACAGATAAACTAGACATTCGTGTTAGGTCTTCCTACATACACGAGTGTTCTTCACCTTCTGCCTTTGTCTACCAAGTGAATCCCAGTCTCTTCTATCGGGACCATCCCTTTAGACATTCTTGTAACGAGCCATAATTTCTAGAGACTGTCGGCAAACTCTTGGATAGGGATTTCTGTCTATTTCAATAGAAACACCCTAATGGTCGGTGACAACTGAACTAAGACAATAAAATTTATGTTACAGGTACAACAACAACAAAAGACAGGTTTCTGATGCTTAGCTAGATAGCATATCATCATTCACACCATCCAGACAGTGACACACTCAGACCACATGTAGACACAGAGTCACCTGAGACAATCTGATCTCGTTTAGGAATAGTGCTGGCTTTCGTTTGGATTATGTCTTGGAGTCGACCCTGGCATTCGACAGGTGTACGATGCTCCTCCGGATTCCAGGTTCCGTCTCCACTAGTTGGTGGCTGTAAGTTTCGGTAACCTGACCAGTTAGGCTTCAGGAGTGTCAGCAGCGAGGCTCCTTAAATCAAACAAACAGTTGCAGACTCCTTAGTGTCTTGACAATAGCAATGTGTCTGAGTGCTGGTGTTGTGTGTCTGTTGTGTATGTGTCAGATGCAGAATAGGAATAAAACATAGTTCCTATCTGTTATTCTGTATCAAAAGCAAAGGGCCAATAGCTCCTATTAGCTTTGCTATACATTGTATGACATGGTGATACAAGGTGAAAAAGGGCCCAGAAGTGGACACATTCTAAGACCGCATGGTCAATTGGAGTAGAACATGTAGACAAATCTTTGTTTGAAAAAGACATTACAAAATGTACATGGTTGTAAAACTTGAAGCGACTCATATGCAATAATTACTGGTGCATTCCTTAACACCATGGTGAGGAAGTCCTGGGCAGCCAGGATGTTTCCCTAGATAGCTAAGGAAAGGCCAACAATAATTCAACCTAATCCCACATCAGTCATTAGGCCCAGTTGTCACCGACCGTTTGGGTATTTCTATTGAAACAGACAGAAATCCCTATCAAAGAGTTTGCCGACAGTCTCTAGAAATTATGGCCCGTTACAAGAATGTCTAAAGGGATGGTCCCGATAGAAGAGACTGGGATTCACTTGGTAGACAAAGGCAGAATGTGAAGAACACTCGTGTATGTAGGAAGACCTAACACGAATGTCTAGTTTATCTGTCGGTGATCCTTCGTCATTTGATGAAGCCCCCTGTTTTAAATACTTCCACGCACTCACGCGCACGCCTTTCGTTCAAATGATCACGAGCGGAGTACGTTGGTGCAAGTATAAAACAATAATACTCTTTAATAGTAAAAGAGATCATGAAAATGGTCGTTCAATTGGTGAACTAAGACAATAAAATTTAGGTTACAGGTACAACAACAAAAAACAGGTTTCTGATGCTTAGCGAGATAGCATATCATCATTCACACCATCCAGACAGTGACACACTCAGAACACATGTAGACACAGAGTCACATGAGACAATCTGATCTCTGTTAGGAATAGTGGTTAGTTTCCACGTTGGTTTCTTCCATTACCGCTGTTTTTTACCTACTGGGTCATTACACTCGTGTCTCGGTTGTATCATTAGTTGCTATTGGCAAATGCAAAAATCAGTGCTCGAGGCGCTCGTTGTGGTAAATTGTCGGTACTAGGGACACTACTTTCTGAACTTAGCAGTAGGCATAAGGTCACCATACAAGGGTTGTCATCACACTGTGGGGTACCCAGACACGCCAGCGCTGCTCAATTGGCTACGGATGGAGTGCAATAAGATAAGTCTGATCCACCCGTTACATACCACCAAAAGAAATGAATGACGAAGTCATCCAAAAAGACACAGTACTTGCTCAAGGTGACTACCGTGTTATGGACAGATCAGGACAAGTCATTATTCTGCATCTCAGAATAGGCCACCTGTATACAAACATTCAGGCTTAATGAATCAGCCATGTGCAGATGTTGATTGGTATCGCAGCCAGCAGAGCACCTACTCCAGTTATATGCGATTAGCACCATATATCTCTTTATTATACTAGTATTGTTAGGTTAACTATATGCCTACTTGGAGAAACACAACGAAAATGTGAAATATGTATAAAAAAGCTAACTTACCATTAGAGACTTGGCACATGGTGCTCTGGTTGCTTCTCACAGAGACCGGTACTTCTATTCAACGAATGCTGGCCTTCTTATACACGCTATTTGATAACGTAGAATGATTCAGCAGAATATTATGCACTGTCTGTCATGTGACCGGGTGCGACTCCATCTTTGACCGGTTGAGTCATTAGGCACGTGTTTCGGTTGTATCCCATAAGACACGTGACCGGATACAGCGCCATCTTTGATCGGTTTTAGCCACGTGGTCTGGTTTCTCCATTACCACATGTGATCGGATGCGAGGCCATCGTTGACCACTTGTAGCCAGTGAGTATGTGGACTGGTTGTAGTAATTACACAGGCAACGGAAGCAGCGCCTTATTTCATCGTATGTGACCATTACCCATAGGTGCTCGGATGCAGTGCCATCTTTGAACGGTTTTAGTCAGCGAGCATGTGTTATGGTTTTCCCATTATCACTTGTGATAGGCTCATTCAGCCAGGGTGACCTCCTCGCTAATCAGTTTGCCACCCACTAGCTCCACCATTCAGCCCCGGTGGCCTTTTCGCTAGTATCTTTTCCACCCCCTGTCTCCACCATTCAGCTCCGATGGCCTCTTCGCTAGTATCTTTTCCACCCCTGTCTCCATAATTCACCCACATCGCCTCTTGATCCACCCACCTTTTTACTACAACCACTCCACAGCCACTCCCCCAATATTGAAGTTTCCTACGAGTGCGCACATTCGCTCGCACGCAAGCACAAACTCATGCATGCATGCGCAGACACCTACAAACAGACACACACACGCAGCCACACACACATACACACACACATACACACATACACACACTCACACACGCGGCACATCATGATGGCACATGAACAACCAAACACTTTTGTGGATGACTGCGACGTCCTGTAAATGCTATGTATTACAGCTTGACTGCCATATGTAATAGATAGACACCTAGCTGGTGATACACCTTCTTCACATACAGCGCTCTCAAGATATTCCCGGGTAGGTCTGGGTAGACCGCTTGTTGCACATTCCTTATACTGCATAACATCGAATGAAATCCGTGCGCTCGGCATGGCACACGATTTTATGACATTGGTGCCGTTCGTTCAAACAGACAAAAGCAATCTTGCCCACCAAACCCGACACTCCACAGCATGTTGGGGTTGAAGGCGAGTCCGGTAGTTGATAATAAACACACACACATACACACGCACTCACATACACGCGCGCGGCACATCATGATGGCACATGAACAACCAAACACTTTTGGGGCTGACTGCGAAGTCCTGTAAATGCCCTGTATTACAGCTTGACGGCAATATATAATAGATAGACACCTAGCTGTTGCGGGTGGGGGATTGTGTGGTGGGGGATTAGGTTAAGGCATGTGTGGGTGGGTGGAAGTTGTATGTTTGGGTGGTGGTGTGTGTGTGTGTGAGTGGATTGGGGATGTATGGGTGGTTAGGGAGATGTGTGTGTGTGTGTGGGGGGGGGGGGGGGTAGGGACGTGTCAGTTGGTGGGGATGTGTGTGTATGGTTTGGGGATGTGTGAGTGGATGTGCGATGTGTGGGTTGGTGGGGGATTGTGTGTGTGTGGGTGGGAAGGGTGGTTTGAGGTGTGGGTGGGGAGAGGATGTGTGGGGTAGAATGTGGATGGGCGTGGGATGTGTGGGTTGGTGGGGGAATGTTTGTGGGTGGCGAATGTGTTTTGGTTGGGGGATCAGGTGAGGGCAGTGTGTGTGGGTGGGGGATGTGCGGGAGGGGGATGGGTCGGTTGGTGGGGTATGTATGTGTCCCTTGGTGTGCTTGTGTGTCGGTAGGTGGGGGTGTGTATGTGTCCCTTGGTTCGCATGTGTGTGGGTAGGTGGGGGTGTTGTGTGGGTGGGGTGATGTATGGATAGGTGGGAGATGGGCTTCATACCATGGTAATTAGCCTTGTTTATGTTTACAACATTCATTTCACAATGTTTATTTTTCTTCCTTTGCAAATGTATAATGCTCTTGATGAACGAAAGACGAGTGATTGGAAGGGCCGAATGTAAGACGGGCCTGCGCGTCCAATTTGTGACCCTAATAAAGTTGATTTGATTTGATAAGTTGATTACACCCTCTTCACATACAGCGCTCTAAATATATTCCCGGGAATGTCTGGGTAGACCACCTGTTGCACATTCCTTGTACTGCATATAATCGAATGAAATCCATGTGATCGGCATGGCACACGATATTATGACATGGGTGAGACAATAGCAATCAAAATATCTATATAGCAAACAGACAATAGCAATCTTGCCCAGCAAACCCGACACTCCACAGCATGGTGGGGTTGCAGGCGATGTCCTGTAATTGATAGCACACACGCGCACGCAAACATATATACACACACACTCGCGCGCACGCATGCACACACACAGACGCGGGCACACATCCCTTTTGACTAAGTCATCCAGGCACCTACGTATATATGCCTTACTCACTGGGACAACCTACCTGCAGCTATAGAAATAAATACAGATATAAATAAACACATAAATACACACATACATATCTATTTATATTTAATATTTCGAACCATTTGTGTAACGGCTTCATATAGCTATATTTGAGAATACCTCATTTTTTCTGCGCAAATATTCCCTTCACAGCCTCGGCTGTACCACGTCGTGTGATCTTTACCTGGAGATAAGCATTGAAGTCCGTTGACGTTAATTGAAAATTCCCTAGGCGTTCTATCTGACCGCTATCAGATAATCTCGTAAGACGGTCGCTGGGCAGGAGAGGCGAGGATTGTAAATAGATAGCTGCACGGTCAAGCACAAGGGGACACAACCATTTCCAAGAGAAACGAATCGTCTCCCTTTGGTAACTTGTTTATTCTGTTGATTAAGGGGACGTTATTTGTGGGGTTTATATATAATATTTTTATGATTATCTTAGCACGTTACGCCTTAAATTAATTTAGAATAGTAGTTTTTTATTGACAAAACCATTCTCCACTATACATACAAGAAATTTAGCCGTTTATTATGTTTTTATGTTTACATTTTTTAATACTATTGTATGCCTGTTTAGTATATTTTTAAACCAGATTTTCACCAAGCGCTTAATATTGATACATGGGTACCATGGAAACCCGCCGAATTAACTAGCAGCGTGCAAGCGTTTATTCATCACCCAACTATGGATACTCGGCGTAACTCGAGTGATGGAATAAATCAGTTTTTCACTCTGTCATATTGATTTCGATCTCCTTATCGAAGGGGGGTCGATATCTGCATGACTGGGGCTCGAGCGCACCGCACCGCACCACACACACACACACACACACACACACCAACACACACACACACTGGGACTCGAACCCAGGTGCCCGGCAAATAGTTGGTCTACTTATCTATATAAGTATTCCACATGCCTGGGACTTGCCTCCCTGTCTTTGAATGGTCTCGGAAGCGGTCGGGAAAGTCGAGGCGGCCGCCGGAGTTACCTGTGGGCGGGGTGGTCCGTAGGGAGTACCCATCGACCGAAAGTAGTCATCAGGATAACCGGAAGTAGTCACCCAGACCCATGAAAATAACCGCCAAGTTCAAATATTGAGGTCAATAGAGGTCCGTTTTTATAACGAAACAAGATGGCGGGATAACCCAGTAAAGAAGGGTTTAGAGGGGGTTTGAAACCCCAAAATATACTTAAATATCGCATACTACTCTCATGGTAGATCATGATATTTTAATTAGAAAATAAAAACAAATGAAGACCAACACCAATATGGTGAACCTAATTACTTCATTTTTATCTGACAGACAACAAGTAGTGTCCTTCAATAACTGTCTATCAAGACCCACACAACTTAATATTGGTGTGCCTCAGTGCTCAATACTAGGTCCGCTGCTTTTTGCAGTGTATATTAACGATCTTCCTTTATACCTCAATACTTCGTGTGACCAACTTGCGGACGACTGCACTATTTACACTAGTTAAGAGAGCCTTAGTGACTTAGAGAGCTCTTTACAAAACGAACTTGACAACCTTAGTAGATGGAGCAATGAAATCCGCATGTTAATTAACAACGACAAAACCAAATCCATGCTAATAACGACCAGACAAAAACCACAGACCCTAGCCATAACTGGGTTACCACTCGAGCTCCACGTGGACACGTTACCTATAATTAATGTAATTGAACATAAAACATTAGGTCTTTTAATTGACAGACATTTAAACTGGAGCTTTCATGTTCACGTCCTTACCAAGAGAATCGCACAAAAAGTTTACCAACTTGCTAAAGTTCAGCACTTTTTGGATGGAAGCACACGGAAAATATTATATACACCCTATATCCAATCACCTCTCGATTGTTGTTGCACAGTCTGGGATGGCTGCCCTAAATCTAATAGGAAACGATTGTGTTCGCTTCAAAATCGCGCTATACGACTAGTTTCTAGCATAAAGCACGTTGAAAGTAATAAATTATACAGCCATCTAAGACTTCTACCACTTCGAAAGCGCTTCCTTTTTAACAAAGCCAAATTAGTGAATAAAATTATATCTGAAAATACCCCAGAGTATCTTCTACCGTTAATTCAATCTAATGCAATGAACAGTAAGCGCTTAAATTTATTACAGGTTCCTAAGCCTAGATTGGACTTATACAAAATTTGTTTATCATATTCTGGTTCTCACTTGTGGAATAGCCTTCCACCAGATCTGAAAACCCCAATGAGTCCCTACTCATTCAACCGAAAACTCTTTCAATACTTACTTCATACCAACTATATGCCTCCATAAGTCACCTACTGGTATCAGTTTTTCACTATCATTCTTCACTGTATGTGTGTGAGCGAGAGAGTGGGTGAGAGTGAGTGAGAAATAGTGTTAGTGGAAGAATTAGTATGAAGCAGAGGGAGTGAGAGAGTATGCATGCGCGTGTGCCTGAGTGAGTGTAAAAGTGAGTGAGTATGTGTGGACGTATGTGTGAGAGATTAAGTGAGAGAATGAGTGAATCTGAGAGAGTGGATGTGTTGTGTGTCTGCCTGTCTGTGTGATAGAGTGAGAAAGTGAGTGTATGAGTGTGAGTTAGAGAGTCATCGAGTGAGTGAGTGAGTGAGTGAGTAAGGGAGCGTGAGTGAGTGAGTATTTGTGGGTATGAATATGTGCGCGAGTGAGTGAGTATGAGAGCGATTGAGTGTATAAGAGAGAGAGAGAGAGAGAGAGAGAGAGGGTGAGTGAGAGAGTGCATGAGATTGTGAATGAGTGAGAGTGAGTTAGTGTGTGTGTGTGTGTCTGTTTACTTGTCTGTGTGTGCGAATAAGAGAGTGATTTAGTGTGGTTTGTATCCTCAAATTTTAATTTGCATTTTTACTGCCAATTGAATTTAACATGCATAGCTTATTTCGTCATGTTTATGTCAATTCCAGGAATTCTCTTACTGGATTGGAACACTATTTTATTTTTACGTTACACAATGTATACCATATTTTCATCACCATGTTCCATATTTTCCATGTTTTCCCATTGTTTCCTAATTTTGAATTTCCTTATGAGGATGCACACGATAGTCGACAGTGTGTACTTTTGAAAAGTGTGGGAGTTTATTCTTATCAGTTTTAGTGATTATGTGAGGCAGCGTGTATGTGTGTGGATGGATGGGTGTGTCTATGTGTGTCTAAGTGTGTGTGTGTGTGTTTATATGTGTGGATGTATGTGTGTGTGCATGTCTGTATGTGTGTATGGGTGTATATGTGTGTGTACATGTGTGTGTGTCTGTATGTGCCTCTGTGTGTATGTCTGTACGCGTGCTACGGTGTGCGTTCATGTGTGTTTACATGTGTTTATATTTATGTGCGTGTGTATATGTGTGTATGTATGTGTGTATATGTGTGTGTGTGTGCTCGTGTATGTATTGTATTTGTTTGTGTGTGTGTGTAAGTGTGCATGCATTCAGTGTATGCGAGGGAGTGTGCATTCGTGTGTTATGTGAGTACGTGTGCGTAAATATGTGGATGTGTGTAGTTGTGTGTATGTGCGTGAATATATGTGTGTATTTGCGTCTGTATGTTGTGTGTGGGTGTGCGTGTGTGCACGTGTGTGTGAGAGAGAAAGAGAGAGAGAGAGAGAGAGAGAGAGAGAGAGAGAGAGAGAGAGAGAGTTGAGCGCACGCATGTGATCTAACATGCTGTTCCATATTTTTTGTGTATTCTCATTTTCATATCATCATTTTGAATGCCACCTGATTTTAACATGCATAAAATGAACACATGTAAATTACTGTAGAGTGAGTGAGAAAGTTAGTGAGTGTGAGTGAGAAAGAGAGAGGAATGAGTGTGAGAATGTGTGTATGTAAGAGAGAGAGAGAGAGAGAGAGAGAGAGAGAGAGAGAGAGAGAGAGAGAGAGAGAGAGAGTTGAGCGCATGCATGTCATGTAACATGCTATTCCATATTTTTTATGTATTCTCAACTTTAATATTACGAGGTATTATTTTGTATGCCACTTGATTGTCCTGTAAGATGCCATACCATACTTTGTGTGTATGTGTGTGTGTGTGTGTGTGTGTGTGTGTGTGTGTGTGTGTGTGTGTGTGTGTGCGCGCGTGTATTGTCATTTTTCATATCATATTTTATGCCACCTGATATTATTGATGTGAGTGAGAGAGTTAGTGCGTGGGAGAGAGGGAGAGAGAGAGAGAGAGAGAGAGAGAGAGAGAGAGAGAGAGATAGAGAGATAGAGAGAGAGAGAGAGAGAGAGAGAAAAGAGAGAGCGTTGAATTGCATCACTAATTTTTACGCTGCACAATGTATATGTACAATTGTTTCTCCTCTTCATTTAATTTTTGCGAGAAAGCTCACGAAAATCATCAGTGTCTCAACTGTGTGTAAAGTGTGGGAGTTTGTTCTTATTTGTTTCAGTGATCATGTGTGCCATCATATATGTGTCTAGATGTGAGGATGTGTGTGTGGGTGTGTATGTGAGGGATATGTGTGTGTGTGGGGGGGTGGTTAATATATGTGTGGAGGTGTTGTGCATGGGGAATGAGATTGGGGTGATGGATGATATGTGGATGGGTGAAGGGATGTGTAGTCGGTGGGGGATGTATGTGTGTGTGTGTGAGGGATGTGTGTGGGGGGGGGGGGGTATTTGGGAGGATATTTGGGAGGATGGTTGGAAGAATGTGGGGGTTCATTGGTTGGGGGATGTGGGTAGGAAACTTGTATTTGGTTGGGTGTTTAGGAGAATGTGTGGGTTTGGGGATGGGTGTGTAATGGGTGTGGGGGATGAGTGTAGGGGTGTCTGTGACTGGGATATGTCTGTGTGGGTGGGAGTGTGTGAGTGTGGATGGGGTAAATGTGAGTGGGTGGAGGATATATGTGTGGGTGGTGAGGATATGTGTAGGTGGGGGATGTGTGGGTGGGTGGGGAGATGTGTTTAGGTGAGAGATGTGTGGGCGGGGATGTGCATGCGGAATGCATGTGGGGGATATGTGTGTGTGTGTGTGTGGGGGGGGGGGGGAATGTGTTTATGGGTGGAGTTTTGTGTAAAAGGGGAGATGTGCGAGAGGTGGGGGAGGAGTGGGATGTGCAGGCGGATGCAGGATGTATGTGAGGATGGGGGATGTGTGTTTGGCTGGGTGGTTGGTGTCTATGTGGGTGGGAGGTTAGATGAGAGATGTAAGTGTTGATGGGCGGGTGGGTGATGTGTGGGTGTGAGTGTTTGATGGATACGTGAGTGGGTGGATGTGTGTGAGGTGAGTGTATGGGTGGGGGATGTGTGTGTTTGTGGAAGATGTGTGTGAGTGGCGGATGTGTGTGGGTGGGTATAAGTGGGTGGTGGGGTGTGTGTGGGTGGGAGGTGTGTGTTTTTGGGTGTTTATGGGTGGGGGATATGTGTGGGCAGGTGGGGAGATGTGTTTATGGATGGGAATGTGTGTAAAGGTGCGGGATGTGTATTTGAGAGGTGGTGGATATTGGGTGGGTGAGTGGGTTTAGGTTAGCTGATGTGTGTGTGTGTGGGTGGGTGGGGAAAATTGTGAAGGTGCGGGATGTGTGTGTGGATAGATGCGGGGTGTGTGGGTTCGCAGGATATGTGTGTGTGGTTTTGTGATGTGTGTTTTGCTGGGTGGTTGCAGGTGTGTGGGTGGGTGGTGGAGAATATGTGGGTGGGTGTGTGCGTGTCGGTTATGGGATACGTGGGGGTGTTTGTGGGTGGGGAAATGTGTGAGGGTGGGGGATCAGTAGGTGGGTGGCGGCATTTATGTTTGCCTGGGTCTGTGTGAGTGAGTGAAGGTATGTGTAGGTGGGTGGGGGAGGTGTGGTGGGTGTTTATGTGTGGTGGGTGGGGGATGTGTGGGTGGCTGCGGGATGTGTGGGTGGCTGCGGGATGTGAGAGTGCATGGGGGATGAGTTTCACAACATTGCAATATGCACTGTTTATGTTTACAACTTTCATTTGACAATGTTTTTCTTTTCCATGTGAACGTATCATACGTAATATGCATTGTTCATGCTTACAGAATCCATTTGACAATGTTTGTTTTTTCCCTATGTAAATGTAACTTGCACATTTGATGAATGAAAGATGAGTGATCGAAAGGGCCGAATGTAAGACGCGCCTGCGTGCCCAATTTGTTACCCTTTTAAAATAAAGTTCGTTCGTTCGTTCGTTCTCGTACTTCTGCTTTTGAAGATATGATTACTTGTTTCTGCTTCCTGTATTCTGTTGTTGTTGTCATTATGTTGGTTTCATCCTTGTGGGTTTGCATGTCCTAACAGAGTCGCACACTTGTTGGGGCCTGGCGTAATTGTGTACCCGCCTCGCCTGATGGTGTAGCTTCCTTCAGGGATGATTACTAGTCGTCATCATTCTTCCAGACATTTCGTCTTAGTCTTGGTCTGTTTTCGTATCTTCTGGGTCTTCTTTGGTACCTTGTGACGTGGACGGCTTGGTAGCTTGTTCATGCTGGATAGTAATCTCTTCCCCTGGCCACCGTACATTGTTGGTCGCTGTCGTTTTGGTTTTCCTCATCTTCTATTTCCTCGTCTGGTTCTTTCTCTTCTGTCTATGGTTTGGTATCTTCTGTTTCTGAAGTCTATTTTTGTTTAAATTGAGCTGATATATCTTTTCTCTTTCTTCTTCGATTTTTGTCAGAGTGCTGCTCAGCCGTTATTGCAGCCATTCGAGTGACATCCATTTTCTGCTGCACTTGCTTCAGTTCGTTCATGATGCGCTGAACGGCTGTTAGTGGCGTCTCTTGTATCTGGTCTCTTTTCACCTCTATGCCTTTGAACTTGGATCACAGGTCCTTCAGTTGGCCTTCCAATTGCGCTTTGTCGCGTTTAGTAAGACTCCTAGCCTCTTTATATGACAAATTAGCTTTGGTGGCAATTTTCATCGCTTCTTTGCTGTCTTGGTGGCAGGGGTAGCCGAGGTACCTGGCGCCGTGGTTGCCGAGGCAATTGGCGCATTTTCTGGTTAGGTTAGGCCTCGTGTTGATCTTTACTTTAGGGCACTGACTGTATGGGTGGGGTCCGGAGCCGTACCTGCAGACCTCCACATTACTTTTACAATTAGCTCGGGTGTGCCAAAACTCCTGGCACCTAGAGCACTGTAGCACTCTTGATATGTTGTGCTCTGGTGCTTGCTCTTTCTGGACCCATCTAATGGTTTGAAGGATCACTCGATCCTCCGATGAGATGATGACGACTGTTGAGGGGGTGTTGTTCTTCCCTATGGTCCTCTCGGCAATGGTAATCTTTGAGTGTCGAGTTGTCTCTCGACAGCATCTCCCTCATCTGATCATTTAAGAGATCATTAACCAAAATGTTCAGAACATAAGATAGTCTGGGATCCCTACGTTGATCACTCCTATCGTAAAACAATTCAGATCTCCTTGGATACACACTGATAGATTGTCAAAGGATCATTCTGTTTTTCCAGGTTGGGCTAAAGAATGGGTGTCCATTCTTAGGTGCAGAAGTAAACATTAGAACTGTATATCTTAGAACACGAGAGCTCTATGTAATAAGGACGAAATGTTTCACTTTAGTTTGGAATTGAATCAAGACTGCAATGTCAGATGTCGAGTGTGCATCGCACTAGGATACCATGGTTGTTAACTAGATCTGATGGAAGTGAATGATGAAACATCGCAAAATCTGATATGAGAGTTAACAATTACCTGGAGCAATTTCTTTGGGAAATATCATTCCTAGTGCCATGAACGTCTCTGTTGCCTTTTGTATTGTTATCTTAATATCTCTCTCTGTTCCCCCATTATTGTCCACATCGCTACCCATCAGGTCTATGTTCCATCATTAGTGTCCACATCGCTACCCACCAGGTCTATGTTCCCCCATTATTATCCACATCGCTCCCCACCACCATGTCTATGTTCCCCCATTATTGTCCACATCGCCTCCCACCAGGTCTATGTGCCCCCATTATTGTCCACATCGCTCCTCACCAGGTCTATGTTCCCCCATTATTGTCCACATCGCCTCCCACCAGGTCTATGTTCCCCCATTATTGTCCACATCGCTCCCCACCATGTCTATGTTCCCCCATTATTGTCCACATTGCTACCCACCAGGTCTATGTTCACACATTATTGTCCACATCGATTCCCACCAGGTCTATGTTCCCTCATTATTGCCCACATCGCTCCCCACCATGTCTATGTTCCCCCATTATTGTCCACATCGCTTCCCACCAGGTCTATGTTCCCCCATTATTGTCCACATCGCTCCCCACCATGTCTATGTTCCCCCATTATTGTCCACATTGCTACCCACCAGGTCTATGTTCACACATTATTGTCCACATCGATTCCCACCAGGTCTATGTTCCCTCATTATTGCCCACATCGCTCCCCACCATGTCTATGTTCCCCCATTATTGTCCACATCGCTTCCCACCAGGTCTATGTTCCCCCATTATTGTCCACATCGCTCCTCACCAGGTCTATGTTCCCCCATTATTGTCCACATCGCCTCCCACCAGGTCTATGTTCCCCATTATTGTCCACATCGCTCCCCACCATGTCTATGTTCCCCTATTATTGTCCACATTGCTACCCACTAAGTCTATGTTCACTCATTATTGTCCACATCGCTTCCCACCAGGTCTATGTTCCCCCCATCATTGTCCACATCGCTCCCCACCAGGTCTATGTTCCCTCATTATTGTCCACATCGCTCCCCACCATGTCTATGTTCCCCCATTATTATCCACATCGCTCCTTACCAGGTCTTTGTTCCCCCATTATTGTCCACATCGCTCCCCACCAGGTCTATGTTCCCCCATTATTGTCCACATCGCTCCCCACCAGGTCTATGTTCCCCCATTATTGTCCACATCGCTCCCCACCAGGTCTATGTTCCCCCATTATTGTCCACATCGCTACCCACCAGGTTATGTTCCCCCGTTATTATCCACATCGCTCCCCACCAGGTTATGTTCCCCCGTTGTTATCCACATCGCTCCCCACCATGTCTATGTTCCCCCATTATTGTCCACATCGCTCCCCACCAGGTCTATGTTCCCCCATTATTGTCCACATCGCTCCCCACCAGGTCTTTGTTCCCCCATTATTGTCCACATCGCTCCCCACCAGGTCTATGTTCCCCCATTATTGTCCACATCGCTCCCCACCAGGTCTATGTTCCCCCATTATTGTCCACATCGCTACCCACCAGGTTATGTTCCCCCGTTATTATCCACATCGCTCCCCACCAGGTTATGTTCCCCCTTTATTGTCCACATCGTTCCTCACCAGGCCTATGTTCCCCCATTATTGTTCACATCGCCTCCCACCAGGTCTATGGTTCTGCCGCTTGAAGTGGGATTTCACCACGGGGGATTGGGTTGTTATTGATTTCTCTGCTGTTCTTCATGTGAGACTTCTGCTTGTGAATCGGGCACAAAAGAACCGAAACAATCCTTTAAACAAACCTTTAAAAAACAACAATAATTGCTATTATGAAAATTATACTTGCCAAAATCACAATTAAGATGATTAAATTACATTGTTTATAATCTTGTATCGTATATTTTAATAATATTTTAATCGTATGTATGTTGACTGAATCAGTCGAGTCTAATAAAATGGTGTCTTACCTGTATCACTGATATTGACAGTGCAGATCAATCCTTCCGTAGCCTGTGTGAATTCTGTAGAAGCAGGATCTGCGACATGGTAGTCACTTTTACTTTGGGTATGATTCCGAATCTTGTAGAACAAATAGCAAGCCACCAGATACAGAATAATAGTTAAAACACTAATACTTGTTATTCCCACAGTGGTGTCTGTTACAGCCACACTTATCACGCAGGAACAACCCATATGAATAATTACTACATAAAGAAGGTTCATTTCTAGCCAACACATACCATTAGTTCTCCCTTGCTTTAGGTGACACGTGCATTTTCGCCATTTCAAAATCAAATACGGAACATGCACCAAAACTGCAAGAATTATAGAAACAATTAGCACAGATTTATTAATACTCATTCCCGATTCTGTGTTATTGAAAACATCATTTCCTGTAGGACAATTGACAGGGAGTTTTCCGCCACTGAACTCTGAACAGTCCAGACAAGTTGTACTGTTATGATTGAGGTCATCATTGCAGGTTCCCTCTCTACAGCGCTGACATATCAAGGAGCCATTGATGATGTTGATGAACTCAGTTTGTCCACACAATTGTATGTGTTCTGAAGTTGTTGGCTTACCTGTTGGAATATAGACACAACTGGTTACTTTAACATCTCCTTCCAACTTTCATGTAACTCTCTCTCTCTCTCTCTCTCTCTCTCTCTCTCTCTCTCTCTCTCTCTCTCTCTCTCTCTCTCTCTCTCTCTCTCTCTCTCTCTCTCTCTCTCCTTCTCTGTGTGTGTGTGTGTTCAAGTTTAACATTTTCTCTCTTTCGTGATAGTAGTATCAGTCATATGTTTCCAGCTTCAGAACAATGGGCGCCTCATAATTACTGTATTCCTATGTCAGTGAAAACCCACACAAAATGCCCATCATTGCCCTGTGTGAACTCGTGAAGGAAACAATAGTTTTGACAAGCCAAATGGCCAGAGCGCCGACAGGGGCAGTTCAATGTCGAAGAGACAGCTGTCTGACAAACACAAGCAGTCCGCACACGCATTATCACATAAGGCAGAAGCCTAGAATGCAGCAACACTAACCGTCCGCCATTTTATGAATCTGCATTCCATTACAGTCACCCACTGATACAAGGAAATGACGTCCCCAATCAACCCCACAGCTCTCAGTCCAACATTTACTGACCTCTCTCTCTCTCTCTCTCTCTCTCTCTCTCTCTCTCTCTCTCTCTCTCTCTCTCTCTCTCTCTCTCTCTGTCCAACTTTAACTTACCGCATTCTCTCTCTGTCCAACTTTATCTTAACTCATTCTCTATCTGTCTAACTTTAACTTGATTCATTCTCTCTTTGTCAACCTTTAACTTAACTCCCTTCTCGTGCTGTTCACTTCAAATTAACTCTGTCTCTCTCTCGCTCAACCTCTCACTCTCTCTCGCCCTCTCTCTCTATCTCTCTCTCTCTCTCTCTCTCTCTCTCTCTCTCTCTCTCTCTCTCTCGAAATTTAATTGAATTCTTGCTATCCCTGTCTAAATGTAATTTGACTCTTTCTCTCCGTTAACACGCTTTGACGTAACTCTTTCTCGCCTTCCCACTCTCCAGCTTTAACGAAACTCTTTCAGTCCCTGAATCTTACACAGCAGACACCTAAGTAGGGGGAAAACCACTATGAAAATATATGTCTGCTGCACGACTTCAAAGAATCTAATTACACATTGTCAGTGGTCACCGTGGTAGCCAGATTTTCCAAGCATTCTCTGCCACATGTACACAACAATGTAAGAGAACACAGTACTCTAGTATTGACATCCATGTATGGAGAAGCATGATCACTGTTGCCAGTCAGCAAGACACTTGATGATGATGATGATGATGATGATAGTGAAAAACATAAGTTGCTAGTTGTGATTTAATTGAGCTGAACCTGCCTAGTCAAACATAACAGTTGTACTGTTTTAGTGTTATTCTTTTGAACGTTTCTTTACAAAACAACAAACAAATTCAGCGACTGCTCACACGATAAGTAATGCCACATTCTTCGAACAATTTAAGGCATAACTTTAACTCAGTCAGTATATTTTGTTACTAAAACTCAGCCAGTATATTTGTGAAAGCAAGTAATCCTTTTGCAGTTACTGCCATTGGGGTGTGAGGTGAGTAGTAAGAAAAAACGCAAAACGAGTAGCATTATTGGTGGGCAACGATCTAGGTCAAGTAGTATGATGCTATATACGGGAACGAACGAAAAAACTTTATTTTCAAAGGGTTAAGAATTGGGCACGCAGGCCCGTCTGACATTCTGCCCTTCTTCTCTATTTCCTCTCATTCATCATCAATGGCACCTTGCCGTCTTGACAGACGATAGTTTGTGCTTTAAAAAGGCATAATAACTTTTGCTTATGGCGGTAGCGACTGTGACTGATAAGGCCAATTCGCGCTGTAAATGTTCGTTCACAGTTGGTGCATGTAAACACAAGGTCATTTCCACTATCATGCACTATCTTACATCTCACACGCTCGGTGTATGACTTATCTGCGATAATTTTCACCTCTGTCTTTATTCCATTTCTGATATTTCCCCACCATGCAACACGTTCAGAGGCGACTTGCTCCCAATGTGCATTGTCAATGGATGTATCAATTATGTCCCGCTTACACACATCTTTGTATCGTAGTAGAGGCCGACCCTGAGATCTCTTACCCATCTGCAATTCACCAAAAAAGATGTCCTTTGGTATTCTACCATCATCCATCCTCCTAACGTGTCCTATCCATCTAAGTCTACGAAGACAGAGCATGGAATAAACCGTCACACAACCTGATCTTTCCAATACTTCACTTTTTGTGATTTTGACTTAATACCACGTATTCTTCGTAGACACCGCATATGAAAGCTGTTTAAACGTTTCTCTTGTTGTGAGTAAGTTGTCCAGGCTTCACTGCCATAAAGAAGAGCGATAAGGACACAGGCTTGATAGACACGGAATTTTGCTTTGGCAGTAAGCTTCCTGTTCTCCCAGACTCTTTTTGTTAACCTTTTCATTGTTGTTGTTGCCGTGCCGATTCTTACACCCACGTCTTTCATCCTGGACAGCGATGTGGATTCACTTACGTCAAAGTCGTCTGTTCTCGCCAAATCTTTAAGGACATTAATAACATCGACACGATCCATGGGCTGGCCGTCTACAGGGGGTGCAGAGCCAGCCAGTTTATAATCGCCTTCTGCGTGCGCCCGCCCTCTTACCACGCTGTTTCCTTGTCGGTCATCTGGTCGTCATGTTAGGCTTAACTATCGCCACCGGGCGCTGATGATACGCCGAAGGGAGTCCGGGCGCGCGTGCACGAACTCCGTTGCACGGTCCGAACTCCATTTCACCACGAAAAACACACTTAATTCATAAACATTTTGGAAATAACACGTTCCATTTTACGGTAGGAAAAAATTTCCCGCCATCTCGCTCGTGGTCAAATGTGCTACAGTCAAGTGTGCTACAGTTTTAAACCTAATTCAGAACAAGCATTGGAGAATGCAGATAGTAGATGTTGAAATTCTTCCTCAGAGTGGGTCTTAATTGCAGCAGCATCTGCAAAAAGTTACTTTCTGATCAGTGCCCTCCTAATATTGGTCTTGGCCTTCAATTTCAGAGCATTGTAGAGGCCGCCATCTGAGCGTGAGTGAATGTATATACCACCATCCTAACCACGAAAGGCATATTACAGTAGAAGAGAAAAGTGTCAGAGTCTTGCGAAGAGCAAGAACTGTGGCTCGTATCTTGACAAGTGTGATACTAAATATATTATCAAATAACGCGAGGCGATTAACCGATGATATAATTCGCGCTCTTTATTTGCGCACTGCACACATCAGAAACAATACAGGCGTCGCGCAATCACAATCCACAATATCAAATAGATCATAAACACAAGCAATCAATACATCAATATAATAATACATCAATGCACTCCACTTACAAGTCAAACACACAGGCGTTCCATCTCCAACGGTCATACAGGATATCGATCAATACATGCACAAACTCTCAGGCCGCATTCACACGACTGTCCGGTACGGCGCCCAAGCCCAGTCTAACTGGCCTTTTAGCACACGCGTCAGTTGTGCTCGAGTCAGCTTGCGTGACCCCCAATGTTCACGCTGTGTTCCAGCTGACCCCCGACTGCTTAGCATCGCTCAGTGTTCATTGCCTGGCGTTGTCGACGACGCCGCGTTATAACTGTAGTGTTTATCATAGTTCAGCGTTGCATTGTCGGGCGTTGGTACAGACAACGCGTTGTAACTCCGGGTGAGACTCTGACATTCTCCCCCCCCCCTTTTCTCATGAAAGGTTTCATCCTTTCATGTACTCTATATAGCTGTTCTTCATCTTGTCAGAATCGAACTTTGCACTTCATCTGACGTACATCTTTGGTTTTTCTTAATATGTACAAGTGATTAGTAAACAATATGCATACAATCTCCATGCCTACCCATCAAGCATACTTGTCAAGTACAATCAATTCCATGGATTTTACCTCGCTGAGACACAGCCAGTCCGGTAGGTTACGGCTACCTTGCCCCTACCTCTCAACCAAAAACAAAAATGACAAATAATCAGGTCTACCTATAAGATAACTCCGACATTGGATATCTACCCTTATCTCATAGAATATCCAATGAAGGTCTTCAGTTTTGGCAAGTTTCCCCATATACATATGACGTCACATTGACGTGTTACTCATTAGGCGACATGGTAGTTTCAATACATATTTACACATCACCAACAACTTTTAGTTATGTCCCTTGGTATTGGAACAAAAGTTAGGGACAGTAATTTTATCATGCTTTCAACCAAATTAATTACAAGTAACATTTCCTTTCTTAGTGTCATAATTTGATACTTATTGACAAAAGTGCACAAAATGTCACTATTGTGAAAAAGTAAATGAAGCTACGATGCTGAGATTACATCTAGCAAAACTCGACATATACAATTTCGTATATGGAAAAGTTTCATACCCAAATTTTCATACAATTGTCACAAATTTATAAACATTTTAGTATCGTCTGCTAACTTTCAAATTAATATGCAAATATAACGGAAGTGTAGAGCTGTGTTGTTGCACACATGTGTTATGTTGACATTCACATCAAGGTCTTCCGTTTTAGATGGACTTTAAATATACGGAGCACCCAGTTCTTGTCATCAGCTGTTGGATAGCTTCTTTCGTCTTATTCTCGGATTAGGTTGTCATGGTCATCATTCGTACTTGTTAAAACGTCGTGGACCATCTTTGTAGATGTACTCAGGATTACTTGACGCTGTTCACGCTCGGTAAGTCTTTGGGTCCTGTAGTACTGTCCTGTGACACTTGTGGTGCCTATTTCTTATAATATTACATATTTACAATAGTAATGGCATTCTTTAACATCTCTCACAATTATACGACACATTCATTCACATAATAATAATAGTATGTACACAATTTATTTACAATGGGAGATTAAATCTTCCCTATCACACCGTTCTTCACAGCGTAACTGACGTGATGTCACAATTGGCTGTGGTGTTGAGCAACATTTAATTTGCAATTTATACACCATCTGCAATGTGCTCGTGTGTTACCTGGCTATTGGGTGAGGCGTATGGACATCTAGATAGAAGATCGGCCAGTGACTTATGTGAGCCTCTTATATGTCTGATTTCGAAGCTAAAATCCTGCAGAAGAAGGGACCATCTTGCCACTCTGTGGTTACTTGGGGTTCCACTGGTGATAAATGTCAACGGACTATTGTCTTTTTCTATAATGAAGTGCTTACTTAAAAGAAATTTTGAAAGTTTACGTACCGAGAACACAAGAGCGAGGGCTTCAAGTTCCGGCGTGCTGTAATTTCGTTCACTTGTGTTCAATTTCCGAGAGACACAGGGGTATAATATAAAGGGTATAATATTTGATCGTGCTCTTGAAGCAGTACTCCTCCAATGGCTACGGAGCTCGCATCGCATCTTAGCCTAAAATAGTGCTAAGATCGGGCAATTTTAGAATAGGTTCACTGGAAAAATAATATAGTACTTTCGCAAATGCAGGCCTTAAACATTCGCTGTTTACAATGACATTAGGATGTTTGTTTGTTAGTAAATCAGTGAAACATTTTGTCAATTCAGCAAAATGAGGAATAAATTGTCTATAATAATTCAAAAGACCTAACACACTTCGCAACTATTTCTTGGTTGTCGGAAGCGACAATTTCAAAATTCTAGACATGATGTTATCGTCAGTTGACATAAAGCCATTTGAGATCTTATAGCCCAAAAATGAAATTTCTTGAAAGGCTATATCAACTTTGGATGGTTTTATTGTCCATGTTGTCTAATCCTGTCGAATGTCTGCTGTAGTGCTGTTATGTGGTCTGTAATGTTCTTTGTATGTATGCAAGTGTCGTCCATGTACCATATGATGTTAGAAATGCCTGTCAAAAGTCGTCTTGTCATTCTGACAAATGTTGCTGGAGCATTCGAATGGCAACTTGCACCATTCGTATAGTCCCCAGGGTGTGGCAAATGCTGTCAGATATATACTGTCATCATGTACAGGTATTTGCCAGTAACCTTTTGTCATGTCAAGTTTAGTAAAGTAACGTGAGTCAGTTAGTTCAGTTAGTATGTCTTCACAGTTGCCCATTGGTTCTAAATCCAACTGTGTAATGTTGTTGAGTTTCCTATAGTCAACACAGAGTCTTATTGTGTTGTCCTTTTTTCTCACAATGACAATCGGTGAACAAAAATGTGATTGTGAACGTCGGATGATATGGTTTGCTTCTAAATCAATAATTTCTTGGTGTAGTTTGTCTTTGTAGTGTATAGGAATGGAATATGGTCTGCATTTTATTGGGATGTCAGACGTCAAAATAATATGATGATGCACTAAGTCTGTCTGTCCTGGGTTGTTGGAAAAAATTGTACTGTATTCTTGTAATACTTGTCTGCAACTGTCGGTCTGTGTCTGCGTCAGCTTGGGATTTACCTTTATGTCTTGTAGGTTGGTTGTCGTGTCCAGTACTGGTGTTGGTATCTCGTCAGTATCGTTGTCGTTTGTCTGGTCCACTATTGTTATGCTTGCTGTAGTCTCTACTTGTTCGTCGTCCCTGTGGTAATATGATTTAAGCATGTTAATATGAAAAATCTTGTGTTTGTCCCTAATTGCAATTTCGTAATCTACTGTCGAAATTTGGCGTGACACTTTAAACGGTCCTTGCCATGAGTCTGTGAGAAGATGTCTGTCACTTGGCAATAGAAGAAGAACGTCCTGTCCTGGCGTCAGAGTAATTGTTCTATTTCCTCTGCTAGCGTATTGTCGGTAGATAGCGCCAGATTTTTGTAGTGCTTCTTTCGATAACACACATGATCTCATGATTCTATCGCGTAATGATGTTACATGTTCATACGATGAAATGGGTGTAGATATAGTTTTACTTTCAGTCAGCATAGACTGGTACACAGATAATGGGCCGCGTGGTTTGGCACCATATACAATTTCAATGGTGTGAATCCAGTGCTGGAATGTGGCACTTCCCTATATGCAAATAAAATAGCAGGTAGATACGTGTCCCAATCTTCGGGATGTTCTTGGGTTACTTTTGAGAGCATATGTTTAAGATCGCCGTTAATCTTTTCTATGATACCCGTGGAGTGTGGGTGGTACGGGGTGTTAAAACATTGCTTCACCCCCAACATCTTAGTAAAGGCTTGTGTAGCTGCGGCAATAAACTGACTACCCCGATCTGAAAGGATGGTATCAGGGAATCCTACCCTTGCGAAAATATGGAAGAATACTTCCATGATGTCTTTGGAAGTTATGTTCTTCATCGGAATGGCTTCTGGCCACCGACTACATAAATCAATTATCGTTACAATATATTTGTTTCCTCTTGATGTTATGTGGTTAAGAGGACCAACTATATCGACCGAGATCTTTTAAACGGTCTACTTGCCAAATCAGTGATTTGCAGTTCTGCTTGCGGGTGTTTCCCCTTTTTAACAAGCTTTTGGCAGATGTCACACGATCTGCAATACAGTTTGGTATCACTGCAAAATTTAGGCCAATAGAATTGAGTAAGTAACTTTGCTCGTGTTTTAGCATACGCCATATGCCCTGCAAAGGGTATGTCATGCGCTAGCTGTAATGCTTGGATGCGGTTTTCTGAAAGTAGCACCGTTTGTTCTGTAGTGCTAGAACCTTTGGTATAGTACCGTGTCAGAATTCCGTTTGTCAGAGCAAAATACCATTTAGCGTTCTTTGCTACTCGTGGCTTTTGGCCTATTAGTTTAAAATACTTCTGCAAAGATCGATCGGCTTTTTGAGTTGTTATAAATTTCTCCCTGGTTGTTTCAGGAGATGTTACAACTGGGCTTATTATCTGTAAAGCCTCTGCCTGATCGATTCGATCTTGCATTTGAGCAGTAGATCTGGTTACTGCATTTGTAATATCAAGGTTATCATTTACATTACAACTTGCTTTTACATTCAAACAACTACATTCATGTGCTGACGTTGCCGAATTGGCATACATACAGTCATTTACAGGTGGTAATACATCATGAATGGTGATTTGTGATGAAGGTGAAATTGTATTATCAATGTTACAAGTGACAGTGGATATAATACTGTCATGTGGCATATCATTTACCTCAGGAAGGTTACCAATGATGACATCGCAACAAGGATTGGTTAATGCTGCGAATTTGACCTTTCCTGTAACAAATGGTGTACTTATGTATGCCCATGCAAGCGGGTATCTCTCGATGTTACCCGAGAAAGTTCTGCATGTAACATATTTACCGCTATATTGTGATGGTAAGATATAGTCTCTCTTAATGCCAATGAGGGTACTGCCGCTATCACGTAAAACGGTGGCAGCTCTACCATTACTATACCCATGGTGGATATTTAATTTACTTTGGGAGTTGACTACTAAATTGGCTTCCTCATTTGTAACAGGTATGGAATGGCATCATGTCAAAATGCCATCCTCATAAAATTGATCACAGATAGTACATTTGTCGTGTTGAAACACATTAATAGAATGTGCTGCGTTTACAGGGTGATCTTCTACACTTTCGTCTTCTGAGGAAGAACTATCAATCATGGCTGCATTAGCCTTTCTGGACATAGCTTTGGCTTTACAATCTTTCTGCCAATGGCCGAAAGCATTACAAAGGAAGCATTTGGTGACACATCTGTATCTCTTTCTTTCTTTGTCTTGCTTAGCTATGTAGTTTTGTAAGTAAGACATGTATCCAGGATGTTGGTCACACATTTCATTTTCGTTGTGTGATAAGTGGCAATATTTGCATTGATTAAACTGGTCAGTAGCTTGCCTATAGGGCTTTTGTTTGTTGTGGGGCACTGACTTAGATCTATCATATGTAGCGGCTGCTACAAAGTCTGTGCTAGTCAGACCACTAATGAAACATCGTTTATTGGCTGAAAAATAACCTGAGCCACGACTTTCAATCTGTTGTACACTTTCACACTGACATTCTAATAGAAATTTCGTAATGGAGGTGGGAGAGATGTGATAATTTTATCTCTCAAAATAAGATCTGTCAATCTATCAAAATTACCATTCACTTTGGCTGCTGACATCCACTTAGAAAAAACATTCTGTATTTCTGAGATGTAATCAGAGAACGTTTGTGTTGGTTTAGGAGACAATTTACCAAACTGTTCTCTGTAGCCTGCTTCATCTAGCAGAAAATGAGACATAATTTTTGTCTTAATATACTGATAATCTTTCTTCAGGTCATTTGGAATAGACTCTATCACTTTCAGAGGTTCTCGAGAAAGACTTCTCATGTATATTATACTCCATTCTGACTTTGGGATCTGGTAATGATCCATAATACATTCAAAATTTTGGGTGAATGATGCAATGCAATCACCTGTGGTGTAACTTTTAATCAGCCCTTGGTATTTCTTGTATGGCTGATCTTTGTCAGATTTTCTATCTTCCTTTTCTTTGGAAATTTCTGCTTTCAGCTGTTCAATTTTTAACTGTACTTCAAGCTCTTCGCGTTTATTTCGAGCATTTATTTCAAGTTCTTCTTTCTTGGTTTGGGCTAAAATTTCAGCTTTTCTTATTTCTGCATCTGTTTCTGCTTGCTTAAGTTTTAAAGCAGCGTGTGACTCTGCCTGTTTAAGTTTCAAAGCAGCTTCTGCCTGTTTCAAAGCAGTATCTGATTCTGCCTGTTTAACTTTCAAAGCAGCTTCTGCCTGTTTCAAAGCAGTATCTGATTCTGCCTGTTTAACTTTCAAAGCAGATTCTGCCTGTTTCAAAGCAGTATCTGATTCTGCCTGTTTAAAAGATCTTTCGGCTGCTCTCTCATCACGTTCATTAATCTTCTCCTGTAGTAGGAGGTATTCTGCAAACCTTTTCTCACTCCAGGCCCTTAACTCTTCACCAGAAAGGTTCATCTTTAAACCCATTTCGATGTACTCGTTTAAACTGGACATGATGAACAAAATGTATGATGAAATCGATAGATACAAAATTAATAACGGTGTTAGTAATTTAAGTTCAAAAGGTTACAGTACTTAATATTACAGCGTATGTTTAGGCCTGACGAACGAAAGTATAAGGAAGAGAAACAAAAATTTTATACTCAAGTATTCCTGAGATAATGTGTCGGACAATGGCTGCTCAGTACTGCCCGAAACCACACTGGTTTTTAATTCAGGTCGACAAAAAATTCGGAGTTTACAAGGGACAGGTGTAGATGACACCAAACAACCTGTTATTTTTGGAACAAGAGAAATTAGAACATGTGCAAGTGTGTGGTGTATGTAATGTCACTTAAGTTTTTGTAGGTTTGTATGTCGTCAAGTATTGTTGTTAGTCATTTCACCACACTCAACAACTCTCTTTTCACACTTTCCAGACCTTCCGCTTACACTACTTCTACTCAATGACATTCAAGGACATGGCCACCATTTTTGTTTTTGTCCACTTCACTAAATCGGTTGGAATTTACTAAGTCCGAAGACGCACTTATGGTTCCAATAAATCAACCCGAAAGATAGTATTTATCTGTTAATTTATTACCTACACGCTCGCATTTGTTCAAAACTCGCGCTTTATACCAACAATTGATTCCAAAAAAAACCGACAACAGTCACCATGTTCGCACTTATTTAACACTGTCCTTTTCGTATTTAACGGTTCAAATCCAATGAGGACGAAGACCCCACGTTCGCACTTGCCAGAGTCTTGCGTAGAGCAAGAACTGTGGCTCGTATCTTGACAAGTGTGATACTAAATATGATTATCAAATAACGCGAGGCGAATAACCGATTATATAATTCGCGCTCTTTATTCGCGCACTGCACACATCAGAAACAATACAGGCGTCGCGCAATCACAATCCACAATATCAAATAGATCATAAATACAAGCAATCAATACATCAATATAATAATACATCAATGCACTCCACTTACAAGTCAAACACACAGGCGTTCCATCTCCAACGGTCATACAGGCTATCGATCAATACATGCACAAACTCTCAGGCCGCATTCACACGTCTGTCCGGTACGGCGCCCAAGCCCAGTCTAACTGGCCTTTTAGCACACGCGTCAGTTGTGCTCGAGTCAGCTTGCGTGATCCCCAATGTTCACGCTGTGTTCCAGCTGACCCCCGACTGCTTAGCATCGCTCAGTGTTCATTGCCTGGCGTTGTCGACGACGCCGCGTTATAACTGTAGTGTTTATCATAATTCAGCGTTGCATTGTCGGGCGTTGGTACAGACAGCGCGTTTTAACTCCGGGTGAGACTCTGACAAAAAGTATATCCCCAAAAGGGTGGGAGCTAGTACACAACCTTGCTTAACTCCACTCTTGATTTCAAACTCTTCTAAAGTTGCACCATCAACTTGATCATATCCTTCATGCCTGTGTGGGACGATTCCACAATGAACAGAAGAGTTTGTGGGCACCCAAACATCTTTAGTACGTTGAACAGGCCCTCACGACTGACCCAATCAAAAGCCTGTGTGAGATCGATGAAGGCTTTAAGCAGTGGTTGATCCATGCCTGACAGCACCCATTGAAGAAGGCAGGTTGTGGCGGATTAGCACAAAATTAGCCGGGGGCTGCCCAGCTTGAATCGGGCGGTAGCTGATTAGTGACACCTATAGGTGTTTCCCACCGTCAGAGGCAAGCCGTGGCGCCCAATGTCTACGCCAGTTGACAAGGACCCGTAACTGCTACCACTCGCTTTGATTCCGAGACCGGTTAAGACCAGGGATGGAGTTACTACCTCTCCATAGCACAAAGCCTGCGATACGATATAGAGATCATGTGTTGCCCATGCAGCATGATCCCTCTCTCGGCCTGCCTAGTTCACTCCAGAGGAAAGGTAACACCCCTACATCTGGAACAATACAAGCAGCAGAAGCTGCCAAACCGAAAACAGGTAGTACCATCTGTTGTCATTACGGTAGCTCAGTCATATCTGACTAAGACCTGATTAATAAAATGACACCAATTATAAAGAACAAACGTATCAGCAGATACTAAAAGATGCACCCAACAACACAATTTTTCTACCAACTGTATGCTACCAATGTCAAATCTAGACAATGACAGTAAAAGAGGAAAGATAAATTACAACAATGGAGTGAGATTTCGAATTAATTATAGAACCTAACGGAAATCATAGCATCCGGGTCAGCAGAAACATGATACATATTACTAACACAACTGAAAAATACATGTCACAAGCCTAAGACACCGCTTACGACAAACAACCTGGAGTGAAATATGTTTATTTAACTAAAGATATGAGATACTGATTAAAGTAACTGTAGAACTGGTAAACTGACAGCTAAATATTTCTTTGCAAGAGTGTTCAATATATTCGGCATAGAGAAAACTTTGAATGCGGTATGAATTAGAAACCAAAACACGATAACACAGTGACCGTTTTATCAAGTCCAATACGATCGGAATACATGTGTAAACACTCAGTTACAATGAGCACTTAAAACGGCACGTCTCGAGGAGCCAATCACTTGGCTGACCGGTTAACTCAACACACCGCCCCGACTCTCGTTAACAATAAATAGCTACATAGTTACATTGGGCATGTGTACAGTAATATCTGGTTCCGTTGTGAAGGATTTACGGAAGCAGTTCGTAATGCCGTATACCCGCTTTCGAAACACAGCAGTGTCGGTGTTTTTCGAAAAGGTATGGGTGCCGATCGTTCAGAAAGCAATGGCAAACTATTGAAAGTTAACTTTCCCAGGAATTACGAACAGCCAAATAATGCTGTGGTTGACTGCTACGTCCTGTAAAGGACATGCAATTAACTTTAACTGTAACATCCAATCTACCAGAACGAGAAAGATTGAGATGATTGTGAGGGAGGGAGAAAGAGAGAGAGAGAGAGAGAGAGAGAGAGACAGAGAGAGAGAGAGAGAGAGAGAGAAAGAGAGAGAGAGAGAGAGAGAGAGAGAAAGAAAGAGAGAGAGAGAGAGAGAGAGAGAGAAAGAAAGAGTGAATGAGATAGCGGCTGCGAGAGGGAGAATGAGTGAGCGGGAGAGAGCGGGAGTGAAAGCGGGGGAATGAGAGCTCGAGAGAACGAACGAACGAACGAACGAACAAACTTTATTTTCAAAGGGTTAAGAATTGGGCACGCAGGCCTGTCTAACATTCTGCCCTTCTATCACTCTCTTCCATACATTATTTCATTCACACATCATTCAAGGCTAACAGAGAACAGCAACAATATAAAACTTATGCATTATAAAGGCATGGGCAAAATGCGAACATCAAAACTACACGACACAGTAACATTAGATAATGGTCTGACACTTATTAGTCATGTGGAATATACTGGCCTACCAAAAGGGGACTGGCTGTTATACTAGGGTTTTGTTGTTATTATTATTATCACTATTATCATGGGGGAAGGTGTTCCGTACGGAGATAGTGTTCGAGTAATTTGCGATTATATGAATAGGGATTGGTGATGTCTTTGATTTCTTGTGGAAGATTGTTCCACAGCTGAGCTGCAGAGTACGTTAAGCTTGTTTTGTATAAGTCAATCCTAGGCTTCGGAATGTGTAATATATTTAAACGTTTACTGTGTCTAGCATTATATTTAAACAATGGCCAAAGGTAATTTGGGGCATTCCGATGCAGGATTTTGTGAATTAGTTTAGCTTTATTGAAAAGCAGGCGTTTGCGGAATGGTAGTAACTGAAGTCGTTTATACAGGCTGGGATTGTCAGATAAATGTTTGCTATAAATTAGACTCATGGCCCGTTTCCGGAGTGAGTAAAGTCGCTTGGTGTTTGAATTAGAACAACCGTCCCAGACTGTAGAGCAGTAGTCAAAGTGTGTCTGAATATGAGAAGTATAGAATAGTTTCCTTGTGTCCTCATCAAGGAAGTTTTTAATTTTGGCGAGTTGGTAGACTTTTTTCGCTGTTTGTTTAATGAGCGCTTGAACGTGGGAATTAAAGGCTAGGTTTCTATCAATAAAAAGTTGCTTAAAAGTCGACAGGGTCGACTTCATTGCTCCGGGTTTTTATCCCATATGGCTCGGTCTCTTTCCGCAGCACGGAAAGCGTCGCACAAAGCACGAACTCCGTAGCTTTTAGCGACGACCCATGGGAGTCTCCGAAACATTTAACTCGTAAACCGAAGGACACGACCCGGAATCGAACCCACAACCTTCGGCTTACGAGTCAAACGTCAAACGGCTTGACCACTTCGCCACAGAGACAGAGGTTTCTATCAATGATTAGGCCTAATGTTTTGTGCTCAGTTACACTTTCTACTAGCATGTTATCGATGTGAAGTTGAAGTGATGTGTGTGAGCTTAGAGTTTGAAGTCTTTGTCTGGTTGTTAATAACATTGATTTTGTTTTAGTGATATTAATTTGCATACGGTTTGAATAGCTCAACCTAACTACATTATTTAATTCTTGTTATAAAGACGACTCTAGTAAAATACAGTTTTCAGCGTTTGTGTACACTGTACAGTCGTCTGCAAATAGATCGCAGGACGATGAAAGATGCAAAGGTAGATCGTTAATATATATGGCAAATAATAGAGGGCCAAGAATAGAGCCTTGCGGTACTCCAATATTGAAGGTAGTGGTTTGAGACAGCTATTTATTATGTGATACTACTTGCTTTCTGTTCGATAGAAAAGATGATATTAGAGTGACTACATTAGTGCCAATTTTCATTGTCTCAAGTTTCTTAATTAAAATAGCATGGTCTATCATATCAAATGCTTTCTTGAAATCAATAAACACAGTTCCACATAGACTGTTGTTGTTTATACTCTCGTGCCAATTTTCTATCATGTTTGTTAGGGCCGTATGGCAAGAATATTTTGGTCGAAATCCTGATTGGCTGTCAACAATAAGCTTGTTGCGAACTAAATACTGTAATGTTACTTTATGGATGTGTTTTTCTAGTGGCTTAGATAGTGATGATAGTAAAGAAATGGGTCTGTAATTGTTCGGGAGACCATTGTCCAATGAACCAGATTTAAGAAGAGGATACACTTTAGCGATTTTGAGAGCTGATGGAAAGTGGCCTTTGGTGAGACACTGATTATATACATAGGTTAGTGATATACAGATCACTGGTGCAGCACAACGGAGAATCCGGTTGCTGATTCCATCTAACCCAGATGAGGTTGTGTTTTTTTAGGTTACTGAGGTAAGTGAATACTTCAGTGATTGTCATTAGCGGTATGTCGGAAAGAATATCGCGGGAGCATCTATTCTCGCCAAACGATGACAGTAAAGATAAGTTGCAAGGAGAATTAGGTATTGAAGCGTTCAACTGGTCTATGTCAGTTTGAAAAAACTTACTGAATTGGTCGCATGTAATATGATTTGATTGTAAGGAATTTCGGAAGTTATACTTGTTTGTCAAAGTGTTAATTGCCTTCCATATATCCTTACTATTTATTTTATCCATGACTAAGTTCTTAAAGTAATTTTTATTTTCCCGTGGTATGGTATATTGAACTTTGTTTTTTAAGAGTACGGCATACTGTGACTCCCCGATGGTGTTTCCACCTTGTCGTGGTGGGGGAGCTTGAGTTTCTCAATGACCCTGAGAGCTATGCCGGCGGTAGCGTAGCTACCAGCAGGGCCTCCCAAGCCGGACAGGTCAAAGGGTAGAGAACAGACAAAGAGAAACACCCTGGTCCTCCAGGTTGGGGGTTGAAGCGTGGGGTTAACGTCCCCACCTTTGTAAAAACCTTTCTTTGTTACGAAACAAATACATGAGCCTCGATATCGGACTGACTTATCTGGACCTTGGAACGTTAAAGGACTTTTGAGATTTGGAACATGGAATGTACGGACACTATATCGAGCTGGAGCAGCCGAAGAACTAACCCGGGAGCTGGTTGAATATCAAATGGATATAACAGCAATTCAAGAAATAAGGTGGCCAGGAGAGGGTACTTTAGAGCAAAATGGAATGATTATAATATATGGAGGAAACACCCAAAATAAACATGAATTAGGAACAGGATTTGTCATCAAAAAAGAGTTATGGGGGAACGTTTTAAACTTTAAAGCTTTTAATGACAGGATTAGTAAATTACGAATAAAAGGTAAATGGAAAAATATAACGATGATTAATGTACATGCACCTACTGAAGAGAAAGAAGATGATATTAAAGAAGACTTTTATAATGATCTGGAAGATGTCATAGAAGAAACCCCCAAACAGGACATCCTGATTGTGCTGGGAGACTTCAATGCAAAAATAGGTAGAGAGCAAACTAATAAAAAAGTGGCCGGTATGGAAAGCCTACATACAACTTCAAATGATAATGGATGGAGAGTCATCAACCTGGCAGAAGCCAAAGGACTGCAGATTAGCAGTACCAGACTACAAAGAAAGGATATACACAAACAAACTTGGAAATCATGTGACAAGAGAACCTATAATCAAATAGATCACATTTTAATTAACAACAGAAATGCATCAAACATACAGCAAGTCAGAAGTTATAGAGGAGCTGAGTGCCACAGTGACCACTTCCTCGTTGGAGCAAAATTTAAAATAAAACTTAAGAGAGCTTTCTATACTAAATTACAAAGATTACACCCAACATATAACAGAGAAAAACTACAAGACATTACAGTCAAAGAGAAATTTACAGATGAAATAAAATGTAAACTTGAAACTCTGCAAAACCCTTCGGAGGAAAGCGTTGACCAAACTTGGTTGAACATCAAGAATACAATTCAATCTACCGCAGAAGAATGTCTCGGTGTGTTAACCACGCATAGAAAGAACAGATGGTTCAATCAAAAATGTGAAGAAGCAGTCATTAGGAAGAAGAATGCCAGACATGTATGGTTAAATGACATCAATAACATCCAAAAGGAAGAGCATTATAGAAATGAATGTAAAGAGGCTACAAAAATAGTCAGACAGCAGAAGCGAGAATATATGAGTAATATAATCAAAGATATGGAAACTAATCACCAGAAAAATGAATCCAGAAAATTTTTTAAAGAACTGAAGTCAATGAAACGAGGGCACCAACAAAACACATATGGTTTAAAAGACAAAAATGGGAATATGATAAATACCAATGAGGAAATGTGCAACACATGGAAAGAATATTTTATTGAATTACTAAATTGTGAAGCTCCAAGTAACATTTTCCCACAGGAAGAGGTTCTAACATGCGAACCACAAATTGAAGAACCTACATTTGAAGAAATCCTATATGTAATCACACGACTTAAAAACAATAAGGCAACTGGGACTGATGGAATTGCTGCTGAATTTATAAAGGCAGGTGGCCATGCATTACATCTAAAGCTATACGAACTAATAATAAAAATCTGGAGGACAGAAGAATTACCCCATGACTGGAAAGAGTCATTATTGATACCTATCTTTAAGAAAGGAGACAAGTTCCAATGTGGAAATTATAGAGGAATATCACTACTGTCCACAAGCTATAAGATACTATCCGCAGTATTACTAAATAGACTAAAACCATTTTGAGAAGACATATTAGGTGACTACCAGGCGGGTTTTAGACAAAACAGATCAACAATAGATCAGATATTTATCTTACGACAAATAGCCGAGAAACATTGGGAATGTAAAAAAGATCTCCATAACATTTTTGTGGATTTTAAAAAGGCTTATGATAGTGTCCATAGGAATAGTCTATGGAACGCTATGCAGGAATTTGGAATACCAAGGAAGTTAATCAACATGACCAGACTATGCATGGAAGATACTTATAATATAGTAACATATAAAGGCAGGAAATCAGACCCCTTCCAAATAACATCTGGCTTGAAACAGGGTGATGCACTATCGCCGCTACTCTTCAATCTGGCTCTAGAGAAAGTTGTAAGGAAGATAAAGGAGGAATGTGATATTGGAGGAACATCCAAGCTGCTTGGTTATGCAGATGATATAGATATTATAGGGCAAAGTGAACAAAAGACATTGGAAATATTGACTCACTTAAAGGAAAAAGCCCAACATATGGGGCTGGTTATCAACCAAGATAAGACAGAATATATGGTAATTTCAAGAGACGGAATGACTAAAAACTCTGGCCACATGCAAATAGATAATATGACCATTAAAAGAACGGAAACATACAAATACCTGGGTACAATCTTCAACTGCTCCAACATCATAAGGGAAGAAATACAAACTAGAATCAACTCTGGAAATAAGATATACTATGCACTACAACATCTACTAAAATCAAAGGCGCTATCTCGTAACACCAAAATCACAATATACAAAACACTGATCAGACCAGTTGTGCTGTATGGCTCTGAAACCTGGAGTACAACGAAAGGAGACGAAGCCTTGTTACAAACCTTTGAGAACAAAATTTTAAGACGCATCTTTGGACCCATTAGGGATACACAAAGTGGAGAGTGGAAAAGAAGAAGTAACAAAGACATTTATGATCTGTTTAAGTCCCCGCTAATCACTGGTATCATGAAGGCTAATAGACTACAATGGCTGGGGCATATAGAAAGAATGGAAGATAATAGGGAAACAAAACTCGCTTACACTCAGGAAATAAATGACCGTAGACCCCGAGGTAGACCAAGAAGACGGTGGAGAGATAATACATGTACAGACCTACAAGCACTTGGAATCAACGACTGGCAAGAGAAGGTCCACCAGAGAGACGAATGGAGACGGATTGTATTTGCAGCAAAGAACCTCAATGGCTCGGAAAGCTGAAGAAGAAGAAGAAGAAGAAGAAGAAGAAGAAGAAGAAGAAGAAGAAGAAGAAGAAGAAGAAGAAGAAGAAGAAGAAGAAGAAGAAGAAGAAGAAGAAGAAGAAGAAGAAGAAGAAAGAAGAAGAAGAAGAAGAAGAAGAAGAAGAAGAAGAAGAAGAAGAAGAAGAAGAAAGAAGAAGAAGAAGAAGAAGAAGAAGAAGAAGAAGAAGAAGAAGAAGAAGAAGAAGAAGAAGAAGAAGAAGAAGAAGAAGAAGCAGAAGAGGTATACGTTGAGATCCCGCTATTTATGTGCTTTATCTCTGTCTCTCATAATTTCAAGTATTTCCTGTGTGATCCAAGGTGACTTGACGTGGTGTTTTACTCGAACTTCTTTGACTGGCACATGTCTATCAAAAACATCAATAAAGGTTTTCATCTAGATTTGCAGAGCATCATCCGGGTCAGGAAGCTGATATACATTGTCTAGAGGTGAACTGAGCAAGTCCTGTAAAAATGCGTTTTGGTTGAAATTTTTGTAACTTCTATATTTTACACTTATGTGTTTATGTTTAGGAGTTTTAATTCCTTTTTTAGACCACGTGCAGC
Source organism: Cepaea nemoralis (assembly GCA_014155875.1). Taxonomy (NCBI): domain Eukaryota; kingdom Metazoa; phylum Mollusca; class Gastropoda; order Stylommatophora; family Helicidae; genus Cepaea; species Cepaea nemoralis. The sequence goes on from JACEFZ010005454.1 coordinate 542,679, forward strand.
ATATTGGGTAGTGATCGCTCATTGCACAATTGGGTAAGGTGCATTCTATGATGTTGTCTGAACAAGTTACATAAATGTGATCTATGACTGTTGAAGATGACTTTGTTACTCTAGTAGCTTGTTGTACTATTTGTTGGAAATTGTATGATGCAATTATATTTCCCCATATTATGTTGGATTTGTTGGTGTCAATGTTAAAGTCTCCGAGTAGTATAATTTCTTTCCCGGAAGCGAAAACCACATCCATCATGGTAGTGAAGTTTTCGTACCAGACGTGTCCAGCACTGGGATTTCGATAGCCAGTTATCAGGGGTGTGCGGTTTTGAAGTTTTAGCTCTAACCAAATACATTCTATTTCGCAAGTTTCAAAGTCTAGCCTACGGTGAGCATTTAGTAAATTAGAAACATAGGTTACTATGCCTGTCTCTAGTTTCCTACAGGGATCCCTTCTGAGAACTTTGTACCCTTTAATAGAGATGTCCTCATCTGAAATGTTATCATTAAGCCTACTTTCACTAAGGCCGAATAAATGAAAATTTTGATTAAGAATAGAAGATAACTCTGGTAGCTTGTTAAATAGGCTGCAAATGTTTAAGTGTCCAAGGCGTATTCCTGACTTATTGAGCCAGTGTTGCCACTTATCAGACATTTCATCCATGAAGAAAGTGTAAATTAGTCAAAGTTAAGCAAAAATACAAGATCATAAAAAACACAATTACATTAACTTACAAAATATCAGTAATACAAATCGATATGTAAATGACAATATTATAACGATATAACTAATTAGACCAACGAATATAATGCAAACACGGAACAAAACGAATTAAAGAACATACACCAAATAATTAACCTGAAAAAACTACTTCGTAAGCTAAGTAACCAACTGTTATCCAAAAGAATTAATAAACGACTATACAAGTCAAGAGAGAGAGGAGCGAGGGGGAGAGAGAAATAGTGATATGTAGACACTGAAAGCGATATATAGATAAAGGGAACGGGTCCAATATGCGGACATATACAGATCGCCGACGAAACAATGGTTTATTTGCTGTGTTAAGTCGTTGTGGGCCGGTCTCCGTGGCCAAGATCTTGCGGACGTTACTCGTGAGGCTGCTTACCTGTGTTCGAACCACAGCTGCTACCGATTGGCATCAGACCATGTCCCGCTGGTACTAACGTGATGGTATGGGAGCTGGTCGTTCAGAAAGCAATGGCAAACTACTGAATGTAAACTTGCCAAGACATCAAAAACAGCAATGCTGGGGTTGACAGCGATGTCCTGTAATTAGGATATGAAACATAATTCGTTGTAATGATTTAATATGTCCATAATCTGTCGTAGCATGGTCGTGTGAATGACAGACGACGGACCTATTGTTATCTGAATAGATCAAATTACATGCTCGTTGGATCTGCGCCTTCCCCGACTGGCGAGGAGAGTACCTATCATTAACATCGTGTGTTTTACCGAACTGCTTGTATAACGGTTTTCTAAAGAAGATTCTCGTCATCTCATCAACTCTCCGACTTTTTTTACGAGTCAGTCATAGCCGCCGCTGTACCGGATAGGGTTACAGGTAGGTTATGGGACGCTTGATCCACAGGACGTAGTTTGGAGACCACTTTGTACTTATACAGGGTTCAGTCCACTGGACTTGTCAAACAATGGGGAATTATACTACTAGCTGCGCTGTATTTGAGAGGGTGGTTATTATAGATAACGTCCTTGACCCGGACGCAGATACCAACAGGAAGTCTGGATGTACCAAGTAGTCACCTGCCGAGAATCGAACCCCCCCCCCCCCCACCTCGACACAGCGCATAGAAACAAGTGTACTTCGCACCTTCTGTCCCCCACCTCGACACAGCACCTAGAAACAAGTGTGCTTCGACACATGACACAGGACACCTCGCAGTCACCATAATAGCTATGCCACCACACTACATTTACATGCAAACAGTTGATACTTTACACCTCGACCACCCAGACCTCATCACAAACACTCGACCACCCCAACCACTCCTATTCGCACCACCGATTAATTTTTTTAAATAATAATTAATAAACAACCCAAACCGGAAGTAGTTAAGTACCAAAGCGCTCGAGATTTGACAAATGTGATGCAAATTTAGATTAGCCTCCAAGTGGTGGTATATCCTGTATATAGCATTATACTACATCGCCTAGATGGTGGCCAACTATAAATGCTACTCGTTTTGCCTTTTTCTTACTACTGATATGTTCAAACATTATTGGCCACCAGCATCATATGAATGATGCGCTGCCTGACAAGAAAGTGGTCTGGGTTCAGTCCCTAACAGTTTTATTTACCTGCAGTAAAGAATCAATAATATTCATGAATATCCAAACAATAGATTGTACAATTTTATTGCCAGGCATATTAAGTTGAAGGATTCACATAATTAAATCAGTGAGATTAATTTGTATTAAGCCAGTCCATGGCCTCCAGTCATGTCATAACCAATTAAGTTAGTTGGATGTACTTTACATGTGAATTTGGCTGTTTATGATTGAGTAGGCAATCTTTGCTTTCAGTAGTTTGCCACTGCTTTCTGAACTACCAATGCCTGACACCTTGATATGCACATCACCCACATCGCCCACAGCTGATCTGGATCCCGCAACTCAGTATGGCAATTGTGAAACATGTTCACTGCCCCTAAGCCGCATACCGACATTAAGGCCCATTAAGTACTTCACACAAATACTGTCTCTGCTGTAATCTAGCACACAATTATTTTTTTCATCAACTAAAGAAAGCGGTTCGTGAAGTAAAGAAAAACAACTGTACATGATGTAAAACATGAGCAGACAAGCTAAAAATAAAAATCTAGTGGCACTGGAAATGTGGTTTCTGAGGAAATTGTAAAGAATACCATTGACAGACAGGAAAATCAATGACCAAATCCTACAAGAAGCAAATAAAAACGGAACCTGTTAAGAAAAATTAGACGTAGTCAGTAAAAAAAAAAAAAAATTGTGTGGACTTTATGAGAAGACATACATTAGAGAACTTTGTGACAACCGTAAGGATTATGGGGAAAAGAACAAGGGAAAGTAGAGAAGTAAATATCTGGATATCATGGCCACGGACCAGACAAGAAAACAGAGCTGATCCACGACTCTGGTGATCTTAGGAGATGGACCAATCCGTGAACTAGTTTATGTCTACCCAGCATGTGACAACATGTTCCGGCAGACTGCGCGGAAGAAATCTTTGATGATAGAACGGGCGAGACGTCATTTACCTGCAAAGCGTTGTGGACGTAATGAGCATGGCAAGGCACGTAGAGCGCCCTGGTCATCCACTGCACTTCTATTCGTCTCCAGTCGTCGGGACTTTGCCTTCCTGCTGGATTCAGGTGGACTCAGGCGAGAGAGTGTGGTCGACGAATTGCGCAACTCCTCCACACTTTAATCCAATGTATCACGCAAGTCATTCTTCATCCAACTTCATATATCACATGCAAATCCTGTGGCCATGGACAAGCGGCAAAGCGGCAGATCTGGGTACGCTGGCAGTCGTAGTCGCAGACCTGCACACAGACGGCTCAGGCCATATGGTCGTCTTCTACTGACCGGTGCAGAAGTGGGATTCTGCAGCCCCCTGAGTGACTGAACAGCCCTCTTTACGAGAGAAGGACTGTGAAAGATTGCGGTGAAATATGGCTGGCCACAAATGTTTGTCCAAACAGTGCGGCTATTTCATGATGGTATGCAGGCAAGATTACAGGAAAATGGTGAACTGTCTGAGCCCTTCTCTGTCACCAATTGAGTGAAGCAAGGATGGGTCCTGGCACCAACACTGTTAAGCCTCATGTTTTCAGCTATGCTGACAAATGAATTGCCTTCGAAAACAACGACACTGGAATAGACATCAACTATCGCATGGAAGGACAGTTGTTCAATCTCAGAAGGCTGAAAGCTAAAACCAAAAATACCGGCGATACAGTTAGAGAGCTCCTGTTTGCTGATGATTGCGCTTTATATGCCAACTCAGAGGCATATATGCAATACAGTGTTTCAGCTTTCTCTTATGCCTGTACCAACTTTGGGCTCTATATCAACTTGGAGAAGACTGTAGTCATGTACCAGCCAGCTCCAGGGATTAATCACACCGTGCCGAATATCAAAGTGAATGGTCATAGACTAAGTGTTAGTAAAGAAACAATACTGTATGCCATAGGTTGAATTGCGTCTTATGGCGTAGGGACGAAAAGTCACCCAGAAGGACGTGACAATCGTTGATCGTGACTTACGTGACAAACGAGATTGTCATCGGAGCGAACACAGGTGATTGCAAAGGTGACAAGGGCATCCAGATTTTCATTCCAGCCGTGGACGTAGAGAGGATGGCTGTGGCTTAACATAATGCCGCCATTTTATTGAATTTATAGTAGTGTCGTATATATTACGTTGTGGAACATATGATTGTGACAATGTTTACTCTAGAGTGCTGATTATAGATGAAAACCTACACTTATGTCCAAGTTACATCTATGTCGGTGGGTCGTGTTGTGTTCGATGGTGAGTTGATGTAGTCTAAAAGGAATGGCAGAATTCACCTTCAACAATGTAGAGTGTGGGAGAGTTATCACTAAAGTGCAGATGAATGTTAAAGTAATAGAGCCCGTCTCTCGCCCTAGATGACGAAGCCGAGAGAGAATCAAGCACGGTGTCGAATGGGACAAGAGGCGAGAAGTTATAACTAATATTCCTAGACATCTGTTAATTTGCTTAAGCCCATCAATCGCACCCTGGCATATAGGGGAATTCGTCTAAACGAACTTGGAGACCATATGGTAGGACTTTACGCATGTAGCAGTCTTCAATTTAAATCTGGAAGTTGACAAATTATGGTTCTAGGAACTGCGCAGTGGCTAACTGAAATTTGATGTCCACACTCGGTGAACCTATGAATGTAATCATCACCAGCTTAAACGCTGAAAGTATACAATGTAATGTTATAAATAGAGAACTTGCATAATGGACTGTAATATCAGATACATTTGTGAAAATAGATATCGCCTACAGTGAATTTCACAAGGGAAAGATTATGATTCGTATTACTAGGCATGAAAACCAGCCAGCTTCCATCGAATCAAACCCGAGCTTCAATCGCGCTCTGACGAAGTGTATAAACAACTCCGTACAGTTGACTGGAAGTGATTCTTAGAAACATTGTGTGAACAATTCGATAGATTCTGCAGAATATATAGTCACCGAGAGCAATAAAATAAATAAGACTTAATTCGTCCATTTATTCAGTAGCATGTCCTTTGCAGAACCTAGCTCTCATAACAACCTTCCGAAAAACCTCTCGATCATAAGCAAGATGTCCCGAGTCCGATACACCCATCTGGAGATCATCCGCCACATCTTGCACCCATCGTCTCTTTGGCCTTCTTCTTCCTCTCCTCACAGGCATATACCATTCCATTAGTGTTCTCTCCAAACTTTCGTGACGTTTCAAGTGGCCAAAATATTTCAATTGTCTTTGTTCTATCGTGTTTAAAAGCCAACCTTCTTCAATATTCAGCTCTTGAAGTATTGATGCATTTGTTCTTTTCTTTACCCAAGATATTCTTAGAACTCGTCTATAACATTTATATTAAGTAATTTACATTAAGTAAATAAGACTTAGCACTGTAAATGGAAAATGTGACTATGTGAATTGGATAAACAGTGTAGTACTGTGAGTAATTAAAGACTGCCAAATCATTAACGAACATTTTAAACTCGTTTGAACTGAAGTAGTACACGTAATGTGCGAATCAGACAGCTTAGAGATGGGAAACAGATGACAGCTGGTGAACAGAACTGTTAACCTGACCCAGTTGTGAAATACTACACGGACTCCTGTGAGGTCAACAGGCAGCGATACTTAACGTCAACAGATCGTCAGTTATCAGTTATCAGTTATCAGTTGGGGTATCTTCATTGCATTGCACTCCGGACATGTCCATAGGTGCTCAGAACCTCCCCCCCCCCCCCCCCCCAGCATATGCATCAGCGTCCGGTGGCTAATAGTGCCAGTTCTGTGTTGGTTGACGAGGCGCTTTGTTTTCCCGATGTACCTCTCGCGTCTGGTTGTGCCGATTCTTACTCCCAGGTCTTTCATCCTGGACAGCGATGTGGAATGACTGACGTCAAAGTCCTCTGTTTTCGCCATATCTTTAAGGACGTTAATAACATCGGCGCGATCCATGGGCTGGCCATCTACAGGGGGAGCAGAGCCAGCCAGTTTGTCAGCTCGTTCATTTCCCTCGACTCCCGCATGTCCCGGGACGAAGATGAAGGTGACTTTACGGACAACAGACTTCCGCAGCGATTCAGTCCACTGTCTACGTACAGATCCAGATTCGACCTTCTGAATCATGCTCATTGAATCACTTAGTACACACACGTTGGTATAATGCTGTGATTCCATCCATATGAAGGCCTGTGTAACTGCCATCACCTCCATCGTCATGCTGCTCGTGGTCATAGAGTGGGCACCACTGGATACTTGAACGGTTCGGCCCTCTAAACGGGCTGTAAATGCCCACGCACTTCTCTGCTGCTTTACAACAGATCCATCTGTATAGATGAGCTTTTCGGGGCTATCTGAGTGTTCATAGATGAGCGCGTTAACCTCTGCATTGACAGCGGCAGGGTTCTGCTCTCTGCACCGTCTGTCGAGTGTGATAATGCAGGAGAAAGTGCACTTAAAAGCTGGAGGCACCGGCACCCATTCCTTGCCGGGGTTGATACTGGTAATACTGCAGACCTGTCTGACGACATCTTCCGCCCGACCCATCCATGATTTGCCCCTCTTTAGCTGTCACCCTTTTCTCTGAATATAGCGTCATGCAGAGGGTGCTGCTCATCTGTACTTATTTTTAAGTATGCACGAGCTCTTCAGATCTTGATCCTGTGTTCCATTGTCGGGAAGTCAAGGAGGTATCTCATTGCTACACAGCTGGTGTCTCTCGTGCAGCCCAAAATGATGCGCATGGCTTCGTTTTGTACCTTTTCAAGTCTTCCAATCTGTGTAGGGCTGACAGTGAGGATGGCCAGGGCATACTCGATGCGTGAAAGCACAAGTCCTTGGAACAGAAGTATTAGCAGTCTTTGCTCGATATTGGCAGTCGCCATGACTCTCATTGCTGACAAACCTTTTCGAGCCTTCGTTATGACATAATCGACATGATCTCTGAAGGACAGGCTACGATCAAGCCTCACGCCAAGATATTTAATTGACTGGGTTCTACTCAAAATGCTCCCATCAATTCTTACTGCCGGCAGGTCTGTTTTCAAAATATGGTTGTTTAGTGAGAACCATGTAACCGTTGCCTTTGCAGGGTTGACAAGGGCATCGGCATCAGTGTCAACAGATCGTGTAGAGCTCAACATAAAAACATACCGAGAAGTGATTGTTGAAAGTTCAGACGAACTGGTCATAAACAAATTCTTGGCGAGGTTTAACTACAGTGAGAAAGTGAAACAGTAATGTGAACGATGTCTATTAGTTACAAACGAGTTCGTGGGTTCGAGTGAAACTACAACAAACAACAACATTCGTTTCACGCAGACGAGTTATTGGGGACGCGATGCTTTGTGATTGACGGTTGACCTAAAGACAGGTTTCAACGGTTCACCTACTTATAAATTTTATACAGGAGGAAAAAGGAATTCACGACTCATGTCAACAAGACAGGTGTACTTATTGAAGATTCGATTCCGTTGAGAACGTAATGAAGAGAAATGTGTTTACATTAAGCTCTTTAAGGCAAAATGGACTGTAGTAACGAACATTTGTGAATGATTAGAATAATAGTTTATAAGATGATGGACATATTATAGACTATGTGTAGGATATTAAGACACGCTGGTATAAAAAGAACTGTGCTATAATTTTAGTTTTTAGTAATTTTTTTAGAAGTGCCTAGTCAGTACTTGTTTACATTTACGTAGTATTGTTTACTTAATGTTTAGTGAAGAAACTGTGCTAATTGTGCTGTTAGACTATACTAGTTTGAGTAAGGGAAATTAGGCTTGTATGGGTATCGACCTGTAACAAAAGAGTACATTGATAATTAATAATTTAAAACGAATTTAATAAATTATCAGGAGAATATATTAAATAGAACAAGTTTACAAATCAGTTGCTGATACGGATATTCTGGAATCTTCTACTGTTCTATGATAGAAATATACGACTAGATTAATGCATTTATACTTTATAATGAGTTTAGATTATTTGATAGGTAAACAAGGTATTAGTTAGGGAACATTATAAGATAGTGAAATACTGGGCTATAGTATTATTTAAAGAATTTATATTATTATTATATGGTTTGTTATGTTGTTATATTAACTAATTTTGCGGAAGTTATAAAATGCACTAACAGTTAAAGGTGAATTTGATTATTTTGGCATGACAAACTCTAACATTTTGAAAATTTGATTAAAGCAGCAAGTCAAATGGTTTGGCCATGCAAGTAGGCTACCAGTTAACAGCATGCCACAACAAGCAATGATGTACAGACCAGATGGAAACAGAGGAAGAGGCCGACCACGTAAACGTTGGATGGAGGGAATAACAGAATCCATGGGAATGTCGATATACGAAGCCCATAACCGGGCACTCTCACGAAGTTTATACTTCACCTCGACACCGCAAGGTACAAGAGGAACATGATGAGATGAGATGAGATGAGATTAACAAATGTTTGTTGTGTTTGTTGTATTTGGCTTAATATTATATAGCAATGGAGAGGACTCAGGTCTGGTTTTGAGGAAACATTTTTTAAAATATTTTACGTTCATTCAATAGTTTCTTTGACTGTGCTTTAGTGCATGGGGGAAATTATTTAATTTGTTATCATTATCTCTTGCATGTATTCTTGAATACAATATTGTTATTCTTTTGGTAAGAAAGTATCATTTCAGCTACAGATTAAAAGCAAACTGAACTAAACATCCAGTAAAGAGGTACAATATGAGCTGACGAAAAGTTGGGGATTTCCCTAACCCGAGGGACTGTCATACTATACGGTACCCAGACTAGAGTATAATCTCTAAGGTAAGGAGTGCGACACCATACAATAACCTCTGCGGTAAAAAATGCAATAGAATGTGAGACTTATCCTGAAAGGAGGGAAGATTATTTGTGAAAATGAAAAAGAAAAAAAACTCAACATAAACAAAAATTACCATTTGTTGAGGAGAATAGATTTGCAGAGAATGGGATGATGCTAGTAGGAGGTTTGGGCAAGCCTTTCCTATTTGCTGATTCACTAACATAGTAGATGGTTCTTTAAAGTTAAAGCCAGAGAGTTAATGATGATAGCCAAGGTGCTAATTTAGGTAACAAGACAGAGACATTATTTTCTTAGTACCAATAGAATGATGTGGATGTATTGGTAATCAGCAGTCGACATTGCAACCAGAAGTAGATGTGAAGATTTAGATGTTGGAGACTATAACTAGGTCATCGAATGGCTGTTAGTGGAACGAGAAACGTGATATAAGACGTATAAAGAATACGCATTATGCTCGGCTACAGGATTCGGTGCATAGAATTCAGCACTTACAAGTGATATCATATAGTGTTCATAGATATTACTACTTTGCATTTGTTGCTTGCATGGATTAATTTTGTGTTCAAAATAATTAACAATTCTAATTAACTTATTGTTATTTACTAATACAATGAATTGATGGATTGAGTGATTCATAAACTTAAAGATAATTAATTGAATCATATATGGGAAAAGAATGTTGATTTTCAATTAATGAATCATAGATGTTACATTTCAATATTAAGTTAAAGCAAGTGGAAATGAGAAGAATAAATTCAGAAGAATATAGTACAATGTTAATTAATTTGTTTTGGATAATTGATCAGATAACAGCAATTTTATAAATTAATTTCATAATAATAAGAATGTTCAAAGATAAATGGTAATATATTGTTTATTAATGATTTATGTCATTATGTTGGTGAGTGATTATAGTGTTATTAGATTACTGTAATATTAGATTGTTAATAAGTTATAAGAGTCGATTATTAATATTAATAATATTTATTTATGACAATTAGTTATTGACATTAGTTTCACATGTTAAAAAGTAGTTCTTAGATGTATAGTAGATTAATTATTAGTTAGGAACTGATTAGTTATGTTACTATGTTGTTGATTTATTACTTTAATTATTGTATTATTAGACTGTTAGATAGATAATGAGCATAAATAATTTCTATTAAATAAGAGTTATAAAATATGAAAAGAATGATGTCAACATATTTTATTAGGATGAAATTATAATGGAATTTACTGCATTTGAAGTCTAAAGGACTGTCTTTAAATCGGAGAAGAGCGGTTATTGACAATACATTGTCACAAACAGTACTCATTCCAACTAGATGTGTGTATTATGAGCTGCGTATCAACGACAGAGCCAAGAGGAAAGGCAACTCATGAGCAGACTGTCCACCATGAGGTTGGCTTGCAGCATCAACGAAATAAGTTGTATCAGACATCGGCTGTGGGGAAGTATAAATCTGCCATGGTTGATCCTACAAATTCCTTGTAGGCCTGGGACAAGATAATTCAGCAATTAATCTACAGAAAGTTGACAGAGGAAGTTTACTAGTGGTAAATGTTGTATGACCACGAGACATGCTATTTACAGAGAAGATACTAAGTGTTTATGTGAACAGGATGACAGAAATCCACCATGTTGACATGTCTAACTCTATTAAAAGCCTTTGTGTAGTCAATAAAGCAAAGATGTATATCCTTGTTTACTTCTATAGCACGTTCAATAACTGTTCGCAGCATATACACAGCATTTACTGTACCCTTGCCTTCTTCAAACCCACATTTTTCTTCCCCTATTTCAGGTTGTACTTTCTTCCTCACTCTTTGAATTGGAAACAAATAGGTATATTTAGCTCCTGCGAGAAGAAACGTACTAAACATGAACACGATGCACACACTGTCATATACCATATGACAGGCATGTAGAGAGTGAACGGATGTGCACACACATCAGTGAACAAAAATAGAACAGTAGTTAAACAAAACACAATGTAGCTCTACAAACGCACAAGTGCTACGTCATCAAGTCGCGTTGATTAACAACGTGATTGTTTCTTAGACACACTTCACCTCCAGCCTTCACACAGAACATACGCATCTAGGCTCTACACAGACGGCAGTACCAACGATGCATTAGAACGCTGTACCCTTCATCGATAGATAACAGTCACTCGTTCAGACAGACACGTTCACGACCAGCCACGGCATTTATTAATCGCCGGACAGCGATCGCAGGAGCTGATCCATCCTGGTATGACCACGTAGTATCCGACGCCGACTAACCATGCTGGGCGATCGTCAGGGTTTGACGGCCGAGGGCCGTTAGCACCAGTCTCCACACCCACACACACTAGAAGGGACAGGACACCACACTGACACTTGGGCTACATGATAAAGAGGTTTATGGCGGGAGCATGACTCTTCACTGAATGGTTGAAATGGCCTGAGTGCTGCCGGCTGGAGAGAGTGCTTGCATCAGTGATTAACATGAACTCCAGATGACAATAAACGGCAACAATCATCGTGCTCATGGCTTTTTCGTTGGTGCGAGTTCTTTTGGTGTTGATGTGAAGGGTATGATGTAGTGTACCGACCCATAGGCCTTGCGGGCAATCCGAGAGATTCTCTATGGCATCATAATAAATTCCAGGACAACGCACCACACCATTACTTCATTAAGAGAGGGTTCGATGCAGTGTGCCGACCCATAGGCGTTGGCGAGTAATCCAAGGAATTCTCAGGGGCATCATAACCTCCAAGACAACGATCCACACCACCACTTCATCAAGATAGAGGCAGTCCACTCCTTGACACGCATCTTACAAGGAGATATATCGTATCCCAAAATATAGGTGCAAATCCAAAATCATAAGCAATCAATAAATATTTAAAATGAATAATAATATTAAATGCACACAAATGCGTACAATATGACACACAGGACGGCCGACGTTTCGATTCTCAGCTTTTGCTTTTTCTTCTATTCCTTACACTTTGCATGAAAATTCGTAGCAAACTCTTTGTGATGTGACTCATTTTACTAATTGTTCTATGTTGATCACATTCCAAGGTTCCTAATTTCTTTGGTATTGCAATAAATACAGAGTTACATAATTCAGAAGGTATATCTCCAGTATCGTATAATGTGTTCAGCAGTCTGGTGACTTGCTCTAGTCCAAATTCTACTAAAGATTTAATCATTTATGTTGTGATGTTATTGGCATCGGGGGCCTTGCCAACTTTCATATGCTTAAGAACATTTCGATCCTCCATCTTCAAAATTGACGGTCCTTCATTATTAAACCTAATATCATACTGTTTCTCTCAGTTATCATTATAAAGTTTTTTTTACATAATCTGTCCATACATGTAGAATCTGATCTTTTTCTATTATGATTTTTCCATCTTTAGTTTTTAGACAGCCTGTTGATGTACTTGTTCTTTTATTAGTAAGTTCCTGAAATCTTTTGTGTACTAATTTCGTATTTTGACTGTTGTGTTGTTTTTCAATTTCTAAGCACTTTTCCTCAAGCCATGCCTCTTTTGCCTCCTTACATAATATTCTGACTTGTCTGTGATATTCTTCATATTTGGCAGAAATATTTTTGTGGAGTCTTCTTGTTTCCATTAGGTGTAAAATTTCTTCAGTCATCCATTTCTTACGACCCACCTTCTTTAATTTTTGAATAGTTGTTTCTGCAGCCAAACTGATTGAATTCTTCAACATTTCCCATTGATCATCCACAGCCTGGAATAATATCTCTTGATCAGACAATATATAAAATCTGTTCTGTACTTCTATGTTGAATTTGCTTTGCAGTTCTTTGTCATTACTCAATGTACACAAATCATATTTAGTGTTTCCTGTTTATACTTGACCTTTTTCAACTTTATCCTCAATGTTCCTATAAGTAGTCTGTAGTCACTATAACAATCAGCACTGGGAACTGTTTTTTGCTACTGTTAGTGCGTTTCTAAATCTTCTGCTAATCAGAATGTAGTCAGTCTGGTTTCTTATCCTGCTATCAGGACTCCTCAATGTCCATAATCTTCTAGGGTGTTGCTTAAACCAGGTGTTTCCTACAATCATTTTCTGTTCTTTTGCCCACTCAACGAGCCTGTATCCTCTTTCATTTCTCTCTCCTAAACCATAGTTTCCTACTGTGTATCTATCACCTTGATTTCCTACTTTTGCATTGAAGTCTCCTATTATGATGTTTATTTCCGAATTTTTACATTTCTTTAAGGCAGTCTCTATGTCATTATAAAATTCCTCTACACTATCTTCACTTTATTCTCCTGTTGGAAGATTTACTTGAATAATATTTATGCTAAAAGGTCTGCCACTCAATTTAACTAGTAGAACTCTGTCCGACACGGCCCAATATCCTTGAACAGATTTTGATGTTTTCCAGTCCAAAATAATTGCCACTCCCCTTTGTCGATCTTCACCACCAGAATAAATAATCTTAACATCTTCATCTATCTTGATGCCTGCTCCTGTCCATCTCGTTTCGCACATCCCTAAAATATTAATTTTTTCTCTTTCAATTTCTTGTTTTATGTTCTCTAATTTTTCGTCGTCGTTTAACGTCATAAGGTTCCATGTTGCTAATATTAATGTCTCTGTCCTTGTCTTGTGATAATCAGTCTTTAGGCGAATCATAATGTACTAGGCACTTTTAAAGAGGTAGTTTACAGTTGCTTTCCTCTATGGCAGTAACCGTACTGGTCGGGAGACCGCAGCCATTGACTCGTGAGAGAGCTCATCTGCCTGCCGTCACGAAACTTAAGACCATAACCAACAAATGTCTGTCGGCTGCCCTCGAAATTTATCCACCACCTGCCTTCCGTGGCTTGTTTTGAACACTTCCATTAAACGAATACGAAATAACACCACATAATCCACAGGAAAACACTAAAACAGCGTCGTCCCGAAGAATAAATGCGTCATGTCGTCACCATTTTACCGGATGTCAATACTGTAGAATCAATACTGTAGTTGTATTAAAGAATCAATAAAGTTGTTTTAGTAAAGAATCGATACTGTAGTTGTAGTAAAGAATTAATACTGTAGTTGTAGTAGAGAATCAATACCGTAGTTGTAGTAAAGAATTAATACTGTAGTTGTAGTAAAGAATAAATACTGTAGTTGTAGTAAAGAATCAATACTGTAGTTGTAGTAAATAATCAATACTGTAGTTGTAGTAGAGAATCAATACCGTAGTTGTAGTAAAGAATTAATACTGTAGTTGTAGTAAAGAATTAATACTGTAGTTGTAGTAGAGAATCAATACTGTAGTTGTAGTAAAGAATTAATACTGTAGTTGTAGTAAAGAATTAATACTGTAGTTGTAGTAAAGAATCAATACTGTAGTTGTAGTAAAGAATCAATACTGTAGTTGTAGTAAAGAATTAATACTGTAGTTGTAGTAAAGAATCAATACTGTAGTTGTAGTAAAGAATCAATACTGTAGTTGTAGTAAAGAATTAATACTGTAGTTGTAGTAAAGAATCGATACTGTAGTTGTAGTTAAGAATTATGTATGTTGATAAACACTAAAAATGAAGATACAAGACTCTTGAAATCCTCACGTTAGTTAGTTAGTTAGTTAGTCAGTCGCAGTTCCAACTTCACAGCAACGGGTCGTCCCCATTATGCTCCATTCCTGTGCCAGTGAATATCACACAAAACGCTCCCACTGCCCAATGTGAAAAGTGGAAAAGACAGGAGTCTCGACAAATAACAGCCCGCACAGATACACTGTGCATAATGCCGCCACCAGAATGTCAACACAATAGTCCCCCACAAAGCACCCAGTTCATTTCTGATGGAATCGGCAGTCATTTTCCCATCTGGATGTTTCCTAGATGTTCACCCACACAGTCCACGAAATACAGTTCATCGTCAATGGCAGTGGCAGTCAACCAGAAGCCCAGCAGCCACGCATTTCTGCATAAGGCAAAAACCGGTCAACTCTGGGACATAGCCATCTGCCATCGCTCCGAACATGCAGTCACGTTCCAAAAGACCTTGGGCAGATTCAAAAGCATTTCACACGAAACTCACAGCTCACAGTGTCGCGCGACGCACTCACTCAGTAGCAGGGCGACGGAACCATCCTCACGTGTACTCACCTATCATTGTTCCCGTATCACTATCATTATTAGAGGAGGCGTTGGTGTCAGAGAGGGACACACAGACTGGGCCTGTGTTATTGTCAACGACTGTCATCTCAGGTCTGTCACAACAAACTGTGTCGTGGTCACTTGTACATTCTCTGCCAAAAAACTGACAGGCTTGACATGGGAAACAATCAACATCAGACAGAGGAGATTCTTGAGGAGAATGTCTGAAGTATCCAGGCTTACAATCAACGATTGCTGGATGAGTGCTGTTACATGCCTGGAGAAGTAATCTGCTAGAGTTATTGCCCACTTTCTGACACAGTTTACACTCTTTATTGTTATGAGAATCTTCAGATATGTATGTATCTGGTGGACATGGAAAACACTGTTCATTATGTGGATTATAATACTGTCCTTGCGTGCAAACGATTGGCTTCTCTTTGCAGATATACATATTATCTTTGTTCAGGACAACCTCATAACTTGGGAGGCCACAACAGACTGTATCATGAAATCCCTCACAAAGTCGATTGGGGCTCTCACCCTTACATTCCGAACATTTTACACACTGATCTGACTGATGCGGGTTTCTGGCTAGTCTTCTGTAAAAGCCACTTCTGCAGTGAATTACAGTGTCGTGGGTTATATTACATTCTGTGACTAGAACCTCCACTTCAGGATCAATGAGTCGCGTACAGTTGAAGCACTCCAGGTGTGTGTGCCAGTGGTCAGTCATATAAGTGACCCCATCTTGACAAAGTGGACACACTTCCAGGCCAGGCATTACTTTCAAGAGATGTGTCCCTTTAGGGCATATATGAGTGGGAACAGCACTGGCCCCAACCACATATACTACCATCAACTAATACCAACAGAATATGCATGACAGTAGCCAAAGCCTTCGTTAACTTCTGGCACCCTGTATGGGTGGCTGTATGACTGCTTCAGACACAAGTTTGTATCTGTCTCCTGACACTGAAATCAAAAACCAATTATACCATTATATATGACTACTTTACCCAACATTTCAACTCACTAAAATCATACACAGATTATGTCATTACGTATAGCTACGTTAACATTATGTAGTTGTTTCTTTAGCCAAATTCATACACACATTTTACACTGTGAAATTCCAGTTATGAAATAATCCTGAGTTGTTGCTGGGTGGTTTGATTTTAAATAACTTTACTGTTTGTCAGCCCCACTGGGTGCAATGTATGCACTTCTCCTGTGTTGTTGCTAGTAAATTTGATTTTAAACGACGACATGGTTTGTTCTGTCATGTTATTGACCCCCATCACCCTTCAAATCTCGATTAATCTATACAAATATTTGACCTTTTACCTTGTCATCGACGAACCGGAAGTGTAACAACTCTTATCATTTCGGCCACGCCGACTACTACACACTGATAAACTCCTGAAGATTTTGTGACAGAGGCTGACTACTTGTGCATGATCTGTCATCAGCGATCCGCCGCAAGAATGCACTTCTTCCAAGGATCTAGAACAAGGGTGGGCAACCTTTTGTCTGCAAAGGGCCATGTAGCTATTTCTAACATCATTGGCAGGCTATACACAAGCACACGTGTCAATTCCGTTATTTACTCGTATGTGACCTTTCTATCCTGTATATTTTTACTATGGTTCAAATAATATAAAAGTATGTTGTTATTTAAAACATGCTCCTATATTTGTTGAATTTCGAGTCTCGTCTGTGGTTGCCTTGGCCGTGCCAAACCAAATGATTTCGCAGGCCTTATACGGCCCAGGGGCAAGATGTTCCCCACCCCTGATCTAGAGTAAGGCATGAAATGTGATGAAAGATCTGGCTATACAGAAATGTTCTATCCCTAAAGATCGAGAGTCTGGCAAAGATTTTCCCCAAAGAACTTGTGGGAATTTGGTATCCCCATAGTTTTTATGATAGGTTTCATTATGTAAGGAGGCAAAAGAAGCATGGCTGAGAAAAATTGCATACACATGGAAAAACAACACAACAGTAAAAATACGAAATCAATGCACACAAGAATGCAGAGACTTACTAATAAAAGACCATGTACATCAGCAGACTGTCAAAAAAAAAAAAAAAAGATGACACAATCATAATAGAAAAAGTTCAGATTCTACATGTATGGTCAGATTATGTGAAACATCTTTAAGATGATAACAGATTACCAGTACGATATTCGAATTAATAATGAAGGAACGCCAATTTTAAATATGGAGGTTTGGAATGTTTTCAACCATATGAAAAATGGCAAGACATCTGGTTCAGATAACACCACAACAGAAATGAGCACTCTTCCGAATAAGGGTCCCAAATTATTTATTGTAAAAAGTATCCCTTACAGGGCCTCATCAGGTAATTATGCTCGTTCCGGTTGAGTGTGCGGTGGACTGATAGATCGATCGATGGATGCAATAAATGTTTCTGGGCCTGGAGGGCCTTCACTGTCGTCAGAGTGTATATCAATATCTTGTGCTACCGACGACAGCGAAGACCCTCCGGGCCCAGAAACATTTACTGTATCCATCAATCGGTATAGCAGCCACCCACACTCAACCGGAAATGATCGACAACACATTCAATGTATATAATTCTTTATTTCAATAATACATTACACAATAGCACTTGTTTGCCTTCTACTTGCGAAAGCAATTTTATGTGTGTATCTGTAATTAATAAATGCAGTGGCCAGCAATATACCCCAGTTAGCATTCCTCGACTGCACAGTCTATCACTCACATAATTGGGCGCTTTAATGGATACTTTATACAATGAATAATTTAGGACCGTTATTCGGAAGAGTGTCCAGAAATGACTAATACTTTAGAAGAATATGGAATAGTGTCACGAAACGGCCCGGGCGGTTCGTTTTGTGGCCGGTTTGACACGGGAGACCACTCGGCTATTTCTAGCGGAAAGTGACCAGACGGTAATTCCCCGGTCTAGATGGTTCTAGAGTGTTCTCGAAGTACTATTCTGGAACGTGTTTTGTTAGCCATCCTGAGAGCGTATCACGTTACTGCGTTGCAGGGAATACGGCACGCTTCGCCCGAGACAAATCTTGTCTGTGGCGAGCGATAGTTGCCGTCTCGCGAGTACTCCAAGGTCGACTGTCCCCAATCATTAGTTACTAGTTTGCTGTGCTTCAGGAAAGACGTCTGGTTTGGTGGTTCTAAATCTGTCTAACTTTGCAATAATGTGCCCCGACATGTGCTGGGACAAGTTCCGAGAGGTCGTTCTTAAGCAAGAACCTACCTTAGATTGTGAGGTCAACTAGATTGTATGCCGAGGGCAAGACTGAGAACCATGGCCCGAACTCCATATACCAAACAGCATGAACTCCCTAGAGTTGGAGCAGCACCCGGCAGTTCGATGTTCATCCTTCGCTAAGTCTACGCCGGTCAATCTGATAGTCGAGGTACAGCCACAAAACAGACCTCAGCACCTACCACATCCTCAACATGCAGGTATTAGTGTCGATTGATTGTGACATTCGGCCATTGCAGCCCATAGACTTTGACGTGTGTCGAGACGGGGTCTTGGCCTGAGACACTGTGTTCTGCAGAGCTGTTGAGCTCCACCACAGTCTACGGGAGACCTCTACGAGAGAGTTTATAAGAACTGCTAACCGCAGCCAACTATGGCTGGTCTATGTACTGTGATAGGACTATTTGACATTATAGACTATACATCATGCCTTTTGTGCCTAGAGACATTCCGGAGTTGGGTGCTCTATTTCTTGAAGACTGAACTAGTTCCGAACAGCCACTACAGAGGCTTGAGGTCACGTCAGTCGGGTCCAGTCAAGGAAGGAACTGTCCAGGCCCTGTGAGGCGACATAGACAGCAGACAGTGTGGACCATTTCGACAAGGCCTAGTGATGAATGCGTGGTACCTACCTGGCATATCATCAGTCTTCCTAGCGTTTAACCTTCCTATCTTCACCTATCCCTATTGCCTTTGTCTCTATTGTATATAATTACAGTTATGTTTCAGTTTGTTGAAAACAAAAAAAAAAGAGTTGAATCATGTCGTCTGGATGGAGCACAAGGGGTTAGTGTCCCGAGGTTGAGAGGGTGCGAGAGAGCAGGGTCCAGGGATCGGAGGGTTGTTGACTGAAAGCACTTGTACCCATCCCCAGAAAATATCCAGTGTAATAGAATATAGCAATGGCTCCGCTCACCATGTGGACATTGTTACATTAATTTGGGGGCTCGACTGGGATTGATTTGGTTCAGTTCTGGTGAAGTCTTCAGTGCTAGGGACATCTAGTCTTTGACCTACACTATTCTGTTTACTTAAGGTACCTGCCTACTGCTTACATCTTCTATCGACTCAGATGGACCAAACGACTGTGTGCTATAGTGTCGTAGATAAGTATCTATATTGTTAATATATACCTGTGCCAAGTATTTACTTGCTATGGCTCGTTAAAGATGATTAGACACCCACACGAAAACATAACAAACAGGACGCGTAGAAACACACAACTCAGCGTCCTCGGGCAAATCACCGTTTTATTCAGAATGTTTCATCACCCAGTCATTCACAGCCACCTCATGCTCGCATGACAGAGGAGGGTAGAGGGGCGTAATATTCATGTGTGCAATGACAGGTTTAAATATATTAATATAGCTAGGTGTTTGCACCGATCGTCTCAAAGCAGCACTTACATCATTAGCTCTCCATCTTTGGACAACCACACAGCCCATGGTGGCAGACGAACTTTGATTACGTTGAGCTACAGTCATCATAATAACATACTTTAGTATTCTGACTTGATCCACAGCATAATCGCTAGTTTGATGGTAGAATTAATATGACGTTTTTGCGGGTTTCAAACGCCTGGTCGAGTTTCTCCACCTTCTCAAACGGACACCTTTGGCCTGACTGACAACCCAGGCCTTTTGCACTCATGACGTCATGTCACGTAATGTTTTGAACCGTAACTTCTCGAGTACATTCCCCTTTGTTCGGTCCATCGTTGTACTGCTGATTCCTCATCACTATTCACCGTGTCTCAACCTATACCACGATTTCGTGGTGATTATCACTATTCTCTTGTAAACTGTTCTCTAGCCTATTCTTATTGAATGTAACTTGAACTAAATGTGTACTGTTGATACATTGCAGTGTGTCCCCACCCCTTTTCAAAATGGTGCAGCACTTTTGAAAGTCTGTTCGGGTTGTTTACCGTTGAAATGTAACAACATTGATACTTCATGGTTCTATTCTGTCTTAGTTTTAACTAGTTCCATTATACATTTCTTACATTCTCATAATAGGATAGAATGATATATAAGTAAACACCTCACAAAAAATTTTTAAAAACTATCTATGTCATACACGCGCTTCCTAGTCCCTACTTGGACGGCGTGTACGTTCAGCCTCCTTTGTTTCAGAGTACTGGCACGTAACCTTGCTATGTGTTTCAAAATGCCCTTTGTGCATCCTCATGCAGTTCCTCATTCATGCTTAAGCATGAGCATCCTCATCCCTATCTAAGCCATTACGCCCTGAATGAAGGTACGTGTGTGTTTAGGAGTAACCATTACCCTCTTTATCATGCATGTTTCTTCGTATGTGGAATCTTTCTCTCTGTGTGTGATTTGTGACCTTTTCTCCATGTCATATTTGACATTTTGTCAATGTAGGTTACCGTTACACTCCCATAGGATCATTTTATTTGATCTATGGGGTCTGTTGTCTCAGTATCTCTCTTTAGTCCTCTTTATTGTAGACTTGTAGGCTTTTGGTAATTATTCTATGTCTCTCTTCTTTGACACTTTGACATTCAATCCTCTTATCATGTTCTAATTCTATATGTGATCATTTCTATTTTTACACCAATGTCAATGTATTCACCAATGTAAATTTGTACACTAATGTAACTATGTACACCAATGTCAACCTGTGTTATGTAACGTTAATTTGTACACCAATGTCAATATGTACACCAATATCAATGTGTATCGTTAATGTCAACACACCCTCAAATACATTTACATAGATAGCAATGTTATAAATTCAAATTAAATTTCTATATTGTCGATAATTCTATCATACATTGTTTCTCTTATTCTCATTTTGTCTATCTTCCATTCTTATAGATAAAACTTTCTTGTTGATTGTGACATCGCGTCATATTTCTTTGATTGCTTTATGTTGGAGTGTGTTCGTGCTTCCTTTTTCCTCTATTTGGTTGATTAAGAAGCCCTGACTCTTACGTCTCGTTGTTTCTTTGACCGTTCGTGAGTTTCATTTCTTCTCATTGATACTTCTCTTGCTGAGTAGTATTTCATTATTTCCTTATGTTGCAAAAATATTCTGCCATATTCCATATGGCTTATGGGAATGCCCCGAGTGCTGTGATGTCGGCTCCTAAATCAATCAATCAATCAATCAATCAATCAATCATTATTTCCTTTTGCCCTTTTTTATCATCTGGATAAACTATTTTTGTTTCATCATCTGGTTTAGTGGCACTTCTGCAATGTGTCACTCTGTTTCATGTTTATTTTCCTTTGTTATGTCTTTTGCAATCTTGTATGTCCTATAAGTAGGTCGTGGCAATAAATAACAACCTTAAGTCAGAGTATGTTGTCATATTTGCAACACATCATAATGTGATAAAGTCTTTAAACATGATTGCAAAAATTCGAATTCATAATAACAAATACATGCATAAGTACTATTTATCCTTTGCAAATGAAAAAATAAATGTTACAGCATCATCTTTGTCATTTATGTGATGCTGTGTTTACATCAGTTACTGAAATTAATTCTCACACTTTCTTACTCTTTCATTCCATTATGAACCCGTGATTGTGCTATCATGTTGTTTTCATGTTTTGTGTTTCGTTGTCTTCACACTGTGATGTTATGTGTGTTAGTAGTTGTCTATAACAGTAGACGGTACTACCTGGTTTCTGTTAGCGCTGAACGTTGGGCGGCGCTTACCAAACCTGACACCCCACATTGTGCCAACGGCTTCGGGCGGAAGAGCGCAATTGGGAGGGTACAAGCCTTACCCTGGTACGAGGAAATGCAAGCTAAAGACAAAATGTCATGGCAGGGCAGACCAGGCCCTAAGCCTTGGTTGGCGACTGGTCTAGGATCGAAGCTCCGACAGGCGGACAGTTAGAGCATTGCTTTGCTGATCCTGCAGCTTCTGCAGCTTGTCTTGTTCCAGATGTAGGGGTGTTACCTTTACCCTGGAGTAAACTAGACAGGCCGAGAGAGGGATCATGCTGCATGGGCAACACATGATCTCTATATTTTAGCCCAGGCTTTGTGCTATGGAGAGGCAATAACTCCATCCCTGGTCTTAACTGGTCTCGGAATCAAAGCGAGAGGCAACTGTTACGGGTTATAAGTCCTTGTCAGTTGGCGTAGACATGGGGCGCCACGCGTTGCCTCTGACGGTGGGAGACACCTATAGGTGTCACTGATCAGCTACCGCCCGCCTCAAGCTGGGCAGCCCCCAGCCAATTGGGTGCTGATCCGCCACAGCCTGCCTGCTTAAATGGGTGCTTGGGGCTAGGACAAAATCTGAATCGCAGGCTGTAAAACCAATGCACCAGGTACAAACAAAAATTAAAAATAAAAACATCAAGCTACGGCTTGCAACCTGGAACGTGAGAACCATGTGTCCAGGATTTTCCACTGACTTGACCAATATTGACGATGTGAGAAAAACGGCTGTGATTGATGCCGAACTCAATCGTCTAAACATTGATATTGCTGGCCTGCAGGAGACTCGCCTCGCTGAGGAAGGGTCACTCAGGGAAAACAACTACACCTTTTTCTGGAAGGGTAGAGGGCAGGCAGAAAAAAGGCAACACGGTGTGGGCTTTGCAGTGAAGAATTCGCTTACTGGGAATGATTGAAATTCCAGCAGGCAGGAAATGAAAGACTATTATCCCTGCGCTTGGCAACCTCTTGTGGGTTTGCCACCATTATTACTGCATATGCACCGACACTCGATTCCTCTGATGATGTGAAGGATTCGTTCTATGAGGAGTTAGACTCCGTGATCAAGGCAGTTCCAAAATCTGACTACATTTATATGCTCGGTAATTTCAATGCTCGTGTGGGCAAGGACTCGAGTTCATGGCCAGTATGCCTTGGAAAATACAATATCGGTCGCATGAATGAAAATGGGCAAAGGCTACTGGAGCATTGCACCAGAAATGACCTATGTATTACAAACTCCTTTTTTTAAAACAAAAGAGATGCATAAGGTCACATGGAAACATCCAAGATCCGGCCATTGGCACCAGCTGGACTTCATCATCACACGGAGACAACATCTGAACCATATATCATTGACTCGTAGTTACCACAGTGCTGACTGTGATACGGATCATTCTTTGGTTGTTGCAAGAGTTAGACTGAGACCAAAGAGAATCTACACAGCTAAACACAAATCTAGCCTCAGGATTAATATTATTAACACTCATGATCCTGAAAAGTGCTTTCAGTTTCAACAGCAACTTGAAGACGCTTTCACTGATACACCAGAAAATTGTACAGTAAATGAAAAGTGGGGTCAAATTAAGGAAACTCTTTATAAAACTGCCGTAGGGGTTTACGGCACTGTGGATCATAAGAGGCAGGACTGGTTTGCGGCCAACAGCGAGACTCTGCAGCCCTTGATTGATAAGAAGAAGAAAGCTCTCTTAAGAAACAAGGAAAGACCAACGCGTAACACTCTGAGTGAGCTTAGGCAAGCTAGGAAGGATGTGCAAAAGGCTGCCAGGCAGTGTGCAAATGATTATTGGATCAAGTTATGTGAGTCCATTCAAATCGCAAGTGATAAGGGAGACATAAGAAGCATGTATGAAGGAATAAAGAAAGCCTGTGGTCCAGTGATCAAAAGAAGTGCACCATTGAAAACCTTGACTGGAGAAATCATCACTGATAAGAAACAGCAGATGGACAGATGGATAGAGCACTATTTGGAGCTTTACTCAAGTGAGACCAAACTAGCGGATGATGCCCTCAACGCCATAGAGGCTCTACCAACTCTTGACCACCTGGACACACTTCCCACTATAACAGAAGTTAAGTGTGCTATAAATGAACTTGCATCTGGCAAGGCTCCAGGTAAGGATGGGATTCCAATAGAGGTTATCAGGAGTGGGCAAGACACACTCACTATACAGATCCACCAGCTAATAGAGCTATGCTGGCGTGAAGGACAAGTCCCACAGGATTTCAAAGATTCAAGCATCATAACACTGTACAAGAACAAGGGCGATCGGAGCGACTGCAACTATAGGGGTATCTCACTTCTGTGTATTGTTGGAAAAGTATTTGCCAGAATTGTTCTGCGCAGACTTCAAGTCCTAGGAGATCAAGTCTATCCCGAATCACAGTGTGGCTTTCGACAGAACCGGTCTACCACTGATATGATATTCTCATTGCGACAAATGCAAGAAAAATGCCGTGAACAGAATCAACCACTGTTTATTGCCTTCATCGACCTCACAAAGGCATTTGATTTGGTCAGTCGTGAGGGTCTGTTCAAGGCACTAAAGAAGATTGGCTGCCCACCAACTCTTCTGTCCATTGTGGAATCGTTCCACACA
Source organism: Cepaea nemoralis (assembly GCA_014155875.1). NCBI lineage: Eukaryota > Metazoa > Mollusca > Gastropoda > Stylommatophora > Helicidae > Cepaea > Cepaea nemoralis. The sequence goes on from JACEFZ010005454.1 coordinate 567,527, forward strand.
GGCATGAAGGGTATAATCAAGTTTGATGGTGCAACTTCTGAAGAATTTGAAATCAAGAGTGGAGTTAAGCCAAGGTTGTGCTACTAGCTCCCACCCTCTTTGGAATATACTTTTCACTTCTACTGAAATATGCATTTCGTGATCAGGATGGTGGTATATACATTCACTCACGCTCAGATGGCGGCCTCTACAATGCTCAGAGATTGAAGGCTAAGACCAAAATTAGGAGGGTATTGATCAGAGAGTTGCTTTTTGCAGATGATGCTGCAGTTACGACCCACTCTGAGGAAGAATTGCAATGTCTACTATCTGCATTCTCCAATGCTTGTTCTGAATTTGGTTTAACAATTAGCAAAAAGAAGACACAGATTATGTCACAAGGTGCACATGGGATACCATCAATCTTTATTGACGACGCCGAACTAGAGATAGTAGACCATTTTACATATCTAGGATCAGTGGTAAATAGCAAATTATCCCTAGATCAGGAAATCAACATCCGGATTGGTAAGGCAGCAACAACAATGAACAGGTTAAGAAAAAGAGTCTGGGAGAACAGGAAGCTTACTGCTAAAACAAAAGTCCTTGTCTATCAAGCCTGTGTCCTTAGTACTCTTCTCTATGGCAGTGAAACCTGGACAACTTACTCACACCAAGAGAACAACTTAAACAGCTTTCATATGCGGTGTCTGCGAAGAATTCTTGGTATTAAGTGGCAAGACAAAATCACAAATACTGAAGTATTGGAAAGATCAGGTTGTGTGACAGTTTATTCCATGCTCAGTCTTCGTAGACTTAGATGGATAGGACATCTTAGGAGGATGGATGATGGTAGAATACCAAAGGATATCTTTTTTGGTGAATTACAGATGGGTAAGAGATCTCAGGGTCGGCCTCTACTACGATACAAAGATGTGTGTAAGCGGGACATGATTGATACAGGCATTGATAACGCACATTGGGAGCAAGTCGCCGCTGAACGTGTTGCATGGAGGGCAAATATCAGAAATGGAATAAAGTCAAAGGAGAAAATTATTGCAGAAAATTCACACACCAAGCGTTTGAGACGTAAGATGGTGCATGATGGTGGAAATGACCACGTGTTCACATGCACCCACTGTGAACGGACATTTACAGCGCAAATTGGCCTTATCAGTCACACTCGCTACCGCCATAGTTAAAAGTTATTATGCCTTTTTAAAGCACAAACTATCGTCTGTCACGACGGCAAGGTGCCAATGAGTTGTTTTTGAAAAGTGTAGATCATTCTGGTTTTAGTGTTTTGTATACATGCAATGATGTGACGAAACGCCTACAGATCGGCAGATCTCTGCATAATATCCCGTTGAAGGGAGTGCGATGCGTTGGTCTCCCTTGACTTTAATGTCAATTAACAGGGGATTTCCCTACAAAAGTAGTGCGGGGCGGAGCTATTCTAGTTATTTATAGAAAAATCTAGAATGTTCCCTCAAGTGCGTACGTGGTAGAAGATCTCTAAAGTTCACTAGTGCTTCATGCAGCACGGGTTGGTGGAACTTAGCGTGACTCTGGTTTTCTTCATGAAGTCATGAAAGTCACGCGGCCCAGTGTAGGCGATTTGAAGGCGTACTGACTTAGTCGTGGTCAGTCGCCCACCAGACCTCAGCGTAGACAGATCGCAGCCAACAGGCTGATGTAATTTTGATGTCAATATTCGCGGCCAGAGCGGACATCTGCAGTCAAGTTTGTGATTCTTCAATCACAGGTTAGTTGAATACTTATTCTATTATTTAACTGTTGTCGTGATGCCGAGCTGAGTTCCCCGAACGAATTAAGTGCCGTCGAAAAATGAGTTGTCGCGTAGCGTTACAAGTTACAGCTGGCTATCGGCATATTTAAGTAGGCTGTATCGATCAGCGATGTAATGTGTTACCTGACGGAACAAGCCGTATTCCACAGCGAGTGGTGTGTAAATAAAATAGGCCGAACGATGTGCTTTACAGTGTGTAGCAGTTACTGGTTTGGTTTATTAATTACGCATGCAAGGCGACAGTTTGTCAGTCATTACATCAACATGCTAGACGCTGTAAATAATGATAAGGTAGAGCTTATTATTAGAGATGTGTAATGTGCTTCGTGACATTAGAATTGTAACTTAATTGTTCTATCAGTGATGGTGATTTTTCGAGGAATCAAGGTGAGATCAGCCGTGGTGTATTTGCTGTGTGCAGATAGCAGTGTTATTCCGCGTAAGCCGGATGGTGTTACATCGATAGGATAACAGTTGATAGGAAGTATTCATGATACTATTGTTACTGCTTGTTGTCATGTCCGTCCGCTAGAATGACCGGTGCGTGTTCCATCTTACGTTTGCCTAGGCAGCAGACTGGGAGGTAGGCCAGTAGGCTCAACCCGATAGGTTACAGGTCCGACCCAAAGCGATCATGCATACCCGCTGGTTGAACATACCCGATCGAGGGTGATGCGGCACTCCGTAATTCGAGGCCGTGGTGTCTAGATAGATCGAGGTTTGAACCTAACCGTTTCTGTCTCTAATATTCTACTCTTCTGGAACCCTGACTCGGTTCATGGAGTACTTGGAGTACTGCCGTGAAGTAGTAGTATATGAGGGGAATAACCCCCCCCCCCCTAAAAAAAGGTGGAGCCAGAGTTTGGTAGTGGAGTCTGGAGGCTTGCTACATTGGATGTACGTGACTTAAGTCGTCACGGGGCAAGGTACACGGGACCCACAGTAGCTGTGGGAAAGTGTAATGGTGGATGGCCACCACAGCTGTGCTCGACCGGCACAGGTATAACTGACCTGGAAGATAGTCAGTGAATACAAGGGCAACTCAGGATCTGGGGCAGGGATCCCAGAACTGACACTATGGCTGTGAAATGAGTTTGTTATTTAAGTGTAACAATTCATGAGTTCTCCTTGGTTAATGCTATAGTAATGAATTATCAGGAGTATAATTCATTATAGTCATACAGTTATTAATGTGTGTAATTGATCAGTCCATGGGTTAAGGGATTAATGAATTGATGAGTCTGTCAGGAAGGAGATGTCCGGCTGGACACCTTCTCGATACAGTAATCCCTACACTGAAAGGAAAGTAGGTGTATATGTTGATTGATGATGGAAGATGAAACCGGATTGGACTGGCACCAGGCGAAGGATGCTTGACAGAGTCATACAGTCGACTCTGGTGCTAGGGGTTATTTGTAGCCCAGAAGTGTTACTTGACTGAACAGGTGTGCTATTGCTTTTTCTACCATCATTATGCCTATATATTATAGTGACTAAGTAGATCTATGATGTGATGATTTCATACTCATGTTGGTTGACATGAGGAATGTCTGAGAGGCAGGTGACATGGTGGAGATGCTGTTAGTCTTTGTTGTAGTTGAGTACTCACACCAACCTCTCCGTGTTTCAGGATCTGTTATTACTATACAGAAGAAGATTCAAGAGCTTCACCATGAGCTCTATGGGCCCACTCATTCCAGTGCCTATCCAGAAGTTGATTGAGGCCATACTGGGAGTGGTCGTCTGAGTCTGCGAGATCAATGTTGGAAGGAGCTGAGTGCTGAATAAGTCGGTAGGTCTAGGTTAGGACCTCCGTCAAGAGTCCGACGAGTGTCATCCGATCCTGAGAGGATCCAACACTGAAACGTCTGGTGATTCTAGCCAGTGAAGCACTGGTGACATTCAACCTCTGTGTAAACCTTGATGATTGCAAGGTAATGAACCTTCCAGTTGAGCAGAGTGATCATTGATACCGGTCACCATGACCTGTGTTATATGCTTCTGGCCCGGCTGGGTTATGGGACACCATGTATCAGCTGATGCTTAAATAGTGTTTCTACATTGGTTACCTTTATGAAGCCAACATGTGGTCCAGTGACCTAGGACCTTGATTACAACATTGGTGGGAACACCAGAGTGACATGTTTGTTAAGGTAGGGAGCTACCTCATGCCAATGTGATGAGCTGTTGACAATGTTTGTTAAGGTAGGGAGCTACCTCATGCCATCGTGGTGAACTGTTGACAGTGTATGCAAGGTTGTGATTACTACCCATTGATCAGGGTAATTACATGAGACTGTGTGAAGATCTATTTGTCCAAGGACATGGAACTAAGGTGAAGTGTTTAGTCACCTGATAGACTTTACCAGTGACATTGTGTGTTCGTGTGGAGCAACCGCTCATTATGTAGGTGACATCTCAGTATGTGGGTCACTTATGAGATAGAAGAGTGACCAGGCTCTTGTGTATTTTGAGACGGTGCTACATGTACTTTTTTCTGCAAGTGGGAGACCGCTAATGTTCTAGGGTCGGCCCAGACTTCATCAGGAGTGTGACGAGGGGAATAGTACGACCGCAAGGAAGGATCCTTGTTCATCGGTGCAGTGTCAGTCAGGCAGTGGTACTGCGCTTGATCAGCCCGTGATTGGTTCTCTGTGTGAAGAGGGAACTTTGGAGAGGCAGCAGACCTTGGAGTTCCAGTCCACTGGAGGAGCCTGGGTGAGTCGCTACCACGACTGGACAACCGCACGAGCTATCGTCCGTCTCCATGATGAAGAATCCTCATCTGCATATGTGCTCATGTACATAGTTCTTCTAGTCTGGCTTTCAGCCATCCTTCTCTGTGTTGTGGTTGACGTAGTTCAGAATTAAATTTTTGTTCTCTTAGCTATGACTTTGTGCAGTGATATGACTGGTGTCTGGTCCGAGCCCCCTTGGGGTTTGGAACCCTAGGTGAGGGAGGGGAGGTTCAGCTGTCCCGGCTTGTGTGGGGCCTGGTAGATGTAGAGTGCTATTGAGGTGGTTGGAGCAAAGGCAGGGGATAGTATCTATCGTGGCAAACCAGTCCAAGCCCCGGCGGTCTTGTCACAAGATAGAGTGGGGGCTCGTCCGGGATCTTCTCTTTGTTCTGACATCTCGTAGGAATAGGTTATAGTGTCATCTGTCCTATACCTATTGTCTACTTGACGAGTAGGGCTACTGATACCTTTCTCTTCGACGTGGACAGACATTTAGTTAAGTTAGTATAGATACATAGTTACAGTGTTGGTTGGAGTACAGTTAGCATTGTGATTGGGTATTGCATATCTATACTGATACTAAGTTACACTAAGCATGGCTACTCGTACTTTAGATTTAGCTAAGGTGCGGGCATCTGCAACTGAGATGGGATTGGAAGGTGAGGAGTTCAAAGCCTATGTACTGGAAGTAGAGAGAAACTTCAGAGCAGAAGAGAGGGAGCGAAGAAAGTCAGAAATTGAGCTTGAAGCTCGAAAGGTAGCACTTGAAGAGCAAAAGTTGGTGGCAGACCAACAGGCACAAAAACTTGCAGCTGACCTAGAGTCTAAGAAATTAGATGCTAGAAAGTTGGAAATGGAACATGAGTTCCGTATGAAGCAACTTGAGGTAGAGGCTAAATCTGGTGGTGAGTCTGAGGGAGCAGTAGGTGGAGTAGCTTTACCTAGCTCATCAGTAGCCAGCAGACCAGCTTACCATGCTATGAAATGGCCGTTTCCACCATTTGAACCGGACCAAGAGAAGATAGATCAATTCTTAGAGAAGTTCGAGGCAATGTGTAAAGCTATGGGTTTAGAGCCTGAGCGTTGGAATCTTAAGCTTTCACAAGGACTCCGTGGCACTGCGTACGAAGTGTATGCGCGTCTTCCCCCAGGGATGGAAAATGATTATCCAACCCTGAAATCGGCTCTTTTGAAAAGATTCGAAATGACAGCCCATGCTTACAGGCGGAGGTTCAGAACTTCCAAGAGAGAACCAGGTGAGATGTTCTCGGCCTATAGTGTGAGGCTGAATTCATACCTGTTGAAATGGATGGCGTTGGCCAATTTCAAAGAGGATTATGAGAGTCTGAGAGAGTTGATGGTGGTGGATCAAATGAAAATGCAGATGTCCAAGCCTTTAAGGAATTTCTTAGGGGAAAATGGGGCGGAAAGGCTAGACATAGTAAATAAGTTAGCTGAAAGGTATGTGGAAGTCTATGGTGAGACTGGGGATTCCAGTCAGACTGATTCACAGAAAAGGCAGAAGGGGCTTGATCAGAAGCCCAAGACCAAAGGTCCCAAAGAATCATCCAATGTAGCAGATCCTGTGGTAAAAGACTCTGGTAAGAAACCCGAGAAGCAAAGCCCTCCCGCCTCCCCGAAACGGAAGTGGAGTAAGAGGTGGTGTAAGTACTGTAAGTCTCCTTCCCATAATACTGTAGATTGTCTGAGGAAGCCAAAGGACTTACACTTTGCGTGTCTCGCCTCTAATAGAGGTAGACCTAGCGAGACCACACCTAAGGGTCGGGAGAAACCTAAGTCTGAGAAATCACCTGTGATCGAAACGATAGAGGTGAATGGGAAGCAGGTGGAATGTCTATACGATACAGGATTGCAGTTTGAAGCTGTAATCTCATCCCACCTTGTGAGCCCAGGGCAGCTCACCGGCGAGACAAGAGAATTCCAGCTGGCCATGAGGAGCTCCGTAGCTATGAACTTGCCGATTGCTCGGATTGACATTCGGTGCAAGTATGTTACGGGAAGCATCCAGGCGGCTGTGCTGCCTGATCCTATTTACCCTTTGATCCTCGGTCGTTCACATGTATTCCTGGGGGACCCCAGGGAACATTGTCTAGTGAGCGCTAGGCAGGCCAGGGCTAAGGATGGAGAAAGGCAGTGTGGTAAGGTAATAGACCATTCTCTTGCGAGGTTAGTGAGCAGTGCTCAAAGTAGGGACCCGACTTTGCGTCCTTACTTACTGGAGGTGTCCCAAAGCTCTGACCCGCCAACTCCGGGTCAGTTCTATGTAGAAAACCGGTTGCTTTATCGTAGAGCCGGGCAAGGGGATAGCCAGTACGGTCAGATGGTAGTCCCTACTGACTACAGATCCCGCTTGATACATAGAGTGCATACCTTATCCTTAACCGGACATAAGGATGTGGGGACAACAGTCCAGTGTCTTTCCAGCCACTACCACTGGCCTGGAATGACAGGCGACGTGCGGAGATATATCCGGTCGTGCCCAACGTGTTGTCTGGCAGCACCAAAGCACAGGACCAGAAACGGTTTATCTCTGCAGATTGGAGATAGGGTTCTCGCGCTTCTCCCAATCGAGGGGGCGGAATTCGAACTCGGATGGCAGGGCCCTTTTCCTGTGGAACGGATAAGGTCCCGATCCACGTATGAGGTGAAGGTCCGCGGGGAATTGCGTAAGTTCCATTGTACTCTCCTTCAGAATTTGGAGAGGTCCGAGGTAGTTTCTCCACAAAGTAGTGCGACTACCATCGCGCTAGATTCGGTTCTGGGTCCAGACGAGGGCGAGGAAGACTCAGTCCTACGCAGTACATCCTGTGGGGAGGGTCTGCGGTCTCCTGAGCGTTCAACCGTAGATAGGGCGAACAGGCTCCGTCGGGAAGAGGCCCATGGTGTTAAGCACACTGGGAATCGAGGTCGGACAGGCGAAGTCACATCTGGCACGACGGGATCGTCGGGTGACTCGATACGCCGACAGGCTTACTGTCCTTACTCGCGGGAGAGAAGGCAGGAGCGAGGGTACTCCAGACGAACCTGGAGTAAGCGACCATTCATTTCGGTCGACATCCGCGAACAGTCCACGAGGGTGATGCCGAGTCGGGATAGGAAGAATCCTATTGTCAGAAGGGGCGAACGACCCTTCAGTAAAGTAACCGATGGCCTACACCAGGTGGATGCGGAACAGTCCAGTGTAGACAGATTCTGTAAGCCAATCACCAGGCCGTTACGTTTCGGGCCTAATCGCTGGAGATAACGTATGTTTGAGGCGGTGGTTGGTGAGCCAGCATCCATACCATTCTGGTAGATCCCCCCAGGTAAAGTGAACGTTATGGAACGGCCTTTCCTGGAAATCCAATCTTGATAGAGTAGAGGTGCAGAGTTCAGACCGATCTTTGTCTAGTGAGTTCGACCGGGTCGACCATCTTAAGTGGGGGCCTATGTGACGAAACGCCTACAGATCGGCAGATCTCTGCATAATATCCCTTTGAAGGGAGTGCGATGCGTTGGTCTCCCTTGACTTTAATGTCAATTAATAGGGGATTTCCCTAGAAAAGTAGTGCGGGGCGGAGCTATTCTAGTTATTTATAGAAAAATCTAGAATGTTCCCTCAAGTGCGTACGTGGTAGAGATCTCTAAGTTCACTAGTGCTTCATGCAGCACGGGTTGGTGGAACTTAGCGTGACTCTGGTTTTCTTCATGAATCATGAAAGTCACGCGGCCCAGGTAGGCGATTTGAAGGCGTACTGACTTAGTCGTGGTCAGTCGCCCACCAGACCTCAGCGTAGACAGATCGCAGCCAACAGGCTGATGTAATTTTGATGTCAATATTCGCGGCCAGAGCGGACATCTGCAGTCAAGTTTGTGATTCTTCAATCACAGGTTAGTTGAATACTTATTCTATTATTTAACTGTTGTCGTGATGCCGAGCTGAGTTCCCCGAACGAATTAAGTGCCGTCGAAAAATGAGTTGTCGCGTAGCGTTACAAGTTACAGCTGGCTATCGGCATATTTAAGTAGGCTGTATCGATCAGCGATGTAATGTGTTACCTGACGGAACAAGCCGTATTCCACAGCGAGTGGTGTGTAAATAAAATAGGCCGAACGATGTGCTTTACAGTGTGTAGCAGTTACTGGTTTGGTTTATTAATTACGCATGCAAGGCGACAGTTTGTCAGTCATTACATCAACATGCTAGACGCTGTAAATAATGATAAGGTAGAGCTTATTATTAGAGATGTGTAATGTGCTTCGTGACATTAGAATTGTAACTTAATTGTTCTATCAGTGATGGTGATTTTTCGAGGAATCAAGGTGAGATCAGCAGTGGTGTATTTGCTGTGTGCAGATAGCAGGGTTATTCCGCGTAAGCCGGATGGTGTTACATCGATAGGATAACAGTTGATAGGAGGTATTCATGATACTATTGTTACTGCTTGTTGTCATGTCCGTCCGCTAGAATGACCGTGCGTGTTCCATCTTACGTTTGCCTAGGCAGCAGACTGGGAGGTAGGCCAGTATGCTCAACCCGATAGGTTACAGGTCCGACCCAAGGCGTTCGTGCAGATCCGATGAGTGAACATACCCGATCGAGGGTGATGCGGCACTCCGTAATTCGAGGCCGTGGTGTCTAGATAGATCGAGGTTTGAACCTAACCGTTTCTGTCTCTAATATTCTTCTGGAACCCTGACTCGGTTCATGGAGTACTTGGAGTACTGCCGTGAAGTAGTAGTATATGAGGGGAATAATCCCCCCCCCCAAAAAAAGGTGGAGCCAGAGTTTGGTAGTGGAGTCTGGAGGCTTGCTACATTGGATGACGTGACTTAAGTCGTCACGGGGCAAGGTACACGGGACCCACAGTAGCTGTGGGAAAGTGTAATGGTGGATGGCCACCACAGCTGTGCTCGACCGGCACAGGTATAACTGACCTGGAAGATAGTCAGTGAATACAAGGGCAACTCAGGATCTGGGGCAGGGATCCCAGAACTGACACTATGGCTGTGAAATGAGTTTGTTATTTAAGTGTAACAATTCATGAGTTCTCCTTGGTTAATGCTATAGTAATGAATTATCAGGAGTATAATTCATTATAGTCATATAGTTATTAATGTGTGTAATTGATCAGTCCATGGGTTAAGGGATTGATGAATTGATGAGTCTGTCAGGAAGGAGATGTCCGGCTGGACACCTTCTCGATACAGTAATCCCTACACTGAAAGGAAAGTAGGTGTATATGTTGATTGATGATGGAAGATGAAACCGGATTGGACTGGCACCAGGCGAAGGATGCTTGACAGAGTCATACAGTCGACTCTGGTGCTAGGGGTTATTTGTAGCCCAGAAGTGTTACTTGACTGAACAGGTGTGCTATTGCTTTTTCTACCATCATTATGCCTATATATTATAGTGACTAAGTAGATCTATGATGTGATGATTTCATACTCATGTTGGTAGACATGAGGAATGTCTGAGAGGCAGGTGACATGGTGGAGATGCTGTTAGTCTTTGTTGTAGTTGAGTACTCACACCAACCTCTCCGTGTTTCACGATCTGTTATTACTATACAGAAGAAGATTCAAGAGCTTCACCATGAGCTCTATGGGCCCACTCATTCCAGTGCCTATCCAGAAGTTGATTGAGGCCATACTGGGAGTGGTCGTCTGAGTCTGCGAGATCAATGTTGGAAGGAGCTGAGTGCTGAATAAGTCGGTAGGTCTAGGTTAGGACCTCCGTCAAGAGTCCGACGAGTGTCATCCGATCCTGAGAGGATCCAACACTGAAACGTCTGGTGATTCTAGCCAGTGAAGCACTGGTGACATTCAACCTCTGTGTAAACCTTGATGATTGCAAGGTAGTGAACTTCCAGTTGAGCAGAGTGATCATTGATACCGGTCACCATGGCCTGTGTTATATGCTTCTGGCCCGGCTGGGTTATGGGACACCATGTATCAGCTGATGCTTAAATAGTGTTTCTACATTGGTTACCTTTATGAAGCCAACATGTGGTCCAGTGACCTAGGACATTGATTACAACATTGGTGGGAACACCAGAGTGACATGTTTGTTAAGGTAGGGAGCTACCTCATGCCAATGTGATGAGCTGTTGACAATGTTTGTTAAGGTAGGGAGCTACCTCATGCCATCGTGGTGAACTGTTGACAGTGTATGCTAGGTTGTGATTACTACCCATTGATCAGGGTAATTACATGAGACTGTGTGAAGATCTATTTGTCCAAGGACATGGAACTAAGGTGAAGTGTTTAGTCACCTGATAGACTTTACCAGTGACATTGTGTGTTCGTGTGGAGCAACCGCTCATTCTGTAGGTGACATCTCAGTATGTGGGTCACTTATGAGATAGAAGAGTGACCAGGCTCTTGTGTATTTTGAGACGGTGCTACATGTACTTTTTTCTGCAAGTGGGAGACCGCTAATGTTCTAGGGTCGGCCCAGACTTCATCAGGAGTGTGACGAGGGGAATAGTACGACCGCAAGGAAGGATCCTTGTTCATCGGTGCAGTGTCAGTCAGGCAGTGGTACTGCGCTTGATCAGCCCGTGATTGGTTCTCTGTGTGAAGAGGGAACTTTGGAGAGGCAGCAGACCTTGGAGTTCCAGTCCACTGGAGGAGCCTGGGTGAGTCGCTACCACGACTGGACAACCGCACGAGCTATCGTCCGTCTCCATGATGAAGAATCCTCATCTGCATATGTGCTCATGTACATAGTTCTTCTAGTCTGGCTTTCAGCCATCCTTCTCTGTGTTGTGGTTGACGTAGTTCAGAATTAAATTTTTGTTCTCTTAGCTATGACTTTGTGCAGTGATATGACTGGTGTCTGGTCCGAGCCCCCTTGGGGTTTGGAACCCTAGGTGAGGGAGGGGAGGTTCAGCTGTCCCGGCTTGTGTGGGGCCTGGTAGATGTAGAGTGCTATTGAGGTGGTTGGAGCAAAGGCAGGGGATAGTATCTATCGTGGCAAACCAGTCCAAGCCCCGGCGGTCTTGTCACAAATGATATGGATCTTTAGGGTAAAATTCCCTGAATATTTCCAAAAGAAATCAAAATGACTGCTGAAACACCATGTCATCCTAGATTATTATTATTATTTTATCAGATTTCACTATCTTGTATACCATGATACTCAGATGATAAATGAGTGATGGATTTATGAACTTTATATTATATTATTTCATGATCATTCACTTGATGATATGATGATTAGTGGTTTATGAATTTATTATATGGTTACCTGGTATGGTGGTGTGATAATGGGTAATGGATAGAGAGCATCTATGATATGTGTGATGAAATTTTGTTAATGGATGTCAATGTAATTCTTAAGTTAACTTTCCTGTGCCTGTTGGTGCTGTCTGGTGTAGCAGTTCCACGGATGTTTCATTCGTGTTGTGGATGTTCTGGTCTTACTTCATGTTCACTTGGTCTATCGGCCCACTAATTCTGCTTTCCCTGGCACATAGTTCTGACAGATCTCTCGGTTATGTGGCATTCATTTTCTAACTCTGGTCATTCACACAATATGGCAATTTGCATATGGGACAAAATATGTACATATATGTAATAACTGAATTACATTTTTAAAGAAATTAAATCGTCCAATTGATTCATATCATATGCCAACATTTTGCTCAATAATTCAGAAATTTGAAACGAAATCCGGAGCAATTTGCAACTCCATTTTGTCAATTATGCAAACTGATTGTTACAGTCTTACAGTATTTGATTAATGTTATCTATAGCCTACTTAACAAGTCTGATAAGTTGTTGTCTTTTACTGGGTTATGACAGATGTCAAAGTCGTCGTCTTGTAATTGAAGAGATCATCTGTGTATTCAAGAATTTTTCACGTGTCCTTCTTTTAAGATTTTCAGAGGTTTGTTGTCAGAGAAACTAATAATTTCTTTCCAAGTAGGTATTTGGAAAATTTGTTGATACTTTCTATAAGAGCGAAGCTTCCAGTTCAGTTACAGCATATTTTCTCTGTGTCAGATAGTTTTTCTACTAAAGTTTAGGACATGATGTAATCGTCCTTCATGATGTTGAAGTAAGATAGCTGAGATTGCATAAGAACTTGCGTCAGTCTGTAATATGAAAACCTTCATTATGTCAGGCAACCTTAGGATAGGTTGATTGCTGGAAAGTTTCTTAATTTGTTCCAGAAGTTCGTTCTGTTTGTCCGTACATTTGATTTTGGTCGGTTGTCCTTTTTTCAGTAATTCTGAGATGGTATCTGTCATGTCATTTAAGTTTGGGATGAACTTTTGACAGTAGCTTATCAGTTCAAACACACTCCTGACTTCTTTCTTGGTGGTGGGAGCTTTAATATTTTAGAATTTTGATACCCAAATTTATGTTTCTTTGTCAAAATGTTCCTTAGTGCAAACATATAGATATAAGAAATGAAATAATTAATATGTAGTAGAATTTTAATTTCAGTAACCTTATTATTTTTATTTATTAACTGTTGCTTACTGGAAATAGAATGAAATGTGAATGCTGTTAAACCCTACTATTTCTTAATGTTGTGGTACATTTTTCATGAATGTATGTTTCTAAATTCAGGTTTTGACTTCGTTAACGTAAAGAATGTTATAGTTTTAAGTCAAATATATATTGCACACAGTTATTGTTATCGTAGGGTTAGTATGTACTGCGATGTATCTTGCATAACTTCAACAAATAAGCTGGAATAAAACAAGTCCAGGTTTTCCAGAAAGATATGAAGCATCAACGGAACATCACTAACAGAGTCGAAGGCCGGTAAACTAGTTGATGAGGCCAAGTTTATTTTCCCACATTGTTGTGCTGCATGACAATCATATGATTCGAAATTCATAGTAGATTTTGACCGTGGCTGTGATTTCCAGACGGGATGGTCATCATAATATTAAGTATGAATAATCAACTGTTGACTATTCTAGTCACTAACAACTATCAAGATTGTATCCGAGTCCTTCTGTCCTCTGTAAGGTTGCCAAAGTGCCCTTGTGCTGTGACATTCTAAGTCTCGTTCTTATATTCTGCATCTGTCCAAAATATTTATCTTGATATGTAAGATGCCATCTTATTCTGGTTCTCTTTGCTAATATATGTTGGCCCTAAGTACGGTTGTCCTGCCAGTAAATATGTTTCTGATTTCCAGACAACTTCAACTTGCTGCTCTCTGTTGGAGCTCTGTGATCCGAATCATGTTGTTATTGACAAAAATCCTGACGAGATCTCCGTTCTACGTCAGCTCATTCAATACTCCTAGATTTTGGTTTAGCGATTTTGTCGCAAACTTATTATTGCGTCATATTCTCTGTGCTGCTACTTGGCAGTATGAAAATTCTCATAATGTTGTTAACCACTTTAATCTGTTTTATATACCTCAACTTCCATGTATACAAAAATGTTGTGCTATATTTCATGGTCTCCGAACGGGTATTTTTTAACATGCTCTTCATCATTGGTGATGATTGAAGTTATTAACATAATAATGTAAAAAATGAATATGGTTCTGATTTTCCAACGACCTGGCGGTATTGAATTTATTTGTGGTTTGTCAAATTGAATTTATGTGTGGTTTGTCAATAAAATTTAATTTAGTCTTGACTGGTGTTGTGAAGTTTAATTTCTCTTTCTGTGTTATTTGTTGGTTATTCTGGTAATTTTCTTTGGGGGAGAAAGAAAGTCTGTGTTTGTTTGAATTTGTTGTTCAATCACGATCGTGTTGTGTGAAGCTCAATGGGTTGTAGATTTTCTTGATATTCGCATTCCTTCTGTCTGTTGGACAGGGTGAAGTATTACCTTATTTATTTGAGACTTGGTGGTTTTGTATTTAATTTGCTTTTTTTTTTTTTCAACCGACAAGGTACCTTGTTGGACCCATGTTCGTAATGTTATGTCGTCTTTCTGTTGTGCCCACAGTCTTTAGTTAATGTCCGTGGACTCTGTCTATTGTTTATTGGGATTGGGCTTATGTCAGTCGGGGTAACCACCAGTGTGACCTGTTCATCTTTTCGTTCTCATTCCTTTCTGATGTGCCTTCTTGTGGTTGCATTAGTTTGCACACACCTCATTTCCCACTGTATTGCTTCTTCTTCTGTGCAATCTCTTACATGTGGTATATTGTCTATCATCAGACCTGCTCATGGGTTAGGCAGTACTGCTGGACATAGTCTTCCCTCATAATAGTGACATTTTAAGATGGCCCATGCAATATTGTATCTCTCTAAGGTCCTCGCAATTCTCTGCAGGTAACACTTCTGCCTGTGTAATCTTTCCTATTTACCAGTTGTTGGTCCATCCCTACTATAGATGTGCCAGTGTCTCTTACACACGTTGCTGACGATCCATTAACCCATGCTTCGCGTTCCTTGAGGGTGCCATTTTGAATGTCAACTGCATTGGCTTTTTGTATCTGTACACTGTGGCCACATACTAGGTTGCCGTGTTCGTAAAATTCTTTGCAACTGTCAAATTGTATCTCGTTATGGAATGCCTCTACAGTGAGTGCATTTGTGTCTTCGTATTCGCCACCTTCACTACTGGTGATCACGTATGCTATGCTAGCTTCTTTCCATGCCCGTCTCATATTACAACCTCTAGCTATAGGGTTGTAGCTATTGCATAGATAACATTTAACGTTATCCTTGTTGTAAGCGTACTTGCTTACTTTCTGTGATGTTAAATTCTTAATGTATGAGTCATAGTTTGGTTTCTTGTCGCACATCTCGAGCGACCCATGGTGTCTTGTTTGCAATGTGGGCATTGTATTATGTAACCTTGTTTTTTGTTTTGTTTTATATGGATCGTCTTCCACATGAATCACATTCACACAAGTCCATACCACCTTCAGTCTAATGGTAAGGTGGAGAGGTTTAATTGGACGTTAATGACCATGCTCCGTAAACTTGCCCACGAACAGCCTGATAGGTGGGATGAGTTAATTACGGCTGCTCTCTTTTCATATAGGAAAGTACCCCATGGCCCAACTGGTATTCCACCTGCTACCCTGCTGTTTTGGAGGCCTGTGAAGCGTCCTCTAGAAGCGTTGTTGAGATGTTGGACGGAGGGGCGGGGGCTTTGAAAGAGGTGGTGCCTCTAACTTGTCTGGACCCCCACTTCCTGTTAGGAAGCGAGTTCCAACGTGTTTCACGTTGTATGCACAGTGCCCGCCTTTCACGTTCGGGTATTCACTTGCTGTCGACCGTCACTGAACTGTGCACGACTCTAAACTACCTTTACTCACTAGCCTATGACCTAATTCAGGTCATGGCAAGAGATAATATACATGCAGACTACAAGCACTTGGAATCAGCGACTGGCAGGAGATGGTCAACCAGAGAGACGAATGGAGACGGCTTGTATCTGCAGCAAAGAACCTCAATGGCTTGGAATGCTGAAGAAGAAGAAGAAGAAGAAGAAGAAGAAGAAGAAGAAGAAGAAGCAGAAGAAGAAGAAGAAGAAGAAGAAGAAGAAGAAGAAGAAGAAGAAGAAGAAGAAGAAGAAGAAGAAGAAGAAGAAGAAGAAGAAGAAGAAGAAGGAGAAGAAGAAGAAGAAGAAGAAGAAGAAGAAGAAGAAGAAGAAGAAGAAGAAGAAGAAGAAGAAGAAGAAGAAGAAGAAGAAGAAGAGGAAGCAGAGACCCTTGCGATTGATGCTTGCTGCAAAGAGATTTTATGCCAGGCTCCAATTTAGTTAACTTCGGTCTCAAGTCTCCCCGTTTTGTTATTTATATCCAGACAACTTCATCCAATTTCAAATTCCCCCCCCCCCCCTTAACAATCGAATAGCCCCCCACGTGGGGCGTGGGCCCCACGTTGGGAAACACTGCTATAGAGTGTACTGGAAATCATATCTATGCTTAAGCAACTACAACAGCAAGCATGTGAGTATAGGTTACTATAAAGCCGGTGGAACAAAGCCACCTTCATCAGAGAACTCACTCAGGCACACACTCGGAACTGCTCAAGAGAGCGGCCGAACGGTACCCAGTGTTACAAGGGCAGGTCCAAGACGAGACCCAACGCGCTCGGGAGTGGGAACTGCTTGAAGCCGAAACCACTGCAACCCTACAGCTCGCATGCAGGCCACCCGTCCCCCATGTAGGCCACCCTGCCCCCCACATAAGCCACCACGCCCACCATGTCAGCCAAACATTGAGCCACCACACCCCGAACCCCCACTGCGCCGGCGGCCGAGCGCCCCATCCCAAAGCCACGCACCTCCATCCTGCGCTGTGAGCCAGCTGCCGCACCGGCCGCCAAGGGCCCCATCCCAAAGCCACGTACATCCATCCTGCGCCGCGAACCATCCACCGCACCGGCCGCCAAGGGCCCCATCCCAAAACCACGCACATCCATCCTGCGCCGCAAGCCAGCCGCCGCACCGGCCGCCAAGGGCCCCATCCCAAAGCCACGTACATCCATCCTGCGCCGCAAGCCAGCCGCCGTGCCAGCTGTCGAGCACCCCATCCCAAAGCCACGCACCCTCATCCCACACCATGAGCCAGCCGCTGAGTCTGACATACCAGGACCGCTTGAGACGGGCTTGATACGTGGGAATGAGCCGCTGGAATATAGAGTTAAATGAGAGGTAGCTTGGTGTTTGATAGACTATCGGGCAACTGTACCCGATTGGTATATATATCCAAACCCTGAGAGATTCCTCGATCTTATGTTCCCAGACACCAAGGCACTAATAGAGAAAGCACTAGAGAGGTATGGTAGCACCAAAATGTATATTTGTCTACATGCCCGGTATTGGGCCAAAGGAAAAAATGATGAGATTATACTGCAGACGCCTACCACGGAAGTAGGAACTTCGACGTATTACATGTTGGTGACATTGATGAGGGGCTGGAGCTAGCCAAAGCTAAGATACTCCATGACGTTGAAGAATTCAAAGAAAAGGGCTCAGACTGGAACTTTGAGAGGTGCCTACAGCTAGACCTCCACCTCTCACGATACCAACCCTTCTGCGGCACTAGTTACTTTGAGACCCCCAAGACCATCGCGGAAAAGAAATGTGTTGTGAATGTAAAGAATCACGACAATTGCTGTTTCGAGTAGGCCATTTTCTCAGCCCTCTACCCAGCACCCAACAATGTAGACGAACTGTACCATTATAGAAGCCACCATGGTGAGCTAAACTTCGAAGGAATCGAGTTCCCAGTGCAGCTGACCAGCATCAGCAAATTCGAGAACCAAGACCCCACTATCGCAGTCAACGTCTTTGGATGGGACAGCAGACTCACAGTATTCCACATATCCAACCAGGAGCAACGCCCACATAAAATCAACCTCATACTCCTGAGTAAGGATGGAAACAGACACTATGTCTGGATTAAGAACTTCTCATGCCTGCTATACAAAAACAGCAAACATAATGAGAAGAAGTATCCATGTCTCAGATGCCTCCACATATACTCCACCCTGAACCTCTTGAACCAACATAAGTCACTCTGTAAAGGCATCAACACCGCATGCCAAATGACTGCTAAGCCTGAGAAGGGAAACAACATCATGAAATTCAAGTCTTAAGAAAATGCAGATGCGGGCACCATACATCATGTACGCAGACTTTGAGACATTGAATGTTCCTGTACAGGGAGCAGTGATGGACTCAAGCCAGAGCAACACACGCCTACTCGCCGAGCAGCCACCATGCGGCTTCGGCTACATCATTGTTTACATTCACAACACTCTCTGACGGTCTCACCACAGGCCCAGTTATATATTGGGGGAAGGGAGCCGTCGACGAATTCCTCCACCGTATGGGGCGAGAAGTGGCCACCATCTGTAGTCAGTTGTGTGGGCCAGCTCTGATGGTGCTGGCCGAGAAAGACCTCGCACATTTCGCCACAGTCCCGACATGCCACATTTGTGAAGAGCCGCTTGGGGAGGATAAGGTGAGTGACCACTGCCACATTACCGGTAAATAACGTGGCGCAGCCCACAACACCTGCAACCTAACATGGCACATCTCCAAAGACAAACTATGGGTGCCGGTAGTCTTCCACAACCTAAGAGGATATGATTCTCACTTTATTATGCAGGTGACAGGTAAATTGGACTGGGATAAGAAAACTGTGTACAGGAAGAGAAATGGTGAGTGGCGGGAGGGTCAGGTGGATGACGTTAAGATCACCTGCATACCGAACACCATGGATAAGTACGCCTCATTCACAATTGGGCAATTACAATTCATTGATAGTCTTCAATTCCTGAATAGTTCTCTAGACACACTGGTTAAGAATCTAAGCGAGCTGACACCATTCTGTAGCACATGCAGAAAGCTAGCCGTCTTAGATCATCTTGAACGCGACGGTGATGTAATCTCGATAGGTAGATGCGCAAGGTGTGCACCGTCAACACACAGAAGCGAACCCCATGGGAAATACTGGGGGAGAAATTCAGGACGACATTAACTCATGGCAGCACACATCTCCTCCTCCGTAAGGGTGTATACCCCTACGAATATATGGACAGCTCTGAGCGATTTGATGAAGAACGCCTACCACCCAAAGAGGCCTTCTACAGCAAGATCACCCTATAAGGCATAAGTGATTACACCCATGCTCAAAATGTGTGGCAGGAGTTTGGCTGCAAAACGCTCGGAGACTACCACGACTTGTACCTGAAAACAGACGTCCTCTTGCTGGCCGATGTCGTTGAGACATTCCGAGACACCTGTATACGAGTGTATAGGCTCAACCCTGCACATTACATCAGTGTGCCCAGCTTGGCGTGGGCCGCACTACTGAAAAAGACGAAGGCCCAACTCGAGCTCCTAACCGACCAGGACACGCACCTCTTCACTGAGAATGGCCTCCGATGGGGGGGGGGGGGGGGGTGGCCATGGTCTCGAAGCGTTATGCGAAGACCAACAATCCCATGTCCCCAGACTACGCCCCCAAAGCACCAAAAACACGGATCATTATCTCGATGCAAATAATCTGTACGGCTGGGCCATGATGCAATACCTCCCAATGGGCCAGCCCAACCCTCGAGGAGGTGCTGAACACACCAGACGACGCGCATGAGGGCTGGCTCGTCGAGGTGGATACGAAATACCCGGAGCATCTGCATGAAACCCACAGCGATTACTCACTAGCACCAGAAACGATGTCCACCCCAGAGTGGTGGTTGAGTAACTATCAGCAAAAGCTCCAGAACGAGTTGGGGGGGGGGGGGGGGGGGGCAGGTTCACGGAGCAAACAAAGCTAGCCCCCAACCTCCGCAACAAGGAGCGGTACATCGTCCACTACCGCAATCTCAAGCTCTATCACAGCCACGGCCTACAGGTTACAAAGATCCACAGAGCCATCAAGTTCAATCAATCCCCATGTATGAAGCCATACACAGAAATGAATACAGCTCTACAGGCTCACTGCTAAGGCCAAGTCAGAATTCGAGGACTTCTTCAAACTGATGAAAACTGCAGTCTTCGGGAAGGGTATGGAGAACGTACGCAAACGCATCAGAGTCGACCTAGTCCGGGTCACAGAGGCCGACCGACTATGGAGGCTAATAGCCAGCCCCAACTTCGAATCACGCACCATCTTCGATGGCGGACTGATTGCTGTGCACAGCATCAAGACCAGAGACCAGCTGAACAAACCAGCCTATTATGGGCAGGCCATTCTAGACCTGTCCAGGCACCTCATGTATAGCTTCTGGTACAACAAGCTCAAACCACAATACGGTAATAGAGTACATCTTTGCTACACCGACACCGACTCTCTACTGCTCCAGGTGGAGACCAACAATGTGTATGCTGACATGAAAGCCTACCCTGACTGGTACGGCTTCTCGGATTACCCACGAGATCACCCCACCTATTCGACAGCGAATAAAAAAGGTGGTCAGTAAATTCAAAGATGAATTTTGCGGCCGCCCCATAGCCGAGTGCATCGTCCTTAGACCAAAGATGTACTCAATCCTAGAAGCCACCAACATCAAGAAAGCCAAAGGGGTCTCCAGAATAGAAAGCCAAAGGGGTCTCCAGAATAGTCGCGAAAAAGGACCTCAGGCATGGACTGTATAAGGACAGCCTGTTCGGCCGGCGAGAATACAAGCACATACAGATCGCCATACGGAGCAAGGGCCACCAGATAGGTGTTTATGAGATGAATAAAACATCCCTGAACCCCATGGATACGAAATAAAAATGATTTTCGCCAATGGTGTTACCACTTGAGCCTATGGATATATCGCCATGGAACGTGAAATAGAGCACATGTTCATCAAGCTCTTTGGCCTAGAATCTGGCTAGAGGGTAGCTGTGTGTTGGGAGGAACAACGAGCAGTTCCTCGCGCACAAATCCACGAGCCGGCCCTTCAACCAGATAATAAAGAGTGGGCTGGCCCTCTTGCTGGGTGATGCGGTAAATCCTATGCAAAGTCAGTGACCATGTAGGATCAGTCGCTTGAAGCCAGCCCCCTTCGAGCTCACCTGCTGAATAGAGATATTTAGTTGGCCGGAATCACAGGCTCCATAGGACCGATAGTACGGTGGGCTGGAGCGGCCAGAACATGGGATACAGAAGAATCCTTAATCACCTCAGCTGGCTTACTGCCCGTCATTCCAGTCACCTCCTTGTTGATTGCGGCAACTACCTGGGGTAGAGCCCTCACCCATGCAACTGATCGATCGTCTGAGCCTCAGGCAGCAAGCAACACCTTCTGGGCATATTGGGAACCGAACAGCCTCTCTGCCAGAGTACGGTTGAACCGTTCGACAATCGCCCGCTGGCGGTGGTTGCCAGCCTGCCCACGGCGTACCGGCGTCTTATGCTTAGAAGCCAGCTGACTGACAGCACCCATAAACTCCCACCCGTGGTCAATCTGTAAAAGATCAGGCCATTTGACTGACCCACGCTTATAGATCCGACCAAGTGCTGGTGCGACCGCCTCCCTGCCCTTGTCGGTTAGAGGCTCTGCCTCCTTATAGGATGAGGCGACATCGACCACCGTCAAGACATGCCTATTGGTCTTTCGACCGACGCGATCATGTGGGAGAAATAGGAGATCTGCTTGATGTACAGCATTCGGTGTGGACTCGGCGATGTGGGGTCGTGGAATGTAACGAGGCCTCGGCTGGTAGATCAGCCATCTGGCCTGCTTCGGAAGCCACTCCAGAGCATCAGTCTCAATAACCTTGGCCGCGGTGGCCAGCTTCTTCACGGGTGAAAGCCCTTTCCAATAACCTTGCGGACTGTAGTACTTACGCTCCATTATTACAAAGCACATATCTCCAACTCATAAAATCCACCCCATGATGGAAATGTTCTTAAATGGAGAGTTATCTCTTAGTATGACTCCTCTACTACGCCGCCCACCAACAAACTGGCTCTTCCTTGCACAACACGCGACACAGGCACCATGCTTAACCATTTGACCATTTTTCCTCCAGACCATCCCACCACCACGAGTGGGGGTCTTCTTCTTACACCGGAAGCAATACACAATGAATATACTGCAAGAATCTATATATTCAAAATGGGGGACATTAGACACCCATACCAAAACGGCTTTTGGCAGACATCAGGGCCGAGACCATACGAGCATCACTCCTTTCCCAGTCGGAGGCATCACCGGACGCCGCAATATTTGCAGCCGCCGCAGCCAGGACATCATCAGCAGCATTGCGGTTAGCTGTATCATTATGAGGTGCATAAGCAACATCGTGGGCTTTTCAGGCCCGGTCGAGTGCATTTGCCCCCTCATTAGCCTTGGGCCAACCGCATATCTAAAGGGCCACAGTAGCTATATTTCCCCGTATTCTGTAACGATCCCCCAGGGATACACTCAGAGCCGACACCCTTAGGCAGCCTCATATGCATCTCAGGCATAGGCAACACATTCAGTGCTTTGTTGAAGAGCCCCTCACCTGTTACTTGTTTACCGAGTATCTGGTTCTTCTTAGTCCAACAATACTTACAGATACTGCGCTTAGACCTCCGACCATTTTTCATCATCACCACCGACTCCTCCACCTTGGAGTCTTCGCTCTACAATGCAGGCAATACATATTGAAGACATTACAAGCATATAACAAATCTACAAATGGAGATAACCAACTTCGATCTTGAGGACAAAGCCCGCCACCACCACCACTGGCTGCTGCCAGACACCATTCATTGTGTTGTGTGCGGGCCATCGGGGTGTGGGAAGATAAACATGGTGCTCAATCTGCTGCTGAAGCCATGCTACCTAAACTACGACCGACTGCACCTGTACTCGAAGTCTTTGGGGCAGGACAAGTACCAGTTCCTCCAGGATTGGGCCGAGTCATCTCGGATAGGCCGCGGGGTAAGAAATTGCCTCCTGTGATAGCTCAGCCGAGGATATCATCCCCGTCGAGGACCTGAAACTCGAAGAGAGAGCCGTCATGATCTTTGATGATGTCATGCTGGAGAAGCATCAGGAAGTACTTCTGCCAGGGCCGGCAAGGAGGTGCCAACACATTCTACCTGACCCAGAGCTTCTTAAGAATCCCCAAGCAAGCCATCCGTGACAATACCAATCTGATCGTGATCTTCAACCTAGACACGAAATCAAACCAAATCAAATCAACTTTATTAGGGTCACAAATTGGGCGCGCAGGCCCGTCTTACATTCGGCCCTTCCAATCACTCGTCTTTCGTTCATCAAGAGCATTATACATTTACATAGGAAGAAAAAAAAAACATTGTGAAATGAATGTTGTAAACATAAACAAGGCTAATTACCATGTTATGAAGCACATCTCCCACCTATCCATACATCACCCCACCCACACAACACCCCCACCTACCCACACACACGCGCACCAAGGGACACATACACACCCCCACCTACCGACACACACGCACACCAAGGGACACATACATACCCCACCAACCGACCCATCCCCCTCCCGCACATCCCCCACCCACACACACTGCCCTCACCTGATCCCCCAACCAAAACACACTCGCCACCACATTCCCCCACGAACCCACACATCCTACCCCACACATCCTCTCCCCACCCACACCTCAAACCACCCATCCCCCAGCCACATCTCCATCGACAACATATTCCCCACCCACACACACACAATCCCCCACCAACCCACACATAGCACATCCACTCACACATCCCCAAACCATACACACAAATCCCCACCAACTGACATGTCCCTACCCCCCCCCCCCACACACACACACACACATCTCCCTAACCACCCATACATCCCCAATCCACTCACACACACCCCACCACCCACATATACAAGTTCCACCCACCCACACATGCCTTAACCTAATCCCCCACCACACAATCCCCCACCCGCACATTACATACACCCCCTACCACGCACTATTCCCAACCCACGCACCACACACACACATATCCCTCACCAACACATCCCCACTTACACACCACACACAAATCCCCCACCCAGATACCACACAATATTCCCACCCACACCCACACAGATACCCTTACCCATCCACCCACATACCCCCACTCACACACCACAAAAATCCCCCACCCACACACACATACCTCACCCACACAATATCACCAACCAACACACCACACACCTCTCCCCACCCACACACGCATTCTCTACCCGTCCACCAACACACACTCACTCACGCATACATCCTCCACTACGCACCCACACACCCCCACCCACCCACTCCCAACCAAACATCTTTCGATCACAATACCCCTACCCCCACACACATCCTCCACCCACTCACACATCCCACCCCGACACATACAACTCCCTCACCCACCTACACATCCCTAAGCCACTTACACACCCCCACCCACACATTCCCCATCCACATACACACATCTCCCACCCACACTCCCCCACATACTTCCCCCAACCACCACAATCCCCTGCTCACCCACACATATACCCACCCATACGCACATTCCCCACACCCATCACACACATCCCCCACACCACACACTATCCTCCACCCATACCACCACAAACATACCCTCCACCCACACATCATTCACACATCCCCCACCAACACACTGCACACATATCTCAAACCCACACACCATACACTTCTCCCCACCCGCCTTCCATCCCAAATCCACCCAACACAATCCCCTACCCACACAACCCCGCCTCCCACACATACTTCCTCAAACCATCCACACATCTCCACCCACATAAACACACATCCCCTGCATCCATCCCATACACATATCCTCCACCCATACACACATCCCCCACACCCATTCCAACACCCCTACTTTCACCCCCACACATCCATCCACACATCCCACCAACACCCACAAATACCACTACCCACCAAAACCCACACACCCCAACCCATCCAAACGCATACCCCCACCCACACACCCCCCACTACGAGCCATCCATGACTCCTATGTCGGCGTCGGCATGCCCTTCAAAGAGTTTACGGAGTTCTTCACAGAATGTACACGCAAGCCCTACGTTTTCGCCGGCATCGACCTGACCAGCAAGGCCCACGACGGTAAATACCAATGTGGTTTCGATCGGTTCTATATCCCTAGGTCTTCTATTTAGATATATTGCTATATCATGGCTATATTGCTATATCACAGCTATAACAACATCTGGGCTGATGTGACTAAACAGGCAGAGCATAACGCTTTTGTGAAAGATTATCTAGCACATCGTGCCCGCCTGAGGCAGCAATTTCTGGCAGAGAGGTTGGAGAAGAAGAATTGCAGGAGACAGCAAAGCTCTTCACACCAATTACTATGGCGGTGTCAAAGCAGGCATATATAACAAAGGCACAGACTGAGACACTAGCCCAGGCAATCGAGAAAATAGAAAGACTTATGAAGCAGGCCGCACCACCACTGAAACAACCCAGACGCTTGACCACACAGTTGGCCGAGTTGTTAGCTGCACCACGCGAAACATTGGTCGATCCGTCGACCGCGCCCCAGGCATCAGCCATGGAGGCGTCAGCCGAGCCACCATTTGTAGAAGAGTTTGTGAGTCCTCCTCCACCCATTATAATAGATGTAGATCTGGGTATGGATGAGGAGATTATTAGGAGATATGAATATAAGGTGCCTAGCGAGCTCCTCAACGAACCAGATGAAGTGGTTAAAACCATAATTGATGACACCATAAAACTCAATTCCGATGTACTCAGCGGGGCAAAGACAAGAGCCAGAACCACTAAGGAGAAAATTCGAAAAATAGATCGAGATATGGCTGGTATAAAAGCATACAGGAAACGCATTAAAGTTATATTTGATAATCGGCATGATATCATCCATGGCACTGGGCTAAAACTCCGAGGAGAATTCGGCACCCTAACTATTGACCCCGCTGCTCTGGCCGCGGGCTGGCTGCAAGCCTTTGATGGGGACACCCTAGTATTGTCGACCCCAGCAGATGAGACACTGTACGATCTCCTAACCAAGCGGTCTATCAAAACAAAGCGATACACCCCGAAGGCTATTGAGACATTTAGCCGGCTGGACCAACTAGCTAAAATCCCATCTATAATAAACAAGGGAGAAAATACGGACTAATCCGCAGTAGTGGCGTGCTTTACTACAATGATCCTAACACTCTGGTGGAGCGCCTAGCCCTGTTAGTAGCCTCGAAGAAGGCGGGGAATACGGGAGTTGACACAGAAATATCTGCGATATTGGATGAGCTTATGCACAGTGGGGTGGTCTCTAAGGAGCAGGCCCTCAAGTTGAACAGAAGAATCTTCGTTCAATAAATATGGAACTCCAAGTGTTGAAGGAAATCTGCGACCAGCTTGCGGTGTTGGAGGTGCGGCTCGCATTAAATGAGAATATTTCCCTGGTAGTGACATCAGATAAAAGCGACTGGACAACCAACTACTCCCCTACACTGTACCTTGACCCCCAGAAGTCATACGAGCTTGCCTTGCTAAATCTAGAGACCTACAACTTCATCAGCAATGTAAACTCCACCAACAATACTTTTGTTTACCGTGTGGGGAAGAAGGAGTGGAAAACCATCACATTAGCTCGCCCAGATAAATCGTGAGATTCAAAGAAAGATGGAGGAGGCTAAGGACTGGAATGAGAAGGCTGAGGAGAAGTACTACATCACCGTAGGACCCACCCCTCAACCCTCCGAGCCTTCATGAAGATATCCAACCCCTACTATGAAGTCGATATGGGTGCTTCGTCTTTGCGCAAAATATTAGGGTTCGTAACACAAATACTGACAAAGGGGTATAATGAGGGGGAGATACCCATGGACATATTTCACGTGAACAGTATTTTGGTGAATTTAATATGGTGAGTGGCTGTTACTTTCGAGGGAGCACCCACCACCCCATCTACTCATTCTTCCCCAACGTGTGTCCCGGCTATAAGATCTTGGGGGACCATAGAAACCATGTCTATCTACCCCTTAACCAGACTTGGAATATACCCAGCCTGCGAATCTGGCTGACAGACAAAGATGGTCAGCAATTAAACTTTAGAGGTGAGCAGATAACTGTACGGCTACATATTCATGGTGTGTAACCATGTATGTTTTCCAGAAGCGTCGGGTGCGGGTAGGTGAAGGGATGTTCGACTGGTTGGGCTCAGCTGCCTGAGTTGTTGGAGGTCTATTCTCTTCAGGTGCTAAGGCAATACTCAGCGCCGTCAGTTAGGGCGCTACATTTGTTGCCAGGCCTTTAGTTGGGAATGTGGCTAACACGGCGGAGTCGGCAGCTTCCGCTGGAGCAGCTGCAAAGAAGTTCGTGGATGCCCTCAAACCTCTGTTGCCCCCATTCAGGAAAGAACTCTCGGCTCCCAGAGGCACCAAGTCTGGGGGCGCTGGACATCGCCAGCCGCGGCGGCGGTTTCAAGACAATTAAAGATAAGTCAAAATGATTATAATATCATCATGGAGGAGATTCGCATTTCCATTAGTTGAAATTGCGGAGCCTGTGAGTGTTGATGAAGTGATTGAATCCTCTGAGTATTGGGAGTGTGAGTCACTCACAGAACCCGGCTGCTCTTAAACAGAATACCGCAATCAAGATTGATATACATGCCCAGGATGCCTTCATGCTCCCTTCCAAGAGCTATCTTCTTGTAGAAGGCCGGCTCACTGCTGTTGGGGACACTCTCTTTACTGGGGATAGTCAAGTGGCCTTGGTGAACAATGCCGTTGCATTCATGTTCAACAAAATGTGTTACCAGCTTAACAAAAACACCATCGATGATGTGTCATATCCAGGGCAGGCCACGACCATGATGATCCTTCTATCACGTGGGGAGGACTTTCCTTGGGGTGAAGATCTCAATATGTGGCCGTATAAGGACTCTGTAGAAGGGGCTGCTGTAGGGGGTGCGACGGAGAATTCGGGTTGGGATAGGCGGCGGCTTATCATTATGATTAAACCTACAACTAAGGGCAGCTTAAGTTTCTGTGTTCCACTCAAATACTTCTTTGGGTTTTGCAATGATTATGAGAAGGTGCTCTATAGCGTGAAGCAATCCCTGTTACTAGACCGCCAGGACGATGCTCATGCCATCCATCAGATGGTTGTGGTTCCGCCCGCAGAACCAGTGCCCAATGGTAAAATCATACTGATCAAGCTCGCCGGGATGATGCCTCACGTTATACACTCTCTGAACTATATGAGCTCACTCATGACCCTGATAGAGAATACGGTTAGAGTGCCTGTGGCTTTCCGCGCCTTACAGTGTGATAGCTTGACAGTGCCGCGGGCCACTTCCTTCACCTGGCAGTTGGGAGTTAAATCCCAAACAGAGAAACCTCAGTGGATCCTGGTGGCATTTCAAAAGGACCGCGAAGGTAATCAGACAAAGAATAATGCCATATTAGATCATGTGAATGTGAAGAATATTCATGCCCTCATCAACAGTGCGCGCTACCCCCTATAGGATATGAATATCGATTTCGCTGAGTATAGAACCTCTCGGGCCTACAAAGCCTTTGCAGACTTCAAGGAGGCGTTTTATGGTATTAGCGATCGAGAGTCGTCCAATTTGGTAAACCCCATGCATTTTGTTGGCCTCTACCCCATACATGTTAATGATTTGCGGGCCCAGTCTGGAACTCTTAAGAATGCTGTTCAGGCTATCACTCTCAAGGTGGAGTTCAACGAAACTGTGCCTGCAGACACTAAGGCTTTTGCCGTGATCATCGCGGATAAGTCTCTGGTATTGGCCTCTGATGGTAGGAAGTTTACTAGTCTTGAATTAAACACTAGGGGTATAGTCAAATAACCATGTCGCTGATACCGTATGGACTGAGCCTCTCGTTGGGGCAGAAAGAGACATTGGTCAAGGCTGCTAAAGACGGCACTGGCACCATCCTTCACCTGATCGTGGACCAGCTGCATGGTGCTGATGGTGTTGACCTGATCCAGCGTCAAATTAACCACATTAAGATGAATGCCGCTGCGGGTTCTGGGGCTGAGCTCACCTTCTCGAAGACTCAGGTGAAGAAGATGGTCAAGACTGGTGGATTTTTGGGGGGCTTTGGTCCCTCTGATAGCTAAGACACTCCCCTGGTTGGGCAGGTTTGGAGGGCTTATGGGTGGAGCCGCCGGGGTGGCCCAGGCTGTTTACCTGGCTCGCCATAATCGGGAGATGGAGGGGCGGGGCTTGCCGTTTGCGTTAAAGGATATTCTGGGGAGTCATCCTATTTATGGTCCTATTATCACCGCTCTTGATAAAGCTGGGTTGGTTGGAAAGGGTGTGTACCTCTCTAGGTGTAAGGGAGTTTACCTGTGGAGGGGAAGAAGTGCGAAAAAAGCATTAAGTAACTTTGATATTGAGAAAGAGGCTAAGAACATTCCCAACTTCCGTGGTGTGTTTATGAGCGATGATCTACCCGCGGCTCTACACGATCGGAGTGTGGGATTGTCAATCTTGAGTCGTCAGAAGGTGGGGGGACACACTGGGTGGCATAATACAAGGCAGGGCCTGCAGCGATCTACTTCGCCAGTTTTGGGCTTGACCCTCCTCAGGAGATCCTGGATTATCTAGGATGTCCCGTGCGCACCCAAACTTTTCAACTACAGGGGACAGACGATGTGATCTGTGGGCATTTGTGTCTTCATATGCTTCGTGGGCTGGCGAGTGGGCAGCAATTTGAAGACATCATATTGAGTATGTTATAAATAATGTCTGTTGAGAAGTGCAGTGGTGGTGGTGGGGCTGCCGTCCAGTTCAGCCGGGCCGGCCTCGTGCGCAAGTATGGGGACACTATGCAGAGTATACTATCCATGGGTGGGTTTCGCCTCACCAATGTGGGGGAGCCTACAACAACTACGGATGTGGTAATATCGCGGTTTTGCGGCACGTCACCTTTCACTGTTGGCGAGACGATGGGTGGGAAATTAATATGAATACCCATAGAATCACGGAGGTTGCTGAGCCCACTGGGGAGCAAGATGAGGCTACTAAAAAGCATGTTTATGTTCATGATGGTGAGGTGCAGTTGCTCTTGAGGAAGATGGTGAATTCGCGCACTCAGGAGATACAGGCGAAGGTTGATGCTGATAAGGCACAGCTGGATGCTGCTATACAATAAAAGGTGGCTGACAGTACTAAAGATTTGGCTACAGAGACATATGTTGATACAGGTTAAGAAGATTATCTTCAACTTATTGGGGCGGCCTTGACGGGCAATCTCGATATCCATAGTAACTATATCAGTAGCCTCCCAGATCCCACGGTGGATAATGAGGCGGCCATGAAAAAAATATGTAGGTTCGGCGGTAAAAGATATTGAGTTGTGGAGAATATGTGGGTGCCAAGTTTAGGACACTCAACTGGGAGCTGTGGTTTTAGGTAAAAAAATAAGCCCTTTATATTGATGGATGGTGATAAATTCACCCACCTCATTAATATTTGGGACATTACCTTGTGTGCTTAGCTCGGATATAGAATTACCAGATGGATGGATGTTACCAGTTGATAGGGAGAGGCGCGGGTTGAAGAAGTTGATGGTATGTCCTCTCTTAGTTCCTCCCCAGCTGCCTCTGTGGAACTCACTGTGAAAATATCAGGTGGTGGGGGTTCGCCTCCATACCTCGATCAATCACCACTTGGGTGCTCTCTATATATGAAGTTGTTTATTGAAGAGTCACATAACATGTTTGCTGTTATGTCTGGCTTTCAGATAACATCCTCAAAAAAGGGACGTTATAGGTGGTTGCCACACATCGTGATACTCTTAACGTTAAGTCGCTAGATACTGTGGTTGAAGTGCGTGTGAATGCTACATTTTTTATGGTGGAGTATCCTAGTGTTCGAATAGGGTCCGTCTTATTAAGTTGCTGTTTACTACAAAACCAGTCAGTGAGTGGTATTCAACATGTATAACCTCAACTTGAAGATGTGTGTGGTATGTAATAACCATGTGGGATGTGGACTTTCTTGTCAAGGATCCCTACATAATTTGGTGCGTAAAAATAGCTACACTGTTGAGCATCTTACAAGTGCTGGAAGGTTGTCCGTTTTGCTTTATTCAGAAAAAGGAAGACGTTTTGATGGTTGGTAATCATGGATATCTACTTTATCTCACTTCTCAGGAAGAATTAAAATTGAAGCCTTTCCTACTAGGCCGCCCTGAGCTGGTGGCCCTACTAGTCCCTTATGTTGTTGTTTATACAAAGTTTAGACTGAAATGTGCGGTGTGGGTACATCTTTTTTCCAGTCTTGTCTCTATATTCGGAGCGGGGCTGTAAGATTGCTTGGGTGGTCATAACTATAAAGAATGGCAAGCAAGTGGCCCGGGTAACTGAACCCACAATTTCTATGGATTTTGCTCAGTGCCTGAATGCTGTAGAGTATATAACATTTCACATTATCTTCAGCTGATTAGGGTCATAATATCTACGCCTCCTTTTGATGAACACCTTATTTTAAATACATAGGTGGTGGTTTTCAATCATTGCTGATCAGACATTTCGGTTTCAAGAGATTGGGAGGATACAGAAGGGCCTGCAGGCTGAGAATGGTGCTTCTATATCAGAAATATCAGTCTGTGGTGAATTTCTAATTTGTGGTTGATACCATCATTCAAGCCTTGAGTGTGGGGTTCCTGTCAACGGCTATCTGTATACCCACCTTCTATGGTCTAGATATTGGGGATCTCTTATGCAGTATACTGGGTGCTGCGGCGAAGTTGATGTGTAGGCAGTGCACGCTCGCTTAAGGCTAAGAAGCATGACCAAATTAGGACTCTGGCTGTGACTAGGCTTGGCACAATCTCTGGCCTTGTTTCATCTGCACTGCAGGATGGAACAATCTCCGATGTGGAGTTTTAGCTGATTGTGGATGAATTCTGCCAGTCAGGTCTAGTCAGATATGACTGAGCTACCGTATAACAGTAGACGGTACTACCTGGTTTCTGTTAGCGCTGAACGTTGGGCGGCGCTTACCAAACCTGACACCCCACATTGTGCCAACGGCTTCGGGCGGAAGAGCACAATTCCGAGGGTACAAGCCTTACCCTGGTGCGAGGAAATGCAAGCTAAAGATAAAATGTCATGGCAGGGCAGACCAGGCCCTAAGCTTTGGTTGGCGGCTGGTCTAGGATCGAAGCTCCGACAGGCGGACAGTTAGAGCATTGCTTTGCTGATCCGGCAGCTTCTGCAGCTTGTCTTGTTCCAGATGTAGGGGTGTTACCTTTCCTCTGGAGTGAACTAGGCAGGCCGAGAGAGGGATCATACTGCATGGGCAACACATGATCTCTATATTTTAGCCCAGGCTTTGTGCTATGCAGAGGCAATAACTCCATCCCTGGTCTTAACTGGTCTCGGAATCAAAGCGAGAGGCAACTGTTAATCAAGTTTGATGGTGCAACTTCTGAAGAATTTGAAATCAAGAGTGGAGTTAAGCAAGGTTGTGTACTAGCTCCCACCCTCTTTGGAATATACTTTTCACTTCTACTGAAATATGCCTTTCGTGATCAGGATGGTGGTATATACATTCACTCACGCTCAGATGGCGGCCTCTACAATGCTCAGAGATTGAAGGCTAAGACCAAAATTAGGAGGGTACTGATCAAAGAGTTGCTTTTTGCAGATGATGCTGCAGTTACGACCCACTCTGAGGAAGAATTGCAATGTCTACTAACTGCATTTCCAATGCTTGTTCTGAATTTGGTTTAACAATTAGCAAAAAGAAGACACAGATTATGTCACAAGGTGCACATGGGGTACCATCAATCTTTATTGACGACGCCGAACTAGAGACAGTAGACCATTTTACATATCTAGGATCAGTGGTAAATAGCAAATTATCCCTAGATCAGGAAATCAACATCCGGATTGGTAAGGCAGCAACAACAATGAACAGGTTAAGAAAAAGACTCTGGGAGAACAGGAAGCTTACTGCCAAAACAAAAGTCCTTGTCTATCAAGCCTGTGTCCTTAGTACTCTTCTCTATGGCAGTGAAACCTGGACAACTTACTCACACCAAGAGAAAAATTTAAACAGCTTTCATATGCGGTGTCTGCGAAGAATACTTGGTATTAAGTGGCAAGACAAAATCACAAATACTGAAGTATTGGAAAGATCAGGTTGTGTGACAGTTTATTCCATGCTCAGTCTTCGTAGACTTAGATGGATAGGACATCTTAGGTGGATGGATGATTGTAGAATACCAAAGGATATCTTTTTTGGTGAATTACAGATGGGTAAAAGATCTCAGGGTCGGCCTCTACTACGATACAAACATGTATGTAAGCGGGACATGATTGATACAGGCATTGATAATGCACATTGGGAGCAAGTCGCCACTGAACGTGTTGCATGGAGGGCAAACATCAGAAATGGAATAAAGACAAAGGATAAAATTATTGCAGATAAGTCACACACCGCGCGTTTGAGACGTAAGATGGTGCATGATGGTGGAAATGACCACGTGTTCACATGCACCCACTGTGAACGGACATTTACAGCGCAAATTGGCCTTATCAGTCACACTCGCTACCGCCATAGGTAAAAGTTATTATGCCTTTTTTAAAGCACAAACTATCGTCTGTCAAGACGGCAAAGTGTCAATGGATGAATTCTTGAGAATTCAACAACAGCTGGTGGAGATACGCGCCGCTGCTACTCTGGAGATAAAACAGGAACTTTCTGACTTCGCCCCTCCAGTCAGAAAGTCTTAGGCTGCGCGATCTTTTTTCAGTGCCTCCTTAAGCTCAAGGCATTTCTCCTCATGGGATGCGTCGTCCTCGGTTTCAGATAGGTACTTTATGGCTATCTTAAACCGATCGTTCAACTCTTGATCACAGGCATGGCACAGGTCGCGCGGTTGTTTGGTATCGGCGCTGCATACTACACACTCAAGCTTGTCTTCACCCTTTAGGGCTTGTTGATAGTGCTTATAGCAGAACTTCCGATGACATTTTTTCTCACACCGTGCCCCCTTGAGCCATCAGTACCTATTCATATGTGGCTTCCTTTATATGCGGCTTCAATCATGGCCTCTTTCATTTATGTGTATGTGTCTAATGTGTCACATCGGCGATGTGGAGAGGGGGAACCTGCTACTGGGCAACAGCTGGTTCTCCGATTTCCATTGCCCAGGCTTGTGCCCTGAAGAGGTCACTTCAGCACCGTGTAAAGCGGTGACACAACACGGGAAGCAGCATTTGCCAGTTATAAGTCTTAATGCTCGATTGGCGTAGAGCAAGGCGCCAGGGGCTACTTCCGACGGTGGGAGAGATCATCGTATCTCACTAGACAGCTACCGCCCGCCTAAGCTGGGCATCCCCCAGTCAATAAGGTGTTGTCTCGCCACGGTTCATCTGCTCCTGAGGGTGTGTGGAGCTTAGGGGAAAATCCTGACACATGGACAGCAATCTATACACCTAACAGCAAGAAAAAAACAAAACAACCGGCCCTAAGGCTGGGAACATGGAACATAAGAACCATGACCCCTGGCATCTCAGACGATCTAATTGAGATTGTGGATGCCCGCAAAACTGCAGTGATAAACAACGAACTACTAAGACTGGGGATAGACATTGTCACCCTGCAAGAGACCAGACTCCAAGAATCTGGAACCATCAAGGAGAGGGACTTCACTTTCTACTGGCATGGCAAGCCGTGCGGGGAGATAAGGGAGCATGGAGTTGGCTTCGCTATCAGAAACAAGCTGCTTAATTCCATCATACCACCAAGTGATGGCACTGAAAGAATATTGAAGCTCCAACTCCAGAGAGGCAGGCCCAGTTAGTATTATAAGCGTTTACCCCCCAACACTAACTGCAGCATCAGAATCTAAAGACAAGTTCTATTACGACCTTAGCAAAGAAGTCAGTGAAACACCAGAGAAACAACATCTTTTTATCCTGGGGGATTTCAATGCCAGGGTTGGCTCCGACCACAAATCTTGGCCTTCATGTCTAGGACAGTTTGGCGTTGGGAAGATCAATGACAATGGACAACGTCTCTTGGAATTCTGCAGCCACCATAATCTGTGCGTGACTAACACCTTCTTTGACACGAAACCTCAACACAAGGTGTCATGGAGGCACCCCAGATCAAAGAACTGGCACCAACTCGACCTGGTGCTCACTAAACGCAGCAACCTCCGAAATGTACAGCTGACTCGCAGCTATCATACTGCTGACTGCGACACCGACCATTCACTCGTCTCCAGCAAGTTGAAGATAAAGCCCAAGAGAATCTACATAAGCCAAACAGAAGGAAGACCACGCATTGATACCAGCGGCACCCAAAATAAAGAGAAGGTCAACAAATTCATGCAGGCTCTAGCGGATACTCTGCCTGGCCCCACAAACGGAAATTCCACTGAGAGATGGAGTCATTTTCGTGACACCATCTACAATACAGCACTATCAACATTTGGCAAGAAGCAAACTAAGTCAACCGACTGGTTTGAAGCACACTCTGAAGAGGTGCTCCCAGTCCTGGAGATAAAGAGACATGCATTCTCAATGTATAAAACATCACCTTCAGAGAAAACACTGCAGGCATTGCGAACGGCCAGAAATAGAGTACAACAGATGGCAAGAAGATGTGCGAACAGGTACTGGCTACAGCTCTCTGCTCAAATTCAAACTTGTGCAGACACTGGAAATATAAGAGGAATGTACGAGGGCATCAAGCAAGCTGTCGGTCCATCAAAAAATAAGATGGCCCCTTTACGATCAACTGAGAGGGTAATCATAAAAGATCGAGCGAAACAAATGGATCGCTGGGCAGAACACTACTCAGAGCTATACTCAGTGGATAACACTGTCAGCGAAGAAGCTCTGGAAGCCATCGATCAACAGTCTGCCATGCATGCCCTGGATAACGAACCTTGCCTCACAGAAATCAGCGAAGCACTAGACTCTCTCAAATCCGGCAAGGCACCTGGAAAAGATAGTATTCCACCTGAAATTTTAAAATGTAGCAAAGAAACAATCATCCCAGAACTGTATGCAATATTTCAGCCCTGCTGGAGAGAATAATCAATACCACAAGATATGAAAGACGCAAACATCGTTACCCTTTATAAAAACAAAGGCGACAGAAGTGACTGCAACAACTATCGCGGCATTTCCCTATTCAGCATTACAGGCAAGATTTTTGCCAGAGTAATCCTTAAAAGATTACACATTCTTGCTGAAAGAATCTACGCCGAATCACAGTGCGGATTTAGACCCAACAGGTCCACCATCGATATGATTTTCTCACTCCGGCAGCTCCAAGAGAAGTGCAGAGAACAGAGGACGCCATTATATATTGCCTTTATCGACCTCACAAAGGCATTTGACCTCGTGAGCAGAAGCGGCATTTTTAAAGTCCTTGAAAAGGTTGGATGTCCACCCACCCTTCTTAGTCTCGTGAAATCATTCCACGAAAACATGCAGGGAACCATTTTATTTGACGGCTCAACATCCCAGTCATTCAGCATCAGCAGCGGAGTAAAGCAGGGCTGCGTGCTTGCTCCTACACTCTTTGGTATCTTCTTCGCTGTTCTCTTAAGGCAGGCATTTGGGACTGCCACTGAAGGCATATACCTCCACACAAGATCTGATGGCAAACTTTTTAACCCATCAAGACTCAAGGCAAAGACCAAAATAAGATCAAGATGTGTAAGAGAACTACTTTTTGCAGATGATGCAGCACTGACTACTCATACAGCAGAAGATCTCCAAAGGCTCATAGATCGTTTTGCAGCCGCCAGCAAAGACTTTGGGCTCACCATTAGCCTAAATAAAACATAGGTGATGGAACAAGACGCTGGTCCGCCCCCGTCAATCAAAATTGCTAATTACGAATTGAAGGTCGTCCACGATTTTGTGTATTTGGGGTCGACAATATCAGATAATATTTCATTAGAGACAGAAATCGACAGACGCATTGGAAAGGCAGCCACAACATTTTCCAGGCTAGCTAAAAGAGTTTGGGAGAATAATAGACTAACAGAGCGTACAAAAGCTCAAGTATACAAAGCTTGTGTTGTTAGCACACTACTCTATGGGTCTGAATCCTGGACTTTGTACACAAGACAGGAAAGGAAGTTGAATTCCTTCCACATGAGATGTCTGAGACGTATCCTGGGCATACCATGGAAAGACCACATAACAAACAAACAGGTGCTTGAACGAGCAGATATTACCACAGTGCACACCCTCCTCAAGCAGAGACGCCTCCGGTGGCTGGGCCACGTATCTCGAATGGAGGATGAACGTATTCCCAAAGATCTCCTTTACGGAGAACTAGCCACAGGAAAGAGGCCAACCGGAAGACCCCAAATGCGAAATAGGGATGTGTGTAAACAAGATATGAACACCATTGGAATAGATCCAGACTCGTGGGAGAGAGTTGCAACAGACAGATGCTCCTGGAGAAGAGATGTACGAAACGGACTGGTGCTCTTTGAGCGCAATCTGATCCAACAGACTGAGGATAGGCAGCACAGGCTCAAAGCGCAGTTTCTTACTGCGGGACTTGCCTCGTCTTACAGATGTGGAAACTGTGACAGGGCTTGTCACTCTCGCATTGGACTATACAGTCACCAGCGGTGCTGCCAGGCACCTCCCAAGCGGCACAACTCTATAGTCCTTCAGGCGCTCTAGTATTATTTGGTGACACATCTTACATATGTCGCCTGGTTGTAGGATGTCCCAACCACATATCAGACAAGGTGTGTAGCCGCGCCCTATAGCGAAAAGAAGCCTGTGCATGTCGCAGACCCACGCATCATGACATAGCACATCACACAGATCATACTGACCACCTGTGCGCCATGCGCAATGCTCCATTTTGGGGACTATCCCAGTCTTCTCTAAATCTGCATACGAGACAAATATTTTCGCTGGTGATGCACCCAGACCGAGGGCATCTACCCTTCATTCTCCTCAGCAATCGTCTCCAAATGGTCTAGTGGGGCTACTATGGATCTCCAGCCCCAAGGTGTATTAATAATTATGGTTCCCCCACTTATTATTTTACGGTGCCGTTCTATTATCTGAAGATGATAGTTACAATAACGTCTCCTCGAGGGCTTTCCACAGAATGTTGTTGGGCTCTTGAACCACTGACTTGTAGGCATGCTATGTATATGAAGTCTTTCCCTCTAATTCATGAACCATTTTCTGCAGCATTTCCATACATCGTCCACAGACCTGCTTTCTAGTGCCGACCTTGCAGAGCATACACTCCACTCGCATATGTCGGTCACAATAGGATCCGAGGCATGGGCGTCCACACCGCAATGAGCCAAGCTTTAGCCACACAATATAGTGATTGGTCCTCTAGTTCATATTGGTGTCTATCTTTATCCCTTCATAAAGTAATAGCTTGATGTCGGTCTACTTTTCAAACTTCCAGATCATGCTATGAAGTGCGTCTAGCGTGCAACGCTCACACATCTCCTGAGGCTTCCTGACACCCCTCTCACAGAATATACACTCTTCTATCACCTCGCCCGCTTTGCACGCTCGTTGTGACGAAAACAATAAAGATCGATGCATGGCCAGCTGAAACGAAGTTCTGTGCCGAGCTTAAGCCACTCTCACCCGGGGTCTCCATTTACATGCACCCAAACTGTCATCCTCTAATTCGACGCGCTGCTTGGCACTCCATAATACATCTGGGATGGGGTCTATGCAATTTTTCCTCGTGGTGCTCGGTGAGAGAACAGACGGACGCGTGCGCCGACCCCTCCCGTTCGTATTCGCTTGTTCTTCGCGGTGCGCATCTCAGTATGCCCAAAGATGATACACTCTTAAATCAGGTGACCCGGTCTCCCCCATTAGACCGGCGCATCCCAGGGTCCTGGGAGCGGGGCCCCGGGGTTAGCTGTGGTCCCTGGGGGCGTTGTTTTGCTCCCCGCCGCTACCACCCCCCCCCTCCTTTGCACGCGGTACCCCTCGACTATGGCCAGAACCCCCCTTATCCAACTACTATTTGAGGTGTCCTCGATATCCTTATTCATATGTTTGTAAGTTTTACTTATAGGATTGGGGTCAGAGTTGATATCAGCACTAGGGTATGTTTTGGCATTTGTAACATTGTTTTTAAATCTATTTATAATCATAATGTAGTCAATTTGGCTTCTCGTTCTATCTCCAGTGTTTTTCCTAGGGTTATGTTTGAAAAATAAGTTACAAACAATAAGATTGTTTTCTTCACAGAACTGTATCAGCCGGTCTCCTCTGTCGTTTTTGTTTCCCATACCATGTTGCCCAACTATCTGCTTATATTTAGTTTTTTCCAACCTTAGATGCAGAAAAGAAACACCATAAAGACCCAATTTATAACACACGAACAGACTGACAGTTGAAAGGGGCATCAACATTGTTTTCAACAATTTGGATTGAATGATTGGCCTCATTTTCACTGCCAGCATGGGGTCAGATCGTGTATGATCCAGATCAATGTTTAATGTTGAGTTATGTTTGTGAGTTGCTGCATCGGTGTGTAAGCCTCATTTAGCATCACCTTTGCAGTACCTCGCTCCCATAACAACTTTCCGGAAAACTTCTTGGTCATAAGCAAGATGTCCCGCATTCGATTCACCTATCTGGAGATCATCAACCACATCCTGCACCCTTCCTCAAGATATCCCTAGTGGCAACTGTACGAGATGACAGACTGAAGCAGACTTAAGATGTCCTTAGATCGTTTATACAAGATGATAATCTGCTCTAAACCATAACATATCTATACAGACCAATGTACTAAATGGCAATATGAACTAGACGGTCTTATATCCCTAGAAGTCAGCATACACGATGAGTCTGAATTAGACCGCCAGATGCCCACAGAGGCACTGTAAGAGATGAGAGTCTACACTAGACTTTATGGTATCCTTTGAAGTCACGGTCAGATGACAGCCTAAAATAGACGGTAAAATATCTTTAGAAGTAATTTTACAAGATGGCAAACTTAACTATGCCGTATGATATCCCCCAACGTCACTAAACAACGATTATATCAAATAAAAACATAACACCAAAATACGACATTACACAAGAAGGAAACATGTTTAATGAACTTAATAAATTCACATATTTGGGGGCAATAATAATATTAATCTGCAGATGTGTGATACCAGACTATGATAAGCAAACTCTGTATTTCAGTAGATGACAAGTGTAATGGCTCGTGTGCAATAAATCACTATCCTTGAATGATAGAAAGCGAGTACTGAAATATTTCATCGAGAATGTTCTGGCGTATGGCCTGGCAGTGAAGAAATATGAACAAACAAATAAAGTAGAGCTTGCGGGAAGCAGAGATGTGGTTCCTGAGATGAATGTTGCAAATACCCTGGACTGCCAGAATAAATAACAATGAATGTCCTGAACTGGCTGTAAGACAACTATAAGAAAGATACAAACAGTGTTCTTTGGTCATATCATGAAAAGAAGGACATTGGAGAACTTCTTGATGACTGAAAAGATCCAATGGTAGAGGGAGTAGAGGGTTCCCTAGGGAAATGATGACTGGTGGTCTGTAAAGATGATGGCGTGGAAAAAATATCATCAATGGAATCGCTTCACAATACCAGTGATCAAGATCTTTGGCAAAACATGCTGTGGACTTTGACAAGACACATGATGATTGTCAGCAACCTAGTTTATACAGGCATACAGGGATTCTTCATTTGTACCGCACGAATATCAACTCGTAGGTGTACAAAGGGTAAAGTCGCTTTATTACGTACTGAATACAATCTGCTCCACGAGCTTACATAAACATTCATATATGCACATCATCACAATCAATACAGTCCTAACAATACTAAGTACAATCTCTAAATGTCCTAATCCTAGCTTAAGTCACTACACTACTGTGCCCTGTAAACCACACAGTGGTCAGGGTGAATACAT
This sequence comes from Cepaea nemoralis, assembly GCA_014155875.1. NCBI lineage: Eukaryota > Metazoa > Mollusca > Gastropoda > Stylommatophora > Helicidae > Cepaea > Cepaea nemoralis. Next base: position 608,382 of record JACEFZ010005454.1, read on the forward strand.
CAACTTGTCTCCTCAACCGTCCAGTCCCGTCTGCCCTAACTTTGCAGCGTTGTCCAGCTGCGGACCTGTGAATCCTCGTGCGTCAGCACTGTTGCGTGCTCTGTTACCTCGCACGCAGTTCAGTAGCCTGTCACTAGTTACTGTGCTAGAGTTAATGCTGTTTATGGGTACTTCCCGTGGTTATCGCCTTCTACTCCAACCTGGGAGTAAATCCCTATCATGTCCTACTTTGTCCTACTTATGACACGTGCGTGTCCTGTCGGAGAACTGTTTAAGAGTTCTATCTTCTACTTCTGTCCCTTTATTCTCTATTCCCTGGTAAGGGATGTTATCTCTATCCTGTCTTAGTCTTATCCCTAACTTCTATCCTTCTATTACTTCTGTCCTCTCATTCAGCTCTTTGACATACTCTCCTCCCGTCTGTGTTGCGCCACCACATTTAGCTTATGGGTGTGACGCAATTGGTTGTCTTAAAAATTAGGTCTGTCTAATTTTGTCAAGAGCTGGTTGAGTTTGTTAACTATGATCTGGGTATAATGACTGACTTCTACCGTCTGATGTCACACTGTTGTATGAATCCATGGCTATTGATTACCACAACACAACTGTATTGTTGGCCAGAGCTACTGCTCCTTTACCATTATACATTTGGGAGTTTTTCGAACCCAAGCCCGTTGTCTTAAAGACCTGCTTTTCAAATTGCCAAAAAACTGACAACCCGGACAAATTGTCCCTGTTATGGGTACAGTACATGAATAAAATTCATGGCTCCCATATAAAGTTACTCCAACTCGTTTACATGCTGTGTGTGCTAATGTTCACCTCTCTAACTCCCGTTTGTGAATACATCTTTCAATGCTATATCAGAGTTTCGTAAGTCTGTAATGTCCCCTGTTCAGAGTTAAGCCCCCTTCCAATCAATGCTGTCTGCATTCTTATCTGAAAGTATTCCTGTTTGTTTGCGTGTTTGTTTATAGTTAATGTATGTTTAAATTACAAACATGTGTGTGTCTATAATTTAGTTGAGTGTTATTTTTCAAGCGCCATAGAACGGCTTATTGCAGTCACAAATGAGTGCGTATGCCTGATTCATGACTGCTTAGCCGGTTTAGGAAGCTTAAAATATGTTTCCTTACCGGCAATGTATTTATGGCAATCACACACACAAACATAGACAACACGTGTGTTACACAAATGGAACAAAGAAAGACATATACACAAAGATGCAGGTGCTGAGAATCCAACAAATAATACACATCCTTAGTCACCCAGAACAACACCCACTAGCACTCTACTATATAGAAATGAGACTGCAACACCTTAGGAGAATACATTCTTTGCTGACGGTACTTTTAAGTACCACTCACTTCAAATGGCTATAATTTTACAATCTGATCACGAATCCTGACGGTACTTAAAGGTCTATCTAAAATAACATTGCTTGTTTCCCAGGTAGGTGGCGTGAATGTTTGGAAGCGATCTGGGCATGCGCAATACATTTTCTTTGTGTCGAAAGACAGTTATAGATAAAATAATTCAGGATACAAAGGGTTAATACGCTATACTACTTTGGAACTCTACCAGCATTCTATAAGACATGTATACAAGCACTCCGAGGGAGTGAGCACTTACTACACCAGACAACACGCCAAATCTACATATACCTGGTTAAACTACAAGCACCCCCACTAGAAGTTAGAATTAAAAGAGGAAAAAAATACTACATACAAGACTACACATGTAAATTTACTAATCTCCACAATCCAACCATAACTCCCAAGGCGAGGGAAATTACATATCGTCTGATCTTTAACATCTTTAACATGACAACTACTACCGATAAACAAGCACACATGTCAAAACGATTATCACCATGTCAACTCTGTAGACAAAACATACAAGAAACAGAAGACCATATTTTTTTTACATGCCCAGCAGTACAGACTGCACTAGACACTTTAAGACAAGTAATTGAGATATTCACCAAAAAGAAGACAGATATGTACAAGGCAATATTTTTAAACACAATACCAAGAACCACAGAAAATAATCACATAAGATTGTTGACTGCACAAGCAGAGTACAGGTATGTGGTATGGACATGTAGAAATGCAGCAATATAAAGTTCAGAACATACAACACACATATAATACAGCACATGGTCCAAAACAAAATCACACAAATATTCAAAATTACTTAGACAAAAGGGAATATACACGTTTCAAATTTGTCTGTGGGATTTGGATAAGGTATACAAACATAGAGATATATCTAAATCTGTATTGGTTTTTGCATGCATAGATATGTCTGTACATATACGTATAAGTGTGTGTGTGTGTGTGTGTGTGTGTGTGTGTGTGTGTGTGTGTGGAAATATACACATAAATGTGTATGTATAATTGGTTTGTATATATCTCTGTCGGTAGTGTCTGTGCTGATGTATGTTTGACCTCTAGTCAGGCGTGGATAAACGTATAGTTTTCATAAATACGTGAAAAAATTAGAATTTAATGGCGGATAGCAACAAAGATGGCAGCGTCAACTTTTACTTTGATTCAGACAAGGGATTATGTGTTCATGCTGCTGTTTTCATGTAGTATTATTATCATGTAATATTATTTGAAAAAAAAAGTTAAAATTTTATTTCTGCATCATCATCATCATCATCATCATCATCATCATCATCATCATCATCATCATCATCATCATCATCATCATCAAGTAATGTGTAGGTAATTGCACCATGCCAAGAATGTAATATTATCGCATATGTGTATATTAATGCATTTGTGGTATTCGAAATTTTAAAGGAAAACATGAATTTTTTTTTAAAAGTCTATTTTTTCAAGGGTATATACATATATACCAAGAGAACACGACAAATGTATATTTTATTTATCTTTATATACTTCTCTTATCTCTATGTGTATTTATGTGCATCTTTTTGCATTCAACTTGTGGAGATGGAAATGAAACGAAGAATGTGTGTTTACATGCACTATGTCATAAATGTCATATTATCATAAGTGTATATGTATGTTTTTGTTTCATTAACGCATGTGGCATAACACTAACAAACAGCAACGCTCTGTAATATACACAAACAAAGAAACACGCATTGCACCTTGTAAATATACATTGCTTTGTATGAAATAAACGTTAAAAGAAATGGAACAAAGACAAATTACAAAAACTCGTGTTGTGCGGAAAAACCTCGCACTAATGTTTCGCTCATCTGTATTTAATCCAGTCACTCAATTTCTTTTTCTCTCCTTTCACTCACACATTCACTCCACATTAGTTTAAAAAGGCGTTATGTTATTAAAATACTGTCGTGAAAAAGAAATTCAATGAGAAAATATTTTTACCAAATATTTGGGCTCAGTTTACAGAGTTGTAGAGCCGCATGACTGTGCTATCTTTTCGCACTAGTCATGTTATGTACAAAAAATTTTACAGGGTTACAAGGATTATTTGTAATCACTCCTGAGTATGATAACTAATCTAACTAATCTAGTCTACTTTCGTGAGCTGAGCTAAGCTAACTAAGGGAACTAATCTAACTAAATGAATTAAATGGGGTGAAATGTGTTAGTTACCTTAATGTATTTGTAAATATGATGATATTAATTTCTAATAATGGTATAAATTTAACTAACTTTTCTTAAAATGTATATAATTAATGATGAATTACTGATGTGTTTATGAGATTCATGGATATACTTTAATAGTTTCAAATCTATCACTATCTAAATAAATGTAAATGAATTTTAGACACTAAATATTGTTAGCTTCCTATGGAAAAAATATGGGGATGTTTTTATAAATTATTTTACAAATAAGAAAGATATCATATTACATGCAACTGCAATAAAAGCATGTTATAATACATATCACAATATATTTGTATCTAATCCACTATTTAAACTAATTAATTACAGGTCTGATGGTGAAGTAGCGTTCCTTGAAGTTGAATATCAATCTATTTAGCAATGTTATTTACAATGTCTGATATTCTACGCGCTGATCCTGGGTTGTGTCTGTATGTTGACCTACTCCTGTGTCGAATATATAATAAAGTGACGGCGTAGACAGTTTATGATGTGTCTGTCCGTTTTCATTTGTAATGACACAGATTTCTGCACACTTTAGTTTAAGGCGAAACACATCTATGAGCACTATCGTGTCTATAACACACCAGTCTGGACACAGAGTTGTTATAGTGTCAATGCCTATGGTGCTGTTGGAACGCTCCTCTGCGGTAAATCAGGTATATCGACGTCAGCGGGTCTGCTCAGTGTCCGCAAGTAAGTCCATTTTCCCCTTTATGTGCTTGATGGTAATAGAGTAGTTTTGGAGTATAAGATATCATCTGTAAATACGGTTGTTTCTGTGGGCTCCTGATTCCATGACGGTGAGTGGGGAGTTGTCGGTTTCGATGACAAAGTGTGTCCCTGCCAAAAATCTATGAAGTTTACGGACACAATAAATGATACTTAACTCTTGCAGTTCAGAGACTCCGTACTTAGCCTCCGTTGGTGTGATCTTCCGGCTTACGTAAATGATCGGGTGGAAAATTCCATCATAATGTTGGCCTAGTACGCCGGCGATGGATACAGCACTCGCGTCTGTCCTAAGAAAATGTGGGAGGTTCGGGTTAGGTAAGCGTAATATTGGCACATCGCTAAACATATGTTTAAGTTTTGATAAAGCGTTTATTAACTCAGCATCTTTTACATAAATTTTTACAGAAGCCTTTAACAAATATGAAAAAATGCTGGTAATTTCAGCTAAATTTGGGATGAATTTGTTATAGTAGTTCACCAGACCAAGTAAACTTCTCACTTACTTCTTGGTGGTCGGCATGGTGAGGTTTAAAATCTTGATAACAATTTTGTTATCAGTTTTCAGTTGGCCCTTTGTGATGGTATGGCCAAGGAAGTCAATTTCTTCCAGTCCCAACTCCACTTTTGTTGGTTTCACTGTAAGACCGAATAGTTTTATTCTCTCGAAGACATGTCTTAGTTTTTGTAAATGTGTGGTCCAGTCTGCGGTATGAATACATATATCGTCTATATATGTCTCAGTATTCGTCACTCCATGCAATAGATCCCTAGAAAGGCGAACAAAAGTGGCGGGAGCATTACGAAGTCCAAAAGGAAGACATCGCCACTCGTACAGGCCTAGAGGTGTTGAAAAGTCAGTGAAATAAATATAATTTTTGTTCATCGGGACCTGCCAATATCCTTTCGTTAGGTCAAGTTTAGAGAAGATCATAGATGTTGACATGTTTAAGATGAGTTCTTCGCAAGAAGGGATAGGTTCTGCGTCTATCTTTGTGATACTATTTAATTTTGTATAATCTACGCAGAGACGGATGGTGGAGTCATTCTTTTTTACCAGGACAATAGGAAAAGAATATTCGGACTGAGACTTTTGAATTATTCCACTTGTTTCAAGATCAAGAATTTCCTTGTCGAGTTTTTGTCTATAATTTAAAGGGATGGAATAAGGACGGCATTTTATTGGAGTGTAGTCAGATAGAAGAATAGAGTGTTCGATTCTGTCAGTCCTACCTGGAATGTCAGAAAAAATTTCTTTGTACTCAGTTACTAATGCTATTGTCTGCTGTTTCTGCTCGTCTGTGAGTTTTGGTTCTATATGTATACTGTCAATTGTCGCTGTTATGTCCACTGTTGGAACAGGTCTTCTGTTTGGTTAAGTACTGTGATGGTACTAAGTGCGTGTTCTGTTTGCTGACTAAGTGTGGTTGCGCTGTCGTCGTCTTCTGTCAGACTAATTAGAGTAGTTGCGTTATGTTCGTCTGTCGTCCGATTGATTGGTGTAGATGCATCCTGTTCGTCTGTCGTTTGTTCTTCTCGTCTTGAAAAATACGGTTTCAGCAGGTTTATATGGAATATCTTTATTTTTCCGTTTATCGATATTTCATAGTCGACATCTGATATCTTTCGCACCACTTTGAATGGCCCTTGCCACGATGTTAATAGTAAGTTACGTTTATCTGGCAATAGAAGTAGTACCTCTTGTTTTTGTTCGAGGTGTAAGGTTTTGGCACCTTTGTTTGCGTAATGGCGGTAGATCTGTCCTTTTCTCTCCAAAGATGATTTACCTATTACACACGCTTTCATGATTTTGTTGCGTGTTTCCGTCACCATTTCATAAGGTGATACTAGTGTTGGATTATCTGAGGTATTAGTAATTAACTGATGGTAAATCGTGAGGGTCCACGTGGGTTAGCCCCGTATACTAACTCGAATGGGGAGAAACCCGTACTTGAGTGCGGAATTTCTCGGTAGGCGAACAGCACTGTTGGTAACAGTGTATCCCAATCAGATGGGTTCTCTGCTGTCACCTTAGCCAGCATGTGTTTTAAATCCCCATTAATTTTCTCTATGATTCCATTGCTGGCTGGGTGGTATGCCGTGGTGAAATGTTGCTTAATCCCTAGCAATTTGGTAAGAGCTTGCGTCGCAGCTGATATGAACTGCGTTCCCCGATCCGATAAGATAGTACGAGGGAATCCGAATCGGGAAAACAGGTGCAAAAAGACGTTGGCTACATCTTTGGAGGTGATATATTTCAGGGCCACCGCCTCTACCCACCTTGAACAGAGATCTACCAGAGTTAAAATAAACGGTTTCCTTTGCTCGACACCTGATTTAGGGGTCCAACAATATCTACCGCTACACTTTCAAAAGGTCTAGAGGCCAATGTTGACGGTTGGACCTCTGCTGTTACATGCTTTCCCTTTCTTACCAACTGTTGACAAATGGTACACGAACGACAAAAAGTTTTAATAGTCACTACAAAATTTCGGCCAGTAAAAATGGAGCTAGAATTCTGGCTCTAGTCTTATCGTAGCCTAAATGTCCAGCAAACGGCGAGTCGTGTGCAATTTTTAACACGGTTTGTCGGTGTTTTACAGGTAGCACCGTCTGCTGAATTTCATGGTTATTTGTGGTATAATTTCTCATGAGGATACCATTATGAAGTTTAAAATACCATGACGCGTTTTTGGTCACTTTTGGTTTCTCTCCCAGAAACTTTAAATAGGGTGAGATAGTTGGGTCGGCGCGTTGCGCCTCTATAAAATTTTGTCTGGTGGTGTTACTTACTCGTACCACTAGGTGTTACTAGCTGTAGCATTTCTTCCTGCAGGTCATCTTGTTGTTTCTGCGTTTCTGACCTGGTCACCGCATTAGCCTTATTGGTTTCTCTCCAGGCTAATATTTCCTCTGCGGTGCAGTCTTTCAGTTCTGGTAGGCACCCAAGAATCAGGTCGGTACACGGGTTGTGTAGAATGGCGCATGTGAATGTGCCGGAAAGGAATGGAGTGTTTATACGGGCTTTCGCTAGTGGGTATTTTTCAATGTTACCCGAAAAGGTACGGCATTTAACATAGCCGCCCGTATAATCCTCCGGTTTGGCCAGTTCTTTCCTCAGACCGATTAATGTACTTCCGCTATCTATTAAACATTGGCATGGTTGGTCATTAACCATTGCATCGTGGAACACTAAATTGCCTCTGGAGGCGATAGCTGCGTTGGCGTTCTCGCTAGAGAACGGTATGGTGTGCCCACATTTAAGCATCCCATCTTCATGGAATTGGTGACAAGTTTTACATTTATCGAAATTTAAGATATCACTAGCAGCTGCCACATTCTCACACTGACTGAATGGTAACACTTCCTCATTCTCACTTTCATGCTCGCTTCCACTTTCAGACGAGGTATCAATAAGTACAGCATTGCTGGCTCTCAATCTCTGCCGTCCAGGACACTTAGAACTATAATGCCCGTAAGAAAGGCAAAAGAAGCATTTAACGGCACGTCTGTACGTGTTTCTTTTGTTCTCTTGCTTCTTGATCATCATTTCCAGGTGTGACGGGTACGAAGGATTTTTATCGCACATAGAAAATTCATGATGGAAAAAAACGACAATACATACACTGAGGTGGCTTTGGTTTTTGCCTATCTCTCATTTGAAATGGTTTTTGACTGGAAGGTTTTCTTGTTTGACTTTTGGCAAATGCCGCAATTTCTGACTCATCTATAGATGTCTTAAAAACGTCTCTGTTGGAAGCAAAATAAGCCGACCCCCGTTTTTCTAGCTGTTCAAGTGATTCAATATCGGCCTGTTGCAGGAATTTCGCGAAGGGAGATGGAACAGTGGAGATGATTTTGTCCATTATCATCAGATCCCTTAATTTCTCAAAACTCTTATCTATCTTCGCCGCGTTCAGCCATTTATTAAAGATACTTTGAACATTAGAAACGTAATCTATAAAAGTTTCAGTAGATTTGGGTCTGAATTTTGGAATTTTGGATCTGATATCCTGGGGCGTCAAGCAAAAAATGTTGCATAATACGATCATGTATGTATTGGTAATTATTTCTTAACTCAGGTGGAATTGATTCTATCACTTTTAAGGGCTCACCGGAAAGGTTCTTCATATAGATCATTGCCCAGTCTTTTAAGGGTACCTCCTGGAATTTGAGTTGGAACTCGATATTTTCAGTCCATGCAGAGATGGAATCTCCTTGGCAATAGGGCTTCACTATCCCTTTATACTTATGGAATTTATTCTCTTCCTCCTGACTCTTTAATTTCGTGGTAGCAATCTGAACATGAGAGTCAATTTCCATTTCCTTAATCTTTAATTGTGTTTGTGCCTCGATTTCTAGTTGTTTCTCCTTCAACTGTATTTCTTTCTGTTTGGTGGCTTCACTTATTTCTGCCAGTTCCTTCTGATGTTGTCTTTCTCTCGCCCGTTCGTCTCTTTCAGCATCTTTTGCTTCTTTATCACTTATTGCTTTCTTATCTGTGTATTCTTTGTACTCCTTTTTAGCCCATTGTTCTAGTTTATCCCCACTAAACCCTAGTTCTTTTCCTGCTTGGATAAATTCACTGAGCGTTGACATTTTAGCTGTTTATGGTTACACAACAATGGCACTGAGAACAGGAATCTTAATTGCTATCTATAATTATTTACAGTACAATTTCAAAAACAATAAGATGCATTGTTAATAAACATCATCAAAACCATAATGGTACTCATCTGATTTTGCGGTTGACTCGATCACTTGGGATGTTTCACT
>JACEFZ010005454.1:622500-631921 GCA_014155875.1 Cepaea nemoralis
ATGATGATGATGATGATGATGATGATGGTGGTGGTGGTGGTGATGATGATGATGATGATGATGATGATGATGATGATGATGATGATGATGATGATGATGATGATGATGATGATGATCTCCCCACCAGTTCTGCCACGTCTTCATCATCGACGCCTGGCAATTACGCCAGGTACGCCTGTGAGCGACACTAACTCTGCCGTGACAGGAACGGTCAGTCGGTGCAGCGCGTGGTACACGGAGTCCACGCAGGGAGACAACCCCGACTAACGAGGACTCACGGCGGTTAGAGGGCAGACGGCGTCGGACGGTGGTACTGGACAGACGGATCGAATGTATGCTCGTATGGCTTGTATGTGTGAACGCGAAGAGAGAGAACGCCTGTTTGAGTGTAGAAGACTGTGCGCCTGATACGGAGGATTGTAAGTTGTGTATTAATATTAGCATGTATATATTGATTGTATAATGGCATCGCTTTTGTGATTGCGCGATGCATGTAATGTTGGCGGCGAGTGAGAAGTGCGAATAAAGTGTTAGAATTGTATTCGCTGTGTGTCACGTGAAGTCATTCTGTGACAGTGTTTGTTATCACATCTGTGAGATATTACGAGCCTGTATTATTGCTGATTGCAAGATCCTGACAATGATGATGATGATGATGATGATGATGATGATGATGATGATGATGATGATGATGATGATGATGATGATGATGATAACCGAGATGATGATCATGATGATCAAGATTATGATGATGATGACCGAGATAAAGAAATGATGACCGAGATTATAATCCATCAATCAATCAGATGCCGTCTCCGAAATGAAGGTTGGCTAAAATTGATTTCCAACACTGTCTGTCTCTTGCCTTGACTGTACATTCTGTCAGGCTGATGTTCGTCCATCTCTTGATGTTATCCTCCCATTTGTATCGTTGTCTACCTCTTGCTCGCTTTCAGTATGATTTTTATAAGAGTATCATGTCTTTTAACGTGACCAGAATATTTCACTTGTCTCCTCTTTATTTCTTTCATCAACTCTCTCTTCATTCCCAGTTTTTCTAGGACCTCTGCATTTGATTTTTTTCCCCCATGAAATACGACCTATTCCTCTGTATATCCATAACTCCAGGGCTTCTATGCAACTTTCTAGTTGCTTGTTCAATGTCCAGGCTTCTGCACCATACAGTAGCGTTGAATATACGTAACATTTGACAATTCACATTTTTAATGCGTTATAAATCTCTCTAGATGTTAATACTGATTTCATGCCAGTGAAAGCATTTTTGGCCATTCCTATTCTCTTTTTGATTTCCATTTCACTTCTGCCATAATCTGTTATTATATGTCCAAGATAAAAGAAAAAGCTGATAATAATGATGATGAAGATGGTGATGATAACCGAGATGATGGTGATGATGACAGAGATGATCATCATGATAACCGAGATTATGATGATGATTATGACCGAGATGATGATAATTATTGCCAAGGTTATGATGATGATGATGATTACCAAGATGATGATGATGATGACCGAGATGATCGAGATGATGATAATGATGACAGAGACGATGATAATGATGACCAAGATGATGATGATGATTACTATGACCGAGATGATGATAATGATGACCGAGATGATAATAATAATGGCTGAGATAATGATTATGATGTTGCTGATCGAGATGATGATAGTTCAGTGTAGTTTAATTTAGTCGAAGGGTCAACATCACGGCACACGGGTGTAACCCACAAGTGCTCCGTTCTACTCCTAACTCAAGCCTGAGTCCGGAGAATCTCAGCTCAGTGCATGAACTCAGTAGCACCGACGAGGATCCTAAAATACTTTGGGTAGATTTTTAACTTGTAATTTTGCTCGGGCAGCGGCGCCAGGCTACTCTTTTTTTTTCAATTTCCAACTGCCAAAGGGTACGTGCACAACAATAAACACGGGCGTCCGATCTCACTACCCAGAGACCAGGGAAAATTGTGTTACAAGAAGTCCACGTGAAAACATTCTGGATCTCATTGGGGCTTGAACCTGTGACCTCCATCACTCGAGGCGGACCACCCCTTCCCCTCCCCCTCCCCCGAAAGAGAGAGAGATGATAATGATGACCGAGATGATGATGATGACCGGCATGATGATGGTTATGATGTCCGAGATGATGATAATAATTGCCGAGATGATGATGATGACCGCGATGATGATGATGATTATGACCGAGATGATGATGATGACTGAGATGATGATGATGACTGAGATGATGATGATGACTGAGATGATGACGATGACTGAGATGATGACGATGACTGAGATGATTATGACCGAGATGATGATGATGACTGAGATGATGACGATGACTGAGATGATTATGACCGAGATGATGATGATTACTGAGATGATGATGATGACTGAGATGATGATGATGACTGAGATGATGATGATGACTGAGATGATGATGATGACTGAGATGATGATGATGACTGAGATGATGATGATGACTGAGATGATGATAATGACTGAGATGATGATGATGACTGAGATGATGATGATGACTGAGATGATGATGATGACTGAGATGATGATGATGACTGAGATGATGACGATGACTGAGATGATTATGACCGAGATGATGATGATGACTGAGATGATGACGATGACTGAGATGATTATGACCGAGATGATGATGATGACTGAGATGATGATGATGACTGAGATGATGATGATGACTGAGATGATGATGATGACTGAGATGATGATGATGACTGAGATGATTATGACCGAGATGATGATGATGACTGAGATGATGACGATGACTGAGATGATGATGATGACTGAGATGATGATGATGACTGAGATGATGATGATGACTGAGATGATGATGATGACTGAGATGATGATGATGACTGAGATGATGACGATGACTGAGATGATTATGACCGAGATGATAATGATGACTGAGATGATGACGATGACTGAGATGATGATGATGACTGAGATGATGATGATGACCGAGATGATGATGATGACTGAGATGATGATGATGACTGAGATGATGATGATGACTGAGATGATGATGATGACTGAGATGATGATGATGACTGAGATGATGATGATGACTGAGATGATTATGACCGAGATGATAATGATGACTGAGATGATGACGATGACTGAGATGATGATGATGACTGAGATGATGATGATGACTGAGATGATGATGATGACTGAGATGATGATGATGACTGAGATGATGATGATGAATGAGATGATGACCATGACTGAGATGATTATGACCGAGATGATGATGATGACTGAGATGATGACGATGACTGAGATGATTATGACCGAGATGATGATGATGACTGAGATGATGATGATGACTGAGATGATGATGATGACCGAGATGATGATGATGACTGAGATGATGATGATGACCGAGATGATGATGATGACTGAGATGATGATGATGACTGAGATGATGATGATGACTGAGATGATTATGACCGAGATAATGATGATGACTGAGATGATGATGATGACTGAGATGATGATGATGACTGAGATGATGATGATGACTGAGATGATGATGATGACTGAGATGATGATGATGACTGAGATGATGATGATGACTGAGATGATGATGATGACTGAGATGATGATGATGACTGAGATGATGATGATGACTGAGATGATGATGATGACTGAGATGAATGATGATGACTGAGATGATGATGATGACTGAGATGATGACTGATGACTGAGATGATTATGACCTGAGATGATGATGATGACTGAGATGACTGACGATGACTGAGATGATTATGACCGAGATGATGATGATGACTGAGATGATGATGATGACTGAGATGATGATGATGACTGAGATGATGATGAAGACTGAGATGATAATGATGACTGAGATGATGATGATGACTGAGATGATGATGATGACTGAGATGATTATGACCGAGATGATGATGATGACTGAGATGATGACGATGACTAAGATGATTATGACCGAGATGATGATGATGACTGAGATGATGATGATGACTGAGATGATGATGATGACCGAGATGATGATGATGACTGAGATGATGATGATGACTGAGATGATGATGATGACTGAGATGATAATGATGACTGAGATGATGATGATGACTGAGATGATAATGATGACCGATATGATTGATGATGATGAGATGATATGATGACGATATGAATGATGACTGACTGAGATGATAATGATGACTGAGATGATAATGATGACTGAGATGATATGATGATTGATGACGAGATGATGATTGATTATGATGACGAGATGATAATGATGACTGAGATGATGATGATGACCGAGATGATGGATGATGACTGAGATGAATAATGATGACGATATGATGATGATGACCTGAGATGATAATGATGACTGAGATGATAATGATGACTGAGATGATGATGATGACTGAGATGATAATGATGACCGATATGATGATGATGACTGAGATGATAATGATGACCGATATGATGATGATGACTGAGATGATAATGATGACTGAGATGATGATGATGACTGAGATGATTAAAGATTAAAATGAAAAATATGTGATTTTGATAAAAATTAATGAATGATTTGAAAAAAATTATATTATATGATCAATGTTGTTATGAATATATTAAATTTGAAATTATTTTGAATGATTTGTAATATGTTTTAAATTAAATAAATATGATTATAAAAAAAAATATTTATAAATTTTAAATAATGAATGTATTAAAAAATAAATTTTGATAATTTGAAAGTATAATATGGTATTAATTAATCATAATTACTATGGATTGATGTTAATTATATGAAATAATAAAAATTTTTTAAAATTATGAAAACTAAAAAAAAAATGTATTTGATTAAATTTTAAATATAAGTAATTTTATTTAAATTTGTTTAATATTAAAAAAATGAAATATTTTTGAATTTTAAATAATTTATGATTGTTAATGTAAATTTAATAATTTGAATAATTTGATTATTGATTAATGTTTATTAATAAAATAATAATATATATATTATGTTGATTTAATGTAATGAATGTAAAAAAAATTTTTTTTTAAAATTATTGTTTGGAATTTATTTTAATAAATTATAAGTTATTATGATTGTAAAAAAAAAATTTGAATGAATTTAATTAATGAAATTGATATAAAATAAATATAAAATTAATAATGAATTTTTAATTAATAAAATTGTAATATTAATATAAAAAATAATATTTAATTTAAATTTATAAAAATTATGTATGATATGTTAATTGAATAAAAAATTTGTATAAATGATTTAATTAATCTATAAGTAAAAATTTATAAAATAATAAATTAATATTTTATTATGAATAATATTTATATAAAAAATTTAATATTAATGTAATAATATAATTAATAGATAATAATAATAAATTATTATAAGTAAAAAAAATTATAATTTAATAATTTATGTTAAATAATATATTAATAATTATATAAAAATTATAAATATAAAATAATATATATAATTTAATAATTTTTTAAAATATTAATAAATAATTAATAAAAATAAATTAATTTATTAGTTTATAATAATAATTACTAATATATAAAAATTAATATTTATAATAAAATAAAAATTTTTAATATAAATATTAATAAATTTAATAAAATTTTATATAAAAAATATTTATAAAAATAATAATTTATATTATAATTAATTTAAAAATTATATAAAAATAAATAATTTAAAAATATATAAAATAATAAAAATTGTATTAAATTTAAATTAATAATTAAATATAAAATAAATATTTGTTTAAAAATTTAAATTAATTAAAAATTAAATAATAATAATATAATAATTAATAAAAATTTAAATAAAATATAATATTAAATAAATATTATGATAAATTAAAAATTATAAAAATATTAATTAATTTAATATATTTTTGTATTTATTAAATTAAATTAAAATTAATAAAAATATAATTATTATAATTTGTTAAATTTAAATAAAAATTTTAATTAATTATATTTTAAATATTTTAAAAAAATAATAAATGTGATTAAAATTTTATAATTAATAATTTATAAATTAATTATAAATTATAATTATTAAAATAATTTATAAATAATATAAATTATTTAAAATTTAAGAAATTATAATATTAAATTATAATTGTTAATATTAAGTAATAAAAATAATAATGATAATATATAAAAATATTTAAAAATAAATGTAATTTAAAAATAATAAAAATAAATTATATATATAATTAATTGTAAATATTTAAATTAAAAAATTTAATATATTTTTTATGGAATTAATTAATGAATAAATAAATTTATGAATATTAATTAAATAAATATAATTTATCTTAAAAAATAAATTTTTTGTTAATGTGATTATATTAATAATAATAATATATTAAATAATATATTTTATTATATAATTTTTAAAAAATATATATTAATAAAAAAATGATAAATGATTATATAATATTAAATGAATATAAAAATATATTATAATTATTGATAAAATATATTAATAGATTATGTTTAAAATATAAATTATATGTAATATGATGTTTAATGTTAATAAATTTGCAATGTAATTTTTATATTATTAAATAAATAATATTAATTAATTTTTTTTTTTTTTTTTTTTTTTAAATAATATTTAATATTAATAATTTATATGTTATATAATGAAAATATATAATTATTGAATTAAATAATGTAAATATAAATAATAAAAAATATAATATTTAAAATTATATGAATAATTTTGATTATATTAATTTATATGTTAAAAAATAAAATATGAAATGTATTATATGTATTTATAAATTAATAAATTTATATGATGAATTAAAATAAAATAATATTTTAAAATTAATTAATTATAAAAATAATTAATTTAATATGTTAAATATAATTATAAAAATATGTAAAAATTAAAATTAAAAATTGTTATATATTTTGAAATTAATGGTTTTGGAATGAAAAAAAAATTGAATGTAATTAAAATAATTTTAAATATTTATGTTAAATATATAATTAAAATAAAATAATAATGATATATTTAATTTATTAAATTGATAAAATAAAAAAATTAAGGTATAATTTAAATTAATTAAATTATTTTTATGTATAATATGAATTTAAAATATAATAAATAAATTAAAATGTATTGAATAAAAATTTGAATTTGTAAATATGTGTTATGGATATTAAAATTTTAATAAATAAATTTATTGATATTATTAAAATAAATTATTAATATTAAAATATATATATGATTTGAATATAAAATAATTTTGTTGAATTATTTATTGTAAAATGAATATAATTTTATTAATATGTTATGATAAATGATGATTTTAAATTTAATTGAATTAAAAAATAATTATAAAAAATATTAATGAAAATTTATTGATTAAAAAAAATTTATATGAGATTGTATAATAATAATTTGTATAAATACAAATAAATTTTATTTATTAAAAATAATGTTAAATATCTTTATTTTTAATTATATTGAAAAATTTGTAATATAAAAAAATAAATAATAATAAAATATATAGTAATATTTAATTTTTAATTAAAAAATTATTAATTAATATAATATATAAATAATTTAATTAAATATAAAATTAATTTATTAATAAATGTATTTTTAAATTATAATAATTGTAAATTTAAAAAAAAAAATAAATTAAATGATGTATGATATTAAATAATATGTAAATGAATTTTTATAATATTTTATAATTTAATAAATATGTGAATGAAAAATAAAATAATATTAAATGATTTATATAAAAATATTATAAAAATTAAAAATTATAATATTTACTAAATTAATTATTTATAATAAATGTATTTTTAAATTAAAAATGTTAAATTAAATTTAAATAATATATAGTGAATATATAATAAACGTAGTTAGTTAAAAAATTGAGTGAATTATTAAATTAATTATTTAAATAAAATATAAATATTAATTTTAATTATAATAATTTAATTTAATATATTTAAAAAAAATTTAATATATGAAAGGTAATTAAAAATTTTATAAATTATTTTCGAATTATGTAAAATGAAATTAAATAATAAATTTAATAAATTTTTATGATGTTATTAATTATATATGTTTATGTGATTTATTAAATATTTATATTAATTTTTATTTATATTATTATATTATGAATATATTAAATATCTTATATTGTTTTAAAAAATTAATTATGATTGAGCTCATCATATAAAAAAATCGTGGAATGCATATGTGCTTATTTGATAGAAAATTTTTTTATGTTTATAATGATTTATGTAAATATATTATTAACACCTAAATTTCGATTTAAAAAACTACTTATAAATGATTAAATATGAATTGAAATAAAATTGGAAATTATTGTTGAAATTACAATGTATAAATAAAAGATTTGCAAAAAATTAATATAAATGTTTTTGATAAAAAGATAATAATTTAATTAAAATACTATAAATTGTTAATATATAATATTAAATATAAA
Source organism: Cepaea nemoralis (assembly GCA_014155875.1). Taxonomy (NCBI): domain Eukaryota; kingdom Metazoa; phylum Mollusca; class Gastropoda; order Stylommatophora; family Helicidae; genus Cepaea; species Cepaea nemoralis. The sequence continues at coordinate 631,065 of JACEFZ010005454.1, forward strand.
ATGAAATCGGTAAATTTTTGATAAATGTAAGGAAAACTACCACCTTTTTTAAGAAATGACATTTAAAATAAACATAATATATATAATGAATATAATGACTTTTAAATGTAAAAATGAATGTAAATATCAAATAATAAAAAAATATTTAAAAATATATAAATTAATGATTTTAATTTGGTAAAAATAAAATATAAATGAATACAATAATGGTTTTTTTTTTTTTTTTTTTTTTTTTTTATTTTAAATATGTAATATTTGATAACAGCATGATTATGAAATAATGTTAAAAAAAAATAAAATAATAAAATAAATAAATTAAATGAAATATATAAAATTAATAATGCTAAAAAAAATAAAATATGCAATGTATTAATGCTAAATGATAATTTTAAATTTATATGTAAGTAATTTTAATATTAATCTAAATAAATGCCAATTGTATTTTAAAATTTAAAAAATTAAATTAATGAAAAAAATAATATGAAAATGAATGAAATTCTGATATATATTAATGAAGGATATATTATATTGTTATAAATAATATATTAAATGTATCAAAATATAAATAAAAATTGTTAAAAAACAAAATATAAATTATTAATTTATTAAAAATAAGAATTATAATATTAAATTTAATATAATCATGAATTTAACTTATATTGCATAAATTAATTAAAATTGAAATTTTTGGAATATAAAACTGATAAATAAAAATTTAAAAATAAAAATTATGATTTTGATGAATAATGAAAAATTTAATAAATATGATAGAGTTTATGATTGATTAAAAATAAATGAAATTGATGTGATTAATTTCTAATCTGATTAATCTGCCTTTCTACATATGATATTCTAAA
>JACEFZ010005455.1:0-95314 GCA_014155875.1 Cepaea nemoralis
AATAACTAGGTTCTCAACAAATTCAAAGAACAATTCATGACCATTGCCTTCTCAAACGTTGCGTGCCCAACTCGAACAACAGCCGCAGTTCGAATGATCTCGGAGGAGACACTGTCGACTGCCCAGTTACTACGGGGTGTTCCGCGTGATCAGCGCTCACTCCGAGACGCTTTTCACGCTATAGTGCTCGAACGCACTTTAACTCTTGAACTGTACCGTGACTGTTAAATTGGGCCATGGCAGGTTGCCCTGGCCATCAGGGAAGCTGCCTTATCCTTCTGCTGTTTTGGTTGCCCTGGCCATAACGGAAGCTGTCTAATTCTTTTGCTGTCTTAGATTGCCCTAGCCATCAGGAAGCTGTCTCATTCTTCTGATGTTATAGCTTGCCCTAGCCATCGGGAAGAGAGGCAGCGGGAGACAAAAATAGATGATGCTGTCCAGTTTGATATAAAGACATAGAAGAATATAGATATAAAAATTATTGGAAGCATAAGAAACAGAGGGCTTTGGACAGACATGATAATCAACGGCACACGGCATGGATATAAGAAGAAGAAGAGGAGGAGGAGGTGGCGGAGGAGGAGAAAAAGAAGAAACAGCAACGATGACATCTGAAACGTGTTAGCTCTACTCTTGAATAATTGTGACATTCTCTTTCGGTGATCATCGTTATTCTAGCAGCCCACTCAAGTAATTACATTTCTGTTTGATTGCTGTGTTGAGTGAGGTTGAGAATAAAGTCCGTTCAATAAGCTATCAATATTTGTTTCTGGAACATAGACTCACACACGTAGCTGTCCAAATGACATAACTAAATCAAAGACATTGTGTTTGTCGGTTTGCTTCTGTTCTATTTAACCTGAATAAATAAAGTAAAACAAAAGAGAATCAATTTCAGATAACTTTCACACGCAATCAGTCTCAATCAATGCGATCTTGAGGGGGATATTGCCAGATATTCGAACATATTAAAGTGTGGTTTACTGGGTAGTTTCTGCTTAAACCACTCCAGTTAATTATCCGAAGTCGTGGTCAAGATGACCCAATTTATTACGTCTGACTGACGACCAGGAACAAAAGCAGGATGTAGCTATTCGTTGACAATATGCAGTGTCAGTGGACATGCCTCTACATGCATGCGTATGCGTATGTGTGAATGCGTAGCGTATGTGTAGGTGTGTGTGCATGCGTTTGTATGTAGAAAAGAAGTTACATGAGTGCGAAAACAATAGAGGAATTACGCTGTTTTCAGTTCATGGGAATAGGGGAATAAAGCTGTTGTCAGTTCATGGGAATAGATGAATAAAGTTGTTGTCAGTTCATGGGAATAGGGAAATAAAGCTGTTGTCAGTTCATGGAATAGATGAATAAAGCTGTTGTCAGTTCATGGGAATAGGGGAATAAAGCTGTTGTCAGTTCATGGGAATAGGGGAATAAAGCTGTTGTCAGTTCATGGGAATAGATATATAAAGCTGTTGTCATTTCATGGGAATAGGGGAATAAAGCTGTTGTCAGTTCATGGGAATAGATGAATAAAGCTGTTGCCAGTTCATGGGAATATGGGAATAAAGCTGTTGTCAGTTCATGGGAATAGATGAATAAAGCTGTTGTCAGTTCATGGGAATAGGGGAATAAAGCTGTTGTCAGTTCATGGGAATAGGGGAATAAAGCTGTTGTCAGTTCATGGGAATAGGGGAATAAAGCTGTTGTCATTTCATGGGAATAGGGGAATAAAGCTGTTGTCAGTTCATGGGAATAGATGAATAAAGCTGTTGTCATTTCATGAGAATAGGGGAATAAAGCTGTTGTCAGTTCAGGGGAATAGATGAATAAAGCTGTTGTCAGTTTATGGGAATAGGGGAATAAAGCTGTTGTCAGTTCATGGGAATAGGGGAATAAAGCTGTTGTCAGTTCATGGGAATAGGGGAATAAAGCTGTTGTCAGTTCATGGGAATAGATAATAAAGCTGTTGTCAGTTCATGGGAATAGAGGAATCAAGCTCTTGTCAGTTGCTGGGTAAATAACGAGCGGCATCGTTCTGTAGAGTTTACAAGATGAAATGACAAACAACTAAGGGTTAAACAGGCTTGCTTACGAACATAGAGATCCTGCAATAAACAGATAGCCACCTTACGCATAATATTAAAGAAAAGCATAGACATGAATTCGCCATTTTATATCAGATATGTGGACTTTGAAATGCTCTAACAATATTGGAAAGAAATATCTTTGGAATATGATGAGGAACTGTAGGATCAAACAGAAAACTATTCACTTAACTGATTTACTGCCAAACAAGAAGTAGACTTGGGCCAAACACCGTGCACGGTCACATGAACAAGTCTCATCTCATCTCATCATGTTCCTCTTGTACCTTGCGGTGTCGAGGTGAAGTATAAACTTCGTGAGAGTGCCCGGTTATGGGCTTCGTATATCGACATTCCCATGGATTCTGTTATTCCCTCAGTCCAACGTTTACGTGGTCGGCCTCTTCCTCTGTTTCCATCTGGTCTGTACATCATTGCTTGTTGTGGCATGCTGTTGACTGGTAGCCTACTTGCATGGCCAAACCATTTGACTTGCTGCTTTCTAATAAAATCTAGAGCAGCTTTAACCCCTACTTTAGTCCTGATTTCTTCATTTCTGATCTTATCTCTTCTTGATACGTTGAGTATTCTTCTCAGAAACCTCATTTCTGTTGTTGTGATTTTTCTTTTCTCTTTTTCTGTCATTGTCCAGGTTTGGCATTGGTAGCAGAGAGTTGGTAGGAAGATTGTGTTGTAAAGTGCTTTCTTAGTAGTTATTGATACATGTTTGTTCTTTAGTATTGGTGCCATTTGTCCAATGAGTTGATTTGCCTTATTGCACCTATTTTCGATCTCGTCTTCTGATCTGCCATTTGATGATATTATACTTCCTAGGTACTTGAAGCTCTTTACTTGTTTCAAGGGATGTTCGTTTAGGTGAATTGTTGCTGTTTGTTCTTCTTTAGTTATAGTCATTACCTCTGTTTTGCTTGTGCTAATTTTCATGTTATGTTCCCTACACATTTCGTTTAGACTATTCATGTGGTCTTGTAATTCAGCTTCTGATTTTGCTATTAGTGCTTGGTCAGTCCGCAAACAGGAGTTCTCTAATGGTTAGATTTGCAGATGGTTCTTCTTCTGTGTTCTCGTCATGCGGTATTCTTGCTGTCTCTGCTTGGCTGGTTTCTTTACATATGTTGTCTATATATGTTATGAACAAGAGAGGGGACAGGACACAACCTTGTCGTACTCCAGATCTTATGGTGAAGGGTTCTGAGTGTTCTCCAGTTGCTCTCACTATGCATTCACTGTTGTTGTATAAACTTCTGCATAGGTTTGTTAGATGTGTACTCACTCCATATTGTTTAAGGATTTCCCACAGCTTGTTTCTATCTACCCTATCAAATGCCTTTTCTTGGTCGACAAAGGCTAAGTAGAGTGTTTCATTGAATTCAATTGATTTTTCTATAAGTTGTCTAAGAGCAAAAATGGCGTCTGTGCATCCTTTGTTTTTCCTAAATCCAAGCTGCGTTTCGCTTAGCTGGGGTTCTAAAGTAGTTCGTAATCTTTTTTCAAGAATTTTGCAAAATATTTTCCCAGTATGACTCAACAGTGAAATGCCTCTGTATTGTGTGCAATCTCTTTTGCTGCCTTTGTTTTTCCAAATTGGGATAATTATGGCATTTCCCCAGTCTCGTGGTGTCTGTTGTTCTACCCAAACATGGTTGAATAGTCTATGTAGCCAAGCTGTTCCTACTTCCCTTGCTGCTTTAATTAGTTCATTTGGTATTTCATCCTGTCCTGGTGATTTGTTTAATGGGGCTAATCTGATGGCTTCTATAATTTCTTCTTTTAGTATGTCTGGTTCTAGTTCCTCGGTGACATCTGTGTAGGTCTCTTGAATTCCTGTGACATCTGATGGGATGTTGAGAAGTTGTTCGAAATACTGCTTCCATCTTATTAGGATCTGTTTTTGTTCACTTATTGGTTCTCCATTTTCGCTGTTAATTATTTCAGTTGGGTCAAAGGGTTCTCCTCTGGTTCGCATTGCACTTATCTTTTTGTAGAAGTTTCTGGTTGCCTCCTTGTAGTTTTTATTTAGGGTTTCTCCATACTCTTCCCAGTCTTTTTGTTTTTCCCTCTTTACTATTCTACTCACATGTCTTCTCGCTATTCTGTATTCTCTGTAATCACATTCCTGTTTGCTCTTCAACCACTTTTTATATTTTTCCTTTTTTTCTTTTACCGCTTTCTTTACTTCTGCGTTCCACCAACTTGTTATTTTCTTTATCCGTGTTTTGCGTTTTTTCGTGGTTCCGCATGTTATTTTTGCAGTATTTAAAATGCTTGATTTGAATATCTCCCATTCTTCTTCCACTGTTTTTCTTTCCGTAGGTAATTTTACAAAGAGTTCAGTTAGTTCTTTCTCATAATTTTCCCTTACTGCCTCGTCTTTAAGGTTTTTTAAGTTTACTGATTCGCATGGCATGTATTTTCCTGCTCTTTGTCTTCTTCTTCTAATGGTTCTTATTGTGGCAACGACTGCTTTATGATCTGTGTTTATACTGAAATTGGGCACTGCTCTTGCATCTAATATATTTCTCTTTCTGTTATTTCTTGTTAATATAAAATCAATTTGGCTTTTAGTATCTAGATTGTTCCATTTATACCAGGTGTATACTTGCGAATCTTTATGTTTATAGAATGTGTTTGTTATATAGAGGTCGTGTTGGCTGCAAAGCTCTATCAGTCTACTTCCGTTATCATTCCTTTCATTTTGCTGATCTCCAAATGCTCCCAGGTGTTTTTCTATGCCCACTCTGTTATGTCCTAGTCTTGCATTGAAGTCTCCCATAACTATGATGTTGTCCTGCTTATCTATTTTGTTTAGCACATCATGTATGTCTTCGTAGAAGTCCTCGCATTCTTGCTCATTATTGTTTGCATTACATGGTGCGTATATCTGTACATATGTTGTGATTGTTTGTTCTTTTATTCTCACTGTTATGATTCTTTCTGATATATATTTTATTTCTAGTATTCCTCTTGCTAGCCGTGGTTCGATGACTATTCCCACACCGTGTCTTGCCCTTTCTTGCTGTTCTACTCCAGAGTAAACAAACGTGTAACTGCGGTGGAGCTCCTTGCATCCTTTCCCTTTTGTTCTGGTGTCCGCTATTCCCATCAGACCAATATTCCTCTTCTCCATTGTTTCTATAAGCTCTTCTTCTTTACTATTGAAACCACAGACGTTCATTGTGCCTATTTTTTGAATCGCTGATCTATCTCGTAGTCCATTAACATTGCCGGGTCGATAGCCGTTTGGGTCAGTCCGTTTATACTTCTTGGTTTTTCTACGAGCAGTATGAAGATCCCCTGCCGGCTTGCTAGGCCAGTCGCAGGTTTAGGACACTAATCTGACCACAGGGAGTCCATCCCCTATGGCGAGCCATAGCCCCGTTAGCCCATGACCTCGCGGTCATGGTTGCCCGGTCTGCACCACTTGGAGGTGGGGGTTGACTTGTGTAGTCTGCGGGTCATCGGCAGGCTACTAATTTTCGCTCTTCACCCCTCCTGGGAGAGGCTAGCCGATCCTAACCCTGCTGGCTGCAGGGCCAGGCGCATTCCACACCTTACAAGTATTATAATATAAATCTCCGTTCACTGAGCACTGAAATTGCGGAAGATACCACGAAACAAATCAAATAACACGATGTCCCTAGCACGGCGATATATCGTCTCTCTGTCCAAATGGGAGATCACATTTGGCGATATATTATCCTTCATCATTGAATCAGTAAAAACAAGATTTATATAGGACAGTGAAATGCAGCCCTCTTCTTAGAAACAAACAACAACAACAAAAAACTAACAGATACTCAAAACAATGTTATTCCTTATTCCGTAATGAATTTGAGTAACGAAGAGGCAAACAATAGATGTGTGATTTCTGCAGCATGTACCTGATGACATGCAGCGAAATATGAAATATGTCATGCAATAATGGAGGCTAAAGGGCAGGAGAAGTTATATATATATTGTGACTTATTGCCATGCATTAACTGTGCTGGTTCATTAACTCTGCAACATATATATTCATCATTCATTAGCACCTTGCCGTCTTGACAGACGATAGTTTGTGCTTTAAAAATGGCGGTAGCGAATGTGACTGATGAGGCCAATTCGCGCTGTAAATATCACAGTGGGTGCATGTGAACACGTGGTCATTTCCACCATCATGCACCATCTTACGTCTCACACGCTCGGTGTGTGACTTATCTGCAATAATTTTCTCCTTTGTCTTTATTCCATTTCTGATCTTTGCCCTCCATGCAACACGTTCATCGGCGACTTGCTCCCACTATGCATTATCAATGCCTGTATCAATCATGTCCCGCTTACACACATCTTTGTATCGTAGAAGAGGCCGACCCTGAGATCTCTTACCCATCTGTAATTCGCTAAAAAAGATGTCCTTTGGTATTCTACCATCATCCATCCTCCTAAGATGTCCTATCCATCTAAGTCTACGAAGACTGAGCTTGGAATAAACCGTCACACAACCTGATCTTTCCAATACTCCAGTAGGCCTATTTGTGATTTCGCCACTTAATACCAAGAATTCTTCGCAGACACCGCATATGAAAGCTGTTTAAACGTTTCTCTTAGTGTGAGTAAGTTGTCCAGGTTTCACTGCCACAAAGAAGAGTACTAAGGACACAGGCTTGATCGACAAGGACTTTTGTTTTGGCATTAAGTTTCCTGTTCTCCCAGGCGCTAACAGAAAGCAGGTAGTACCGTCTACTGTTATACGGTAGCTCAGTCATATCTGACTAAGACCTGACACCGAACATATATATATATATATATATATATATATATATATATATATATATATATATATATATATATATATATATATATATATATATATATATATATATATATATATATATATATATATATATATATATTGTGTGTGTGTGTGTGTGTGTGTGTGTGTGTACGTGTGTTGTTTGTGTGTGTGAGTAGATGTTAGTGTGTTTTCTTTCTCTCTGTGTGTGTAAATGTGTATATCAGTGTTCATATTTCTATTGTTCTAATATAATATGATTACCGTAAGGCTTTGTATAATCTTCTTTTCTCCCTGGCTATGCTTCAGATTTCTTATCGTTATCTCCCGTTGTGTTTAGCGGCTACGTTATTTTTCTATCATAAACTCTGTAACAGTAAATCTATATCTATAAAATGCAATGTATGTCTGTTTGTATCTCTGTATATTTGTTGTTTATGCGTTCGCGAACGGTCCATCCGAATGAGATGAAATTTTCTACACGTCTTCATCTCATTCCCGTGCAGCCAACTGTCATAGTTTGTTAGTTATTTACTTAATAAAATTTAATATTTTAATTTACATAATTATTTATAAATTGCGAGGGGACTTAACTTAAGAAAAGTTATATCAAGGGACATAACGTTTAATATCATTGCTATAAATAGATTAAAATAATTGTTGCATATTTCTCAAATAGGTGGACCTTTTTTTGCTACAGTTATCTACAGGCATATGCGTTATAATAAATAATGATGAAATGTTTAAGGCATTTTCAAAGTTTTCATAAAAATAATGCGTCTATTTGGATAGTGAAAATTTTCTAGCTCATCTTTTTATGTTTAAAGAATTTATCTACAGTCATGTAGGTGATTAAAAACAGTTTTCATTAAAAATACTGGATTTATTTTAGATACGTTAGAATTTTGTTTCTGTACTAATTTGGGAGAGAAACTTTTGAATTGATCGAAGCGTTTGTGATTTCCGTTCGCTTGGTTGGGAGAAGGTCAGTACCCAGCATTTACGTTTAGTAGTTTCAGATTGGCCTTCTTAGATAGTTCTCTTTTTCTTTTAGTTTTTCATTCAATGTTGTGTGTGTCGCTTATTTTCCCGGGAGGAAAGTGGAATCAACAAGCACATCTTCAAACTTATTATCTTTTGGGATTATTGACTGACTTCTGTCTACACTCCTCCCTTCTGTCTTCCCTTCCATATATCTATTCCTTTCTCTCGCTCTATTATTCCCTCAACACATACTCCGACAACAGTTCCTTTCAACGATTAATAAAATATTTATTAATAAAAACTATGTCTGGTGTATGTATGGACTGTGTAAGCGTAGTTGATAGTGTATTCTATTATTGGTGCAAGAAGGAACTCGTAATGTCTAGCAGCGGTATCACATCTCGCCCAATCATTCTGCCAAACCACCGGACAGCACATAAAACAGGACAGGTCTCACCCTGGATGTTCCATAGGCTTGAGTCTGATGGTAAATCCGTTATTGAACGAAACAAAACTGTTCACCACTGGATCACCGTAACGTAATAATATTCCAGTAAGTCTATGACTTCGCCCGAGTTTGTTTCATGAAATTAATTATCCATACCGAAAAAACTACATCACCACAGTTCTGCATATTGTCTCTAATGAGTAGCAATGTTTTGACTTGTCTATTGTTTCATAACTATGCGTACAAGACGTATGTAGTTTTATTTTTCTTTGCTTTCTGCAAACTTATCTTTCTTTTTCCATTATTACTTTGGTTATCTGGATATTCTCTTCTTCTTTTTCAAAGTTCCTTTAAAAGTATATTTTACTTCGTATTAGACCCTGTCTAAGTTATTCCTTGGTTTATTGAGGTATTTGATCTCCCCACAAATGAAATGCCTTGAGTTTATCAACAAAGCTTTTCCTGTTACACAAGACGTATGTGTCTATCTTCTCTGATATATCCGGATGGGAGCTGGAACCTGTGAGAAGTATAACATATCAAGTGATAGGCGTCTGCCACTTAATACTACTTATGCAAGTGACCTTCTCCAGCCGTAACATAAGACATATGAATTCACCAAAGTCTAAACTATTCACTAATAGAAAGCAATGGTAAAGGCTATGCACACACATCTATTTCTCTATGCTAAAACTATTACTCTAAAGTTATAATACCTTATATATTCACTTATCCTCCCGGAATCGAAATTAATAATTAAGCACATCGGCACTAATATCCCATTGTCTTAAACAATACGGGACTATAATTTCTTTCCCACACCTGGGAGTAATAGATATCTCTGTCCAGTTTGGAACACACACTAATCAAGAAACCCCACTGTCTACTATTTATAACGAGTGGCCCAGCCTCCGTTATTGTTTGATGTTCATACCTCAACACTCGTATCTTGACGTATCCTGTCCATCAAACGGCGGTAAAATCACGAAGTGACTATTTGCTCGTTTCATCCGTTGTTACGCTGTTTCCCTGAGTTCCCCGTATGCGAATACTTCAAAGCATCCTTACTCGTTGCTCGTTTTCTCCGTTCATTTTTCCCCAACGCGATATCCCCGGTTCCCCTGTCCGTACGATCCGATCGTCAGGCAATGAACTCTGCGAACACGTGTATCCTATTTTTATATTCGTAGGTCAATGATCTTTAATTTATTCCTCCTCTCAGCATGAAGTACACAGTTGTTAACCCTACTCCTACATTGTAATTTGATATGTAAGTTATCAAGGAATCACTAAACTGCAGTTTTTCCGTGACATAGGCCCCCTCTTAAGAGAGTTGACCGCGTTGACTCTTCATCACTGTAGTTTTGATTCCTATGATCCTCCAACTTATTCCTCTTCCTCTGGAGTTGGATGTCTAGATAAGAAATCCGCTCCTACATTCCTACCAGGGATGTATTCCACTGTGAAGTCCTGTTGCAGCAACAACGTCCATCACATCCACAGTGCGTTGAGCTTCTGCGAAGTAGCTATTAACATCACGTGTTGATGATATGATTGGATCCTCACATGGATCAACACCTCATCCAGTAGGCGACCTCATAGACACCCTACCATACTACTCATGATCACCATTAGTGCTGGCACATCGCCCCTGTACGTTCAGTCGACCTCCTTTTGACTGGCGTAAGCGATGGCTCACAATACAGACGGATCGTCCCATCCTGATTGTAACACTGCTTCCATGTCCTCTTGGTTTCCCCCGGCTTTGCCTCTGGGGATGTTCCACCTCGTCCTCGTTGGACCGAGTCGTCTTTCCCAAATCTCCTGGACTTTTGCTTCCAGGACCATCTTGGGCGATATTGTATCTGGTCAGCCAATCTTCGGTTGGAGTCCTGGGTATTTCTCGCCTTTCCCGACGTTACCCACCCCGTCTGAACTTGGTTATTAGTGAAAGTTTCACTCTTGTCCCTTCCCTGACGTGTGATTTCCCTACTCCCTCCGTTGGGTAAATCTGACCTATCACGTACTGTCCCATAGGCCCTCCTATATTGTACTGGCGATCTCTGGTCTTCGTCTGGACTGGTAACCTTTTTCTCAATGGCTGCTATCACCATAAAGTGCGAAGCTTTACTCTCGGATCTCTCCTCATATTTCTTAATGAGATGCCTAGGGAGATATTTCAGTTCGTCCCCGATCCGGATTTTGTAGATGTTTTTGGACACCACCTTTTCCACAGGATAAGGTCCTTTTCATCCTATTCGGAGTATATTGGTCTCTGCTGGACCCCACACTTCCACTTTGTCTTCCACTTTAAGAGCTATTTTACTCTTAGTCCGCTTGTTGGGTGGTGCGTTCTGGCACTCCGAACAAGACTTCACTAACCGGCGTACATCTCCGGTCATTCCTGGCCAGCAATAATGGCCGAAAATCTGCTGCAATGTTTCTCTGACACCAATATGTCGATTCAAGGCTATGATGTGTCCACTCTGAAGAATGTGAGGACGGTGGGTCTCTGGAACCACCCACTGCTTGTGCAGGTTATCTCCCCTCCCATCTCTCCGATAGAGTAGTCGATTCTTCAGAAAGTACTGTGCCCGTTCTGGTGGCTCAGCACTTCTTTGCAGCTTCCTGTAGCAAGGACGCAACGTAGTATCCTTCCTCTGGGCAGTATGCAATTCTCCTATCCCTGAGTTGTCGCATAGTGTCTCTGCCTCTTTTTCCTTCCCTTGAGATCCACTGACTACTGTTCCCTTGTGGGCTGGCTGTTTGGGCATCCCCAAAAAGACATATTTCGTGCCAATGATCATGGGAAATAAGGAGTCAGATAATACAGCAGCTGGAATAATGCCCGTGACGTACCTGGATTTAATCTCCACCTTGGCGATTGGCAGCGTCATGGTAACAGCACTCCTCATTGCCGGCTGTATTTCTATGGTCTCCCCTGTAAGTTGGTCTTGGCGTACCAAGCTGGCGTCTATCACAGCTTCCCCATCCAAACCTGTATCGTAGAGACAAGCAACCTGTTGGCCATTTACTTCAATCAGTTCAACCACCTGTGGTCTCTCTTGGTCCTGAGTGTCTTTCATCTCCTTGACCGTTTCCTTGCCTTCCTCTTTTGATTCCTCGAGGTTGGTTATGCAATTGGCGTCTTCTGCCTTGCATCTGCAGTCCACATTATTATGTGTTTTCGACTGGCAGTGTGTGCACCATTTTCCCTTCCTAGGTTTTCGTGTGTCCTTTTTGTTCCTAGCTCCTTCGCTGACCTCAGCCTTGTCTGTGATCACCGTCGTAGGAATCACTTTGCATGCTGCGAAGTAAGAACTTTAAGGTTTCGATCTGCAGTCCTTCGTGTTATGAGAGGACACCTTGCAGATTGAACACCACTTCTCGGACCACGGTCGTTTCGCTGAAGAATTCGAGGTGCTCTGGTTTCCTTCCTTCACCTTCTCTGAACTCTCCATTGACGCCTTTATATAAGGTTCCACTTTTTCTCCTTCCCAGTTGTTAGGTTTCTTTTTCTCTTGTTTCTCCTGACCTTTGGTTTGTGTACTTTGTTCCGCATTCTCCCCATGTACCTCTACGAATCGTTCCGCCAGCTTATTCACAACATCAATCCGTTCCGCCCCTTGTTCTCCCAAGAAGGTTCTGAGAGGTTTCAACATTTGCTTTCGCATCTGGTCGACCACCATCATCTCTTCGAGACTCTCATAATCCCTCTTGAATTCTGCCAAGTCCATCCATTTCTGGAGATAGGATTTCAGCCTCAGACTGTAGGCGGCGAATAGCTCTCCCGGCTCTCTTCTGGACGATCGAAACTTCTTCCGATACGTTTGTGCTGTGACTTCATAATGCTTTATCAAAGCGGCTTTTAATTCCTCGTACTGATTTTCATGTCCTGGTGGTAGGCGAGTGTAGACCTCGTACCCTGAACCACGTAAGGCCTGGGATAATTTAAGAGCCCATCGGCTTCTATCCAGTCCAATAGCTACTGCCATAGCCTCGAACCGATTCGCAAAGTTGTCAAATTTTTCTTTAGACTCCTCATAAACTGCTAAGGGAAACTTCATTGCATGGTAGCTAAATCCACTCATGTTGGTTGAACCATGTAACGATGATCCGCTTTCCGCGCCATCTATTTCTCCCTTAGTTTGTGTTTTGAGTTCGATCTCTTTCATGCGGTATTCATGTTCCTGTATCTTGTTGGCCTCTTCCGCGTCCAACCTCTTTTTGGTCTGCTCCACTTCAGCATCCAACCGCTTGTTGATCTGTTCCATGTCAAGTCTCTTGGTCTCTTGTTTCATTACTAGTCGCTTGGACTCCTGTTCCATTTTCATTCGTTTCAATTCCAACTCGGCCTTCCGATCTTCTCGTTCTGCTTGACGAATTTCTCGCTCTATTTCCTGTATGTAATCAGTTAGTTCCGAACCAGCTAAACCAATTGCCTCCCCGTTGGCCCTTAGTTCTGCTGTAGTTACTTTAGGAGTTGCCATAGTTAAGAATGTAAGTCAGCCGGCTTAGTAAAGACACCTTAAAGCAGTACGAAGTACTCACTATAAACAGATAATCTACCTAGAACCTATATCATTTATATATGTCTATTTAATATTATACATCTACAATACCACAAAGTACATCACAACCACTCTCTCATCCACAAGAGGAGATATAGGATAAAGACTTATGTAGACGTGTGACCGTGTGACTAGGTATGTAATGTGTCTTACCACCTATCCACATTCACCCTGTCTGGAACTTTCTCACTGTAAAGTCACCAGCATTAATGAAATGTTTCTACCATAAATGTAATGGCACCATATATCCAATGGACGTCCTTCCATTAAAAGTCATCAATGTATACTTATATTTATTCCAATCAGTATGTCCCAACATGCAGGTACTCCGCTATGCCTATGCCAATATGCAGGTACCCCTCTATGCATATGCCCTGTTATGCTTCCAGTTCATGTGGGTATTATGTACTACCCCGCTGCTCCAACATTTATGTCGCTTATTTTCCCGGGAGGAAAGTGGAATCAATAAGCACATCTTCAAACTTATTATCTTTTGGGATTATTGACTGACTTCTGTCTACACTCCTCCCTTCTGTCTTCCCTTCCATATATCTATTCCTTTCTCTCTCTCTCTCTCTCTCTCTCTCTCTCTCTCTCTCTCTCTCTCTCTCTCTCTCTCTCTCTCTCTCTCTCTCTCGCTCTATTATTCCCTCAACACATACTCCGACAACAGTTCCTTTCAACGATTAATAAAATATTTATTAATAAAAACTATGTCTGGTGTATGTATGGACTGTGTAAGCGTAGTTGATAATGTATTCTATTATTGGTGCAAGAATGAACTCGTAATGTCTAGCAGCGGTATCACATCTCGCCCAATCATTCTGCCAAACCACCGGACAGCACATAAAACAGGACAGGTCTCACCCTGGATGTTCCGCAGGCTTGAGTCTGATGGTAAATCCGTTATTGAACGAAACAAAACTGTTCACCACTGGATCACCGTAACGTAATAATATTCCAGTAAGTCTATGACTTCGCCCGAGTTTGTTTCATGAAATTAATTATTCATACCGAAAAAACTACATCACCACAGTTCTGCATATTGTCTCTAATGAGTAGCAATGTTTTGACTTGTCTATTGTTTCATAACTATGCGTACAAGACGTATGTAGTTTTATTTTTCTTTGCTTTCTGCAAACTTATCTTTCTTTTTCCATTATTACTTTGGTTATCTGGATATTCTTTTCTTCTTTTTCAAAGTTCCTTTAAAAGTATATTTTACTTCGTATTAGACCCTGTCTAAGTTATTCCTTGGTTTATTGAGGTATTTGCTCTCCCCACAAATGAAATGCCTTGAGTTTATCAACAAAGCTTTTCCTGTTACACAAGACGTATGTGTCTATCTTCTCTGATATATCCGGATGGGAGCTGGAACCTGTGAGAAGTATAACATATCAAGTGATAGGCGTCTGCCACTTAATACTACTTATGCAAGTGTCCTTCTCCAGCCGTAATGACAAGGCTTCCGAAGTAAACACCAACATAAGACATATGAATTCACCAAAGTCTAAACTATTCACTAATAGAAAGCAATGGTAAACGCTATGCACACACATCTATTTCCCTATGCTAAAACTATTACTCTAAAGTTATAATACCTTATATATTCACTTATCCTCCCGGAATCGAAATTAATAATTAAGCACATCGGCACTAATATGCCATTGCCTTAAACAATACGGGACTATAATTTCTTTCCCACACCTGGGAGTAATAGATATCTCTGTCCAGTTTGGAACACACACTAATCAAGAAACCCCACTGTCTACTATTTATAACGAGTAGCCCAGCCTCCGTTATTGTTTGATGTTCATACCTCAACACTCGTATCTTGACGTATCCTGTCCATCAAACGGCGGTAAAATCACGAAGTGACTATTTGCTCGTTTCATCCGTTGTTACGCTGTTTCCCTGAGTTCCCCGTATGCGAATACTTCAAAGCATCCTTACTCGTTGCTCGTGTTCTCCGTTCATTTTTCCCCAACGCGATATCCCCGGTTCCCCTGTCCGTACGATACGATCGTCAGACAATGAACTCTGCGAACACCTGTATCCTATTTTTATATTCGAAGGTCAATGATCTTTAATTTATTCCTCCTCTCAGAATGAAGTACACAGTTGTTAACCCTACTCCTACATTGTATTTTGATATGTAAGTTATCAAGGAATCACTAAACTGCAGTTTTTCCGTGACAGTGTGTGTGAAAGAGAACGCATGGTGTGTGGAAGGACAATTTTTTTTCATACTTTATGCATACTACTAGCCGTACTATGTACATATGTCATTTGATGTTTGAACGCCCTGTTAAACAGACCTACACAAATACCATACACGCAGCATGCCTGTTGGGATGCTAAAAGGACGTTGTTTTTGTATACAATTAACGTTTTAGTGCAACAATAGTTGCCCGCGTGTGCGGTTTGAAAGAGAACACATGATGTGTGGAAGGACATTCTTAAGTTGTTTATTTTTGTGTGGTTCATACTTTATGCATACCTTTTGAACAGACTTGCACGAATGACATGCGCGCAGCACGCCTGTTAAAATACATACAAATGCAGAAGGTATATTTTTTGTCTGTCTGAGAATAAAAAAAAGAAGAGGCCTATCCTTTGAAGTAGCCGGCATTTACGTTTAGTAGTTTCAGGTTGGCCTTTTTAGATATAGTTCTCTTCTCGTCTTTAGGCCATATGCCATATTACCATATCCTCTATTATATATGCAGAAATAGTTGGTTTAAAATCTAATTTTCTATTTTAGATCGGGATCCAAAACTAAATCAGTTATGCCACCCAAACGAGGAGCGATTGGTGGACCTACACCTCAAGCAAGAATAAATTAGCTGAGAGGGCCCAGGGGCCGAACGCGTACTCTGTACGCTTAGAGAATGTATTTGAATGTATAATGACTACTTATATGAAGTTAATTAGACGCTCCGCGCCAGAGCCTGGGCAAATCCGGGTCGGGTCAGCTAGTTATATTATATGTCCTTTCATTTTCATCATATACGCAAGGCGTGCTACTCGCCTTCCATCCTTAACTATCCTTTTGCTAATTTTTCCTATTGGAATTCTATGTGCAGACATCTTAACTCCGCACAGTCAAACACTACTCATTTCTGTCATAAAACTACTCCATTGGGAGGGAGCATTTCCGGGTGGCCTTGTGGAAACATGCAGTTCAGGGGGAAATTTAATGACGCCAAGAAATGTTTTGGTAAGAGCAAGGAAACTGAAAAATCAATGGACACCTTTGAGTTGCTTCTTTAGTTACACCTCAAGCGGTACAGACTTGTCTAATACACGTCAGCTAGCACTCCTGAGATGAAGAACTAATATGTCTTACTTGCGTCAGTTATGTCTCGAGAGATAGTGGCATGTTTGACTTATTTCAAAGACTAGTGTGTCTGTGTTGCCTTTGAGGCATTGCGAGTTATACTTGTAGTTATACTTGTGAATATACTAGGGGTTATATTTTTGGTTATGCTTATGGTTATATTTGTGGTTTTATTTGTGGTTATACTTGTGATTATACTTGGGGTTATATTTGTGGTTATACTTGTGATTATACTTGGGATTATATTTGTGATTATACGTGCGAATATACTTGGGGTTATATTTGTGGTTATGCTTATGGTGATATTTGTGGTTATATTTGTGGCTATACACGTATGTATATGTCTGTGTGAGGATGCTCACATGTGTTCATATTAGTTTTAGTGATTATGTGAGGCAGCGTGTATGTGTGTGGATGGATGGGTGTGTGTATGTGTGTCTGTGTGTGTGTGTTTATATGTGTGGATGTATGTGTGTGTACATGTCTTTATGTGTGTATGGGTGTATATGTGTGTGTAAATGTGTGTATGTGTGTATGTGTGTGTGTAAATGTGTGTATGTGTGTGTGCTTGTGTGTGTATGTCTGTACTTATGTTTATGTGTGCGTACATGTTTGTTTATATGTATGTAAGTGTGTATAAGTGTGTATATGCGTGTATATGTGTTTGTATGTTCGTGTATGTATTCGTATATGTTTGTGTGTGTATGTGCACATGCATGCAGTGTATTCGAGGGAGTGTGGGTGTGTATGAGGCATGCGTGTGTGTCTAGGGGGATGTTTGTGTGGGGGATGTATGTGTGGATATGTTGTGTGTGGGTGCATGTGTGATGTGTGAATAGTGAATGGATGTGTGGTCGGTGGGGTGTGTGTGACTATGAGGGATGTTAGGGTTTTGGTTGGAAGTTGGGGGTGTTGGTGGGTGGAGAGTTGTATGGGTGGGTAATGTGTATGTGAGTGAGTGGGTGGGGGATGTGAGAGTGAATTGGTGTATGGGAGATGTGTGTGGGTTGGGGATGTATGTGTGATGGGTATGGGGATGAGTGTGGGGATGTGTGTGTGGGCGAGGGATATGTCTGTGTGGGTGGGTGTGTGTGGGTGGGGTAATTAAGTGTGGGTGGAGGATGTATGTGTGGGTGGTGAGAGTGTTTGTAGGTGAGGGATGTGTGGATGGGAATGTGTATGAGAAATGCGTGTGGGAGATGTGTGTGTGTGAGGGTGGGAATGTGTATATGGGTTGCGGGAGGAGTACGTGTGTGGGTGGATATATGTGGGAGATGAATGTATGGGTGGGGGTTGTGTATGTGGGTGGGAAGATTTGTGTCGGTGGGGATATGTGTGGGTGGCATAGGTGTGTGTGGGTGGGAGGTGTGTATTTGTGGATGGGGGATGTGTTGGTGCGAGGAGATGTGTGTGTGTGGGAGATGTGTGTATGGGTGGGGAGATGTGTGTGTGTGTGTGTGTGTGTGTGGGTGGGGTGTTTGTGGGTGGCTGATATGTGGTTAAGGGATGTGTGATTGGGGGATGGGTGATTGGAGGGTGGGTGGAGAATGTGTGGGTGGGTGAGTGTGTGTAGGTCGGGGGTAAGGATGTGTGTGTGTGTGTGTGTTTGTGTGTGTGTGTATGGGCGTGGGATGTGTTTATGGGTGGGGGGAGATTGTGTGGATGGGGGATGTGTGAAAGTGGGGGATGTATGGGTGGATGCTAGTATTGTGTGTGGGTAGGTGCGCGATACGTGGATTGGCGGGGATATATGTGTGTAGGTGGGGATGTGTGGTTGGGGGATGTGTGTTTGAGTGGGTGGTTGGGTGTCTGTGCATGTGTGGTGGAGGATATGTAGGTGGGTAAGTTTTGATGGGTAATGGGATGAGTGGAGAATGTGTGTGTGTGTGTGGGTGGGGAGATGTTTGTAGGTGGGAGATGTGTTGGTGGGTGATAGGTGGGCGGATGCATGTATGTGTGCCTGGAGGTGTGTGTGTTTTTGTGTGGGTGGGGATGTGTTTGTGAGGGATGTGTGGTGTGTGGGAGATGTGTGTGTGTTTGGAGAGATATGTGTAGGTTGGGATGGGTGGATGGGTGGGGGAATGTATGTTTGCCTGAGTGTGTGTGTGTGTGTGTGTGTGTGGTTGGATGGTTGGGTGGGGGACGTGTGGGTGGATGGGGGATGGGTGGATGGTTGGAGTATGTGTCTCATAACATGGTAATATGCATTGTTTATGTTTACAACATTCATTTGACAATGTTTTTTCCTATGTGAATGTATTATGCATTATTGAAGAACGAAAGATGAGTGATTGGAAGGGCCGAATGTAAGACGGGCCTGTGTGCCCAATTTGTTACCCTTTGAAAATAAAGTACGTACGTTTGTTCGTTATGTTTGTGGTTATATAACCACAAATATAACCATACATATAACCACAAGTATAAGCACAAATATAACCACACATATAACCACAAGTATAACCACACATATAACCACAATATAACCACAAATATAACCACACATATAACCACAATATAACCACAAATATAACCACACATATAACCACAATATAACCACACATAACCACAAATATAACCACACATATAACCACAATATAACCACAAATATAACCACACATATAACCACAAGTATAACCACACATATAACCACAAGTGTGCTTATATTTATGCTTATACTTGTGGTTATATGTGTGGTTATATTTGTGGTTATATTGTGGTTATATGTGTGGTTATATTTGTAGTTATATGGGTTTTAAGGCATGTGGTGATGAAATTTGTATGGCACAAACAGTTAATAAAACAAACTAAACATAAATGAAAAAGACAAGGACCCCTTTTGCCATTTGAAGCGTATAAGGTATATGGTGCTATGCCTATATTTTAGACTATCTGGAACTCTATGAATACTGTCAATATCATTTGGCCGCCTTTATGTCCCATGAAATTTCCTGGCACGTATTTTAAGTTCTGTCGACGTGGGTTAATGAAAACCAAATTTACGGAGCCGGGATGCAGGTGTACTAGCCATTGAGCATTCACGGCTCTCGGCGATAGAATACAACAGTAGCGTAAATGGATCTCTTTGTTTTTCCATGTGGTGTATCCGGTATATGATGCTAACTGTGTATTCTACCTATTGGCATTGATAGATGATGTAGTCATTTTCATTCCTACTTATGTATTTCTTAAACGTTTGACCTCTCCAATAGCACAAAGAGTTGTGTTCAGGAATTTCTCCCAGAATTTAAACGTATCGCCAAATATTACAGGTAAATTATTTCATGGTATGGAAAACGATATTGACACTATAAGTGGTAATATAGGGGATCGCCTGCCGGTCTCTTGGCCGTGTGTTCGTATCCCTCTAGAGGTGGAGATCTAGACAGGATTACGTCTTGGGGACAGATTTCGATAACATCTTTCTGATATCACCAGCGGCGCCCAGAAACCAGTATCCATGCATTTCAACAGTCCTGACCACCATGGCGTAGCCGACATACAGGTCACGGCCATCAAATCATGCGCATCCCACGAACGGGATCGGAAGACATTGGAACACCGTCTCATCTTCCAGTTGGGCACACTCTCCCCTCATTGCCTTAATGTCCAACACAGCTTCATTTAACTCCCCACCCCACCCCTCCCACCCCTAGCTTACAGTCCACAATCTGGGTACGTGCAGATCCTTTGTATGACATCACAGTCCACTCTCTTGGCGGATTTACGTTCGGTGTTTTGCCATCCTTTTCTGAACGACCGCCACTCATGCCCCTCTGTGTGTACTAACACTATATAGGTTTCCGCAGCGGTGTTTCGAGCGCTTAACGATAATTGCTAATTGTCATCTGCGTCCGTAACATCTTTGCCGGTCTCAAATTTCACTTTTCCGCACACATGGGCGCGTCTCCACCCCGCTCCCCTCCCGCGTGACCTTTGACCCGTGTACCATACATCCGGTCTATTGATCCACTGGCGCCCTACGCGTGTCAGACTTTCCAAGCCAGGACACAGAATTCAGATGAGTACATTTAATTTTAATCAGTTTAATAGTTTAATAGTTTAATATTGTCAAAGTGTGTTTCATGTAGTTTTGTGTTGGTTTGTATTTGTTTGTCCTGTGCTGACGAAGGCTTTGGCCGCAACGTCCAATTTCTCTCTTGTAGTCGTGTTTTAGTAAAGCTCACTATCTACTTCTCGCTTATTTTGGGTGATTCATTCATTGCCTAGAATAATCTATAGGGTTACCTGGTTGATCAAGCCTTAAATGGACAATAAGAAATCTTCAGGGAAGTAATGTCAGCGGATGTGTTCATTGGTCTATAAAATATGAATGTAGCACCATATACTCAACCCGCGTCATGACGTGCAAACGAGTTCTATACTTTTAAAACATGGAAAATGTTAAAATGTATAATAGGAACAAAACGAAACAACCCGTTCTGTGTAAGTTATCACATCAACGCCTGGAAATAGTTTTTGTTTTGTTTTGTTTTGTTTTGTTACATATCCCTTACAGGACGTTGCAGTCAACACCAGTATTTTCAGCTGCTGTTGATGTACTAGTCAAGATTACGCTCAGTAGTTTGCCATTGCTTTCTGGGCGACCGGCTCACATACCCCGTAAGTTACCAGCGAGGCGGGAACCGCTGTCGATTCTCACGCAGCTGCGTTACTCACGAGAATATACGGGATTACGGAGAAAGACGTTAACCTCTAGGCCAGGGAGACCGGCTTGGAAATATAGACCCCCAAATACTGACCTCCCGGCTATTAACTCTTTGTGGCCTCTACAAAGCACAGTGTGCCATCAGGAATTCTCCTACACCAAGCGACGTCCTGATTGGTCAGAGCCCGGCAGAACATTTATTCATGTTAGTATTCAACACACAATGGTGTATACATTGCTGTAGCCTAGTCCTTAATGTCTAATGCTCTCTGACTGTCGGATCCTTTACTAGTCTATTGCTCGTGTCCCATACTATGTCCCAACTGCCACTTTCTCTAGTCTATTGCTCGTGTCCCATACTATGTCCCAACTGCCCCTTTCTATAGTCTTATTGTTCGTGTCCTATACTATGTCCCAACTGCCACTTTCTATAGTCTTATTGTTCGTGACCCATACTATGTCCCAACTGCCCCTTTCTCTAGTCTTATTGTTCGTGTCCCATACTATGTCCCAACTGCCCCTTTCTCTAGTCTTATTGTTAGTGTCCCATACTATGTCCCAACTGCCCCTTTCTCTAGTCTTATTGTTCGTGTCCCATACTATGTCCCAACTGCCCCTTTCTCTAGTCTTATTGTTAGTGTCCCATACTATGTCCCAACTGCCCCTTTCTCTAGTCTTATTGTTAGTGTCCCATACTATGTCCCAACTGCCCCTTTCTCTAGTCTTATTGTTAGTGTCCCATACTATGTCCCAACTGCCCCTTTCTCTAGTCTTATTGTTAGTGTCCCATACTATGTCCCAACTGCCCCTTTCTCTAGTCTTATTGTTAGTGTCCCATACTATGTCCCAACTGCCCCTTTCTATGGTCTTATTGTTCGTGTCTCATACTATGTCCCAACTGCCCCTTTCTCTAGTCTTATTGTTAGTGTCCCATACTATGTCCCAACTGCCCCTTTCTCTAGTCTTATTGTTAGTGTCCCATACTATGTCCCAACTGCCCCTTTCTCTAGTCTTATTGTTAGTGTCCCATACTATGTCCCAACTGCCCTTTTCTCTAGTCTTATTGTTAGTGTCCCATACTATGTCCCAACTGCCCCTTTCTCTAGTCTAACAAAAGATCAGTGACGCTGATAAGAAGTCTGGAGGGGCATTTAGTATATGATGGTAGGAATGTTACGTATGGTCGGCTAGGGGACTAGGTCACTGTTAAAATCTCGCCCCATTGTAGATGTTAACACTTGACCATCGCATCGTCTAGTCACTACAGTAACTCGGCCCCCTCTAGTCTAATCCTTCTTATCTTATAAGATGTGTGGGTATGGGTGGGTGACGTGTGAGTGGATGAGGGATGGATGTGTGGGTTGGTGCGGGATGTGTGTGTGTGGGAGGGTATGTGTGTGTAGTTGGGGGAGGGGGCGTGTGGATGGGTGGGTGGAGCATGTGTGTGTGGGTGAGTGTGTGTGGGTTGGGGTATGTGTGAGTCGGTGGGGAAATGTGTTTTTGGTTGGGGTATGGGTAAGGGATGTGTATGTGGGTGGGTGCCTGATGTCTGCCTTGGTGGGGGATGTGTGTTGGTGGGGGGATGTATGTGTGGTTGGAAGGATATGTGGTGGGTGGGGGATGCGTTGTGGGTGGGGGTGTGTGGGTATGGGTGGGTGATGTGTGAGTTGATGAGGGATGTGTGTGTGTGTGTGTGTGGATTGGTGCGGAATGTATGTGTGTGATGGGAGATGTAATATATAACATGATAATATGCATTGTTTATGCTTACAACATTAATTTGACAATGTGTTTTTTTTTTCCTATGTGAATGTATCATGCACTGTTGATAAACGAAAGATTAGTGACTGGAAGGGCCGAATGTAAGACGGGCCTACGTGCCCAATTTGTAACCCTTTTAAAATAAAGTTCAATTCAAATCAATTCAATATCTAACGTGAGACGTATTAGATAATAAATTACGTTTCCAGTTCTTTCCAAGACAGGCGTAATTATTCCCAAACGTATGTCCTTTCTTTGGAGTTCTGCCGTATGCTCCTCGTCTATGATATTGCTGGGTTTTGGTGTCGATCAAAACAAGTGAGTACCAGGGCATGCTTGGGAAGTAGAGACAGCCTTCCTAGTATTGACAACATAACTCCTAAAGCTCTAATTCTTCTATTAAAATATGAGGCCTATAAGCACCGTAAGTCTAATACGCATGGAGAAGTGTAGAAATGGTTGTTTACTTGTTACTTTATAAAGTGATTTATGTCAGGAAGTATTCAACCCGCTACTATGTTTTATACAAATGTATGTTTATTTCATCACGTTACTTTATGCTACAAACATGTCTCAAGCGAGGTAGTCGGTACAGTAAAATCTTAGCCAGTATCGACCACATGAAGCCAAGTTAACCATGCTAATACGAGTTAACGGACGACTTTACGAATCAGACGTGGCATCTTTGGAATATAGTGCCAAGAGTGGTTTTGTGACCAAACTGTAATTTATGAGAAATGTGGGGCAGCGTACGTCAGCCTTCTGTTATTTCGTGGAACTTTCTAGTTCTCATGTTATAACAGTGGGGCAGAGTACGTCGGTCTTCTGGTATTTCGTGGAACTTTCTAGATCTCATGTTATAACCCTGGGGAAGCTGTGGCTGTAAGTTTACGGTGTCCGTCTCATTCTCTGAAGGTACTGGGTTTGAACTCAGGAAGAAATTGCAAGTCTTTTCATAAACAGTTGGTATCTAATGATACCACACGTCCCCTTGAGCTCTTGGGTAGTAAGATTTGATCCCTAGCTTTCTGGGGTACGTACGAAAAACAGACGGTTCCGAGGGCATGCTGTGCTCGTTAAAAATACTACTACAGTTGGAAATTGCAAAGACTAGGCCGTTAGGCCACTTATGTGACAAAAATTGCAAAGAGTAGGAGCCGTTAGGTCAGTTGTTTCAACACATTATAGAGAAAACGAATTCATGAGTAGGTGCATACATGGCACAGCGCACTGTCCCTATAGAAAAAGATGTAGAAGACTAGTAGTAGTAGTAGTAGTAGCAGTAGTAGTAGTAGTAGTAGTAGTAGTAGTAGTAGTAGTAGTAGTAGTAGTAGTAGTAGTAGTAGTAGTAGTAGTAGTAGTAGTAGTAGTAGTAGTAGTGGTGGTGGTGGTGGTGGTGGTGGTAGTAGTAGTGGTAGTAGTGGTAGCAGTAGTGGTGGTGGTGGTCGTGGTCGTGGTAGTCGTGGTCCTGGTCGTGGTCGTAGAAGTAGTAGTAGCAGCAGCAGGACGAGGAGAAGGATGACGAGGAGGCGGACGAGGGCGAAGAGGACGGAGACGAGGACGAGGAAGAGGAGTAGGGCGAAGATGAGAATGTGTAAATAAAACAAAAGCATCCTATCCAATTGCTATCCAATTGTTTTAAGACGTTATTGTGCAGGGTCGTCGTCGCGGGTTGTTCGTGTGCGTGCGAGCGCTAACAAGCCAAGTCGCATTATTCTGTCAAGAAGCCTGATACGTGGGAAAATGTCACGATGAAAGTCCAACAACAAGAAACACGTTGTTGCCAAGATGTGCAGCGTGGGATCCGACAACAAGAAGAAGAACGTCGAGAGCCCACCTGCTAGCTGCATCAAAGAGCCTGATCTACAGCCATCATTGAAGCTACTACGAGGGAGAAGATTGACAGCCCAACACAGTCACGAACCAAGACAGCAGAGAAGGAGGAGAAAGACACCAGATTCGGAAACACCGACTCAAAAACAGTCCGATGGGTTGTCAAGCGGATTCCTGTGGAGCTGACAGATGAAGAAATCCTGAAGCAGCTACGTGAAGAGAATCTTCACATCCGATTCTTGAAGGCGGAGCGGCTTCTCACCTACTCCAAGATACCTACAACCTTGGCAGTAGTGACGTCGGAGGGCAGCAAAATGCCGATCACAGTGTCAATCAGCAAGAAAACTCAACAGCCAGAGAGATTCATCCCAAGAGTCAACCAATGTTCAAGATGCCAGAGGGCCGGCCACGGCAGAGCAACATATCGCAGTAAGACGGAAATCACCACGCCTTCAAGGAGTGTCCGCTGGCCAAGCTGGACACGGACTTCCGAGCTCCTAACAACAGAAGAAAGTGAGCCAACTGCCAGGGCAAGCATGGAGCAAGATACTTGGGCTGTCCGTACCTGCAGAGACACAGAGACGTCTTAAAGATCGCCATCATCACAAAGACTCCATTCAAGGAAGCAATGCAGAGGGGCGAGACAGCCAAGGGTATAGCACAAACCGAAAGAGATCAACTTCAAAAACAGATAGACGAGTTGAAGAGACAAGTCAAGGCACTGATAACGCCGACCCCGAATAACGACAACGAAAAACTACTGGCGGAAATGAAGGAGATACAGCAAAACATCAAGCAAGAAATAGAATATATGGCACTGATTAAGAAGGAGAATGAAGAGATCCTACAAACCATTAAATCAGAGCGAGAACTACAGAAAGCTGAATTGGAAATAATCCGAAACAAAACCACAGAAGCCGAACAAGAAACTACAGAGAAATCGCAGGATGAAAACAAAGAAACCGAGCGGGAATCACAAGCGAAACCCAGCAGCCCAACCACGACGCCAGAATCATTCAAAGGGAAGCCAATATCCCACCAGACATCAGAAGAAAATCGAGATGAACACCCTGACGTCGGCATAGAGGACGTCCCGAAGCCAGAAGTAGAAATAATGTTTTCCGAGAGAAAGAGGCACTACGAACTCACGTGCAAGGAATACAGAAAGCGCATGGAGGGGAAAAAAAAAGGAGAAGTACAAGAAACTCTACGGGGAACCAGTGCCCTGCTATAAAGACACAATAATGCTTCCAAATATGAAATTCGCAGATGAATACGTATGGGATTACTACATTGAAGACAGAGAAATCATCCCATGGCTGAGCTCGGAGGAAGCAAGCAAAAGACAGCAAGAACTCAAACGTGGGAAGCGGACTGAAAGAAAGCGCAAGGAGGCATCTCACATCGAAAGGCTTCTACAGTTACTTCACAATTGAGAAGACAAAAATACCAAATAAAAAGTCATTTTAAGGACTACAATCAGACAAGCCAGGAGCCTGCGCCAACAAAGAAAACAACAAGAGGAAACATGCACAAAGGACAGCTGCCTACCGATCCCCCAGCTTACGATGCATGGAGTGAGATAACGAAAAGTCCTTATAAGGACTGCAGCCAGTCAAGCCAGACGAGCCAGGAGCCTACACCAACAAAGAAAACCACAAGAACAGACGAGCACAAAAGATAGCCGCCGACCGAACTCACAGCTGACGTCACAGACACAAACGATACATAACCAGTCCGAGATAGGACTCACAAGACAAGAATTAGGGTGAATAAACCCACAAAAACCACGGACCTCAACAATAACCACAGCTGATGAAGCAGGTTAGACGAAGCCGAATTTGGGATTTTTGTTTTTGAAAATTGGAATTGGAATTGGAATTGGGTGACTTGGAAGAATTAAACTCCGACTATATACTGACAACTATACAAGAGCTATTGGAAATAGTAAGACGTAGGCATTGCACATTGAAATAGGGCTGAAGAATAACTGCTACAAGACGACAAATGTAGAATAAAACATTTAATTCAATAGCATATTCTGGATATACCGATAGTATTACCACCATTTCAGTGCTTTACTCCGTTAAATCTAGCTACTTTTTGTGCACTTGAGCACACAATATAAACACTCTAAACCAAGGGTTTTTCCCAAAAACCTTGGGTGAGAAATCAGAAAGAAAACCAATTTCTATACATCTCACTTAATCATCCAGCGGTCTGCCCCTGAATAACTGGTAAACCCCTAGCAGGCTGTCGACCTTCCATCACAGGCCAGGTGTCCGGCTTTTGCTGTTGTCGCGTGTAGATGAACTTTCACAGCGGGTTCAACCCCCACTCCTGTGAATGTACTGAAATATTTACATCTCGTCATTGACTTGCGGATATAAATTACAATTGCATGAGTAGTCGGAGGTGGTTCGCCTGATGGCGAGGGACACTGGTGATAGGGAAAGCTAACCTACCAGCAAAAATCAATCCAGGACACTAGGCGCAGTAGCACTAGTATGGACCATGCTTGAATTCAACGCGTACGAATGCAAAAGAAAAAACATCCAGCGTCGTTCTGGATCCATCTACGTTGTGGTCGTCCTGGATCCATCTACGTTGTGGTCGTCCTGGATCCATCTACGTTGTGGTCGTCCTGGATCCATCTACGTTGTGGTCGTCCTGGATCCATCTACGTTGTGGTCGTCCTGGATCCATCTACGCTGTGGTCGTCCTGGATCCATCTACGTTGTGGTCGTCCTGGATCCATCTACGTTGTGGTCGTCCTGGATCCATCTACGTTGTGGTCGTCCTGGATCCATCTACGTTGTGGTCGTCCTGGATCCATCTACGTTGTGGTCGTCCTGGATCCATCTACGTTGTGGTCGTCCTGGATCCATCTACGTTGTGGTCGTCCTGGATCCATCTACGTTGTGGTCGTCCTGGATCCATCTACGTTGTGGGCGTCCTATTCTCCGCTTTTTCTGTACACCTTCCTCCATTATCTTTCCAGATATTAGTCTGTTTTTATGTGCTCACAATGTTTAATTTTACTCAGTTAAGAAACATACTAGTTCTGTTGTCTTTCATTTTTTTTTTTTTCAAATCCGTACATCCATTCCTCTAGATTTCGCCAGCTGTCAATATTTTGTAAACATTTGCTATTGTAATGATTGTTCTCAGATTATTACTTCTGAATTCTGTCTGTTTCATTGCGAGTTATTATTTGTTCTGTAGTGTTGATACTAAACATTACATCTTTGTAATTATCTTTAATGTTGTACTAGGAACGCCACAAAGAAGTGGCTTCTGAAAGAATTTCAAGAGCGTCACAAATTGTTTCTGAGAGAATTACTAGTGCGTCACGGTAAGGATTGTGAGAACTACTAAAGCGCCACAGAAAGATTATGAAACCTACTAAGGCCCCACAGTAAGATAGTGAGACCTACTAGGGCGCCACTATAAGTATCTGAGAGAATCGCTGAAGCATCTCTATAAATATCTGAGAGAATCGTTTGGCGCCACAATATAAATATGAAAGAGCTATTTTTTTTTTTGTTGCGTATCCCTTACGGGACGTTGCAGTCAACACCAGCATTTTCAGCTGCTGTTGATGTACTAGGCAAGTGTTACGTTCAGTAGTTTGCCATTGCTTTCTGAACGACCGGTCTCTATACCTTTTTCGAAAATACCAGCACCGCCGTGTTTCGAACCCGGGTATACGGGCTCACAAACCGCGTTCGCAAGCCCTTCAGATTAGGTAGCTACTATAAGTTACTGAGACAACTTCTAAGGCAATACGATACATTTGTAAGACGACTTCTAAGACGTTACCTTACATTTCTGAGACAACCTATAAGACATGACGACACATTTCTGAGACAACCTATAAGACATGACGACAGATTTCTGAGACAACCTATTAGACATGACGACACATTTCTGAGACAACCTATAAGACATGACGACACATTTCTGAGCTAACTTCTAAAGGCGTTACCACACATTTTTTAGACAACTTCTAAGACATTAGGACAAATTTCTGAGATAACTTCTAAGACATAAAGACACATTTCTGAGACAACTTCTAACATTACATGACATTTCTGAGATAACTAATAAGACATTACGA
This sequence comes from Cepaea nemoralis, assembly GCA_014155875.1. Lineage (NCBI taxonomy): Eukaryota > Metazoa > Mollusca > Gastropoda > Stylommatophora > Helicidae > Cepaea > Cepaea nemoralis. The sequence continues at coordinate 28,603 of JACEFZ010005455.1, forward strand.
GACATTTCTGAGACAACTTCCAAGACAACTTCCACACATTTCTAATACAACTTCTAGGACATTACGACACATTTCTGAGACAACGTCTAAGACATAACGACTCATTTCTGAGACACCTTCTATAACGTTACAAACATTTCTGAGACAACTTGTAAGACATTGCGACACATTTCTGAGATAACGTTACCACGCATTTCTGAGACAACTCCTAAGATATTGCGACACATTTTTGAGACAACTGGTAAGACATTGCGACACATTTCTGAGACAACATAAAAGACATAACGACACGTTTCTGATACAACTTATAATATATTGCGACACATTTCTGAGACAAATTGTAAGACATTACGACACATTTCTGAGACAACTTCTAAGACGTTAAGTCACATTTCCGAGACACCGTTTAAGATGTTACGACACATGTCTGAGAGAACTTCTAAGATGTTATGACCCATATCTGGGACAACTGTTACATCTCCACAACAAGTCTCAATGCACTGTGATGTTTGTAAACATGTTGTTCTATTTCCAACATTCTATTTCAAGATGTTTATCACGTTCGAAGTCGATAACCAGTTTTAGGACTGAAATACGCAACCAATACTACAGTGGCTTGAGAAAGTCGGACACTTATTGAAGAGTGCAGACAGAAAATGGAAGCCCCAGAGATGTCTTTATACCTATAATGATACTAGTCCGTGGGCGGCTAAGAAGACTTTCATCCATGTGTTGCAAGAGGCCATTTGCCAAAGACATTCCATTAACCAGATCATGACACGAATTGGTCATGTGTGTTCATGTTATTACAAGAGTTTTACAAACCGATGCTGGTTCTTATTTGCTTTGTTCAAACTAATAACAAATATAATGTCAAAGACTAAAATAGATAGGAGGGAAGACCACCCTGAATGAGTGGTCTAACTCAAGTAGATTAGAGGTAACCCAGTGCCCCAACATGAAGGCAGGGTAGGTGTAGGGAGTAGATAGGAAGGGGAACTGTCAAACAGTTCTCTCATGAGACACGGAAGTGTCAACCAGAGAGTAAGCACTCTGGTCACGGTGTAATCACGCCAACATGATAGACACCAAGAACTAGAATAGAACTCAAGAGTAGACTACTACTCTAAGCGTGTTGAATGATGTAGCACGCAAAAGCCGAAGTGCGCACGAGGTCCTTCCGCGTACTGTGTAATCAGCACGCGGAGAATTGGCAGACGGGGGACAGACTTCGTAGGGAACACATCGCTTAGAGTCGATGCGTATTTCTTTAGATGAGTAGATAGATTTAGCAGTAGGGCTAGGGACGACTAGGGATAGGAAGTTCTGTGTATTCATGTGTGATTCATTAGAGACAGTCTTGTGCATTGATGTATTGTAAGAGCCAGTGGCAATAAAATGTATAATCAATTCCTCTCGTACGACTGACAAATCTTTTTGTGTGGTGCGAGAGAAGTTTATCCCGTAATGCCTGTAGCATCGCTTGATGACAGGCTAGGATAAAAGTGGTGTCAGAAGTGTGGCTTGGACAATTGTTCAAGCTAAAACACTCACCCACGGCTCTAAAATAGTATTACTGTCAGTTAATCACAGGGTTTAATTTGTGTTAGTGTAAAATGGCGTGTGCAGACTAGAACAAGATGCGAGCTGTGCCCATCGTGACCGATTAACATTTATTTATGCTTATTGAAATGTTTTGTGCTTTATAAACATGTTTTCTTCTGATTTGTAAGTATTATTATTATAGTTTTGTATCATTTAATTTGACAATTATTTGTTTATTTATGTGTATTTATGAAACATGATTCACGGCGGAGCGATACACAAAATAATGAGCCGGCGACAATATCGATTTTTTCAATCTAAAAATAGCGCTGCGCCTGTGACGTATCGCGGTTGACAAACAGCTGTCCTACGCCATTGGCAATCAGCGACAGATTGTTTACAAATCGCCAAGCGGCTGCTCGCCTGAATCTTTGAATTATATTAAGTATTATTGTTTATACAAGCTATTTATTGAATATATTTATTAATTTGAACATTATTATTTACGTTATATTTATTTTAAAGCATTTATTTATTTATTTGTAGACATTTTCTATTTTCTATCGTCACGATGGCACTACTTTCGGTATACAAATAAGATTCGGTCTGCACAGCACTTTCATAAATTAAACAGCAATAGTTAGGGAACGCAGAAGACATTAGAACGAAGACAGGACAGTGACATTTACTATTAACTATACACATTGTGTTGTCCGGGGGCATGTAATTGTGAATGTCAAACAAATGTCTAAAGTCATATGTCGTTTACACATGGTTAATTATTGATGCTCTTGTAAACCAGATATAACAGAGCTATTTAGAGGAGTGAACGCAAAGTGTATGTCGAAGTGCCAAACGATTGTACCTGAGGTGCCAAACGATTGTACCTGATTGTTCTGGATTGTTAAGATGAGTATACCCAAAGTATTTTGAATGCAATATAATTAATAATGCATCTCTTTTTCAGGGTGTAATCTAATAGTAATTTTTGTACACAGGCATTTAAAAACTTAACAGATCTAATATACCTGAGTGAATATTTGAGTGCCTATCAACTCGAGCTAATTATCCAACAACATGTCAACATTAGCTGACTGCATACAAGCAGGAAAGGAATTAGGACACACAGGAAAGGAATTAGAGCAATATGCTGATCAAAAATTTAGGGAAGCAAAAGATGCTGATAGAGATGAACGTGCACGAGAGAGACAACACCAAAAAGAGATGGCACAATTAGCTGAAGAAAGTAAGCAAAAACAATTAGATCAGGAGAGAGAATTAAAGCAAAAACAATTAGATCACGAGAGAGAGTTAAAGCAAAGGGAGATAGATGAAATGGCAAGAGTGAAAGAAAAACAAATACAGATTGAATCAGAGACACAGTTAAAGATGAAAGGTATGGAAGTAGATTCACACTTAGAGATCTCCGCTACAAAACTAAAGAGTCAGCAAGAAGAGAATAAACTTAATAAATACAAACATATTATTAAGCCATTCTGTAAAGAAGATTCCATATCAGCTTGGACATAAAATGTCGAGTATCAGCTGAAATACCATCAAGTACCAATCGATATGTGGGCCATGATCTACATGAAAAACCTCAGTGGGGAGCCCCTTAAAGTTATTGAATCAATACCAACTGATCTTAGATCTAACTATCAGTACATTCACAATAGGATAATGCAACATTTTTTACTTGATGCCCCTGGGTATCAAGTGCAATTTTCTAACTTAAAACCAAAATCAAATGAAACCTTCATCGATTATGTCTCGAATGTCCAAAGCGTGCTGAATAGGTGGCTAAACGCAGCAAAAATAGGAAAGGACTTTGAAAAACTTAAAAATTTAATAGCGATGGATAAAGTTATATCCACAGTCCCCACTCCATTCGCTAAATTTCTTCAGCAGTCAGACATCGAAACAATAGAGCAATTCGAGAAGAAAGGCTCCGCATATTTTTCCTCGAATAGGGAAATTTTTAAAACATCATACATCGACTCTGAAATAGTCTCTTTTGTTAAGGACCAACCTAAAAGCTATCGTAGCAATAAAAAACCATTTCAGAGAGTCGACAAGAAAGATCAAAAATTGCCTAAATGTGTGTATTGCCAACTTTTTCATGATACTTACGCTATGTGTGATAAATCACCAAACTATCCGACACATCTTGAGATGGTCATTAAGAAACAACAAAACAAGAGAAATGCATACAGGCGTGCAGTCAAATGTTTCTTCTGTTCTAGCTACGGGCATTATTCCAATAAGTGCCTAGGCCGCCAAAGAATGAAGGCCAACAGTGCAATGTTAATTGATACATCTTCTGATAGTGGGAGTGAGACTGAGTGCGATGTCGAGAATGAATTACCTGTTAATCAATCTGAAGATGTTTGTTGTGTAAACGATATTTTAAGCTTTGACAGTTGTGAACGATGTCACCAATTTCATGCAGACGGAAAATTAGAATGTGGACATACAGTACCATTCTCCACTGAGAGTGTAAATGCAGCATTAGCCTCCAGAGGCAATTTGGTGTTCCACAATGCATTGGTCAACGAAATACCATGCCAATGTTTGCTTGACAGTGGAAGCACTCTTATAGGTCTTAGAAAGGACTTGGTGAATCCAAATGATTATACAGGTGACTCAGTCAAATGCCGAACCTTTTCGGGTAATATCGAAATTTACCAACTGGCAAGAGCCCGTATTAACACTCCTTTCCTTTCTGGTACCTTTACATGTGCTATTTTAGATAACCCTTGTACTGATTTAATTTTGGGATGCTTACCCCAATTGAAGCATTGCACTAACGAAGAAATAGCTGCATGGGAAAGATTAAATGCAGCTAATGCAACAACAAGAGCAGATACCATTAAACACCAAGACACACTACAGGAGGAAAGACTACTGTTGCTATCACCAACTAGCACGGATGAGACCACCAGACAAAAGTTTATAGACCAGCAAAAAGCTGATCCGAGTGTGTCTCCGTATCTAAAACTCTTAACAGAAAAAGCTAAAGTAACAAAAAACGCATCATGGTTCTTTAGACTTAATAATGGGATTCTTACTCGTTATTATACAACTGACAACCATGAGATTCAGCAAACGGTGTTACCTGTACAACACCGCCAAACTGTGCTAAAGATTGCACACGAGTCACCGTTTGCTGGCCACCTTGCATACGATAAAACCAGGGCCAGAATTCAGGCTCATTTTTACTGGCCGGGTTTTTGTAATGACATAAAAGTATTCTGTCGTTCATGTAATGTCTGTCAACAACTAGTACGTAAGGGTAAACATCCTACAGCTGAAGTACAACCTTCAACACTGGCCTCTAGGCCATTCGAAAGTGTGGCGGTGGATATTGTTGGACCCCTGAACCAGGTGCCCAGCAAAGGAAATCGCTTCATTCTAACGCTAGTAGACCTATGTTCAAGGTGGTTTGAGGCAGTAGCTTTGAAACACATCACTTCCAAAGATATTGCCAATGTATTTCTACATTTGTTCTCACGATTCGGATTCCCACGTACCATCTTATCCGACCGTGGAAAACAATTCATATCGGCTGCAACGCAAGCCCTTACGAAAATGTTAGGAATTAAACAGCATTTTACAACAGCTTATCATCCAGCCAGCAATGGGATCGTAGAGAAAATTAACGGAGACCTAAAGCATATGCTGGCTAAGGTGACAGCAGAAAACCCATCTGATTGGGATACACTGTTGCCAACAGTGCTGTTCGCCTATCGGGAGATTCCCCATTCAAGCACCGGGTTCTCACCTTTTGAATTAGTATACAGGGCTAACCCACGTGGACCCCTAACAATTTACCATCAGTTAGTAACTAATGCAATTGAAATTCCAACCCCTAAAACACCTTACGAGATGGTAACAGAAACACGAGATAAAATTATGAAATCGTGTATCATAGCCAAGGCAGCTTTGGAGAGGAAGGGTCAAATCTACCGCCAATACGCAAATAGAGGTGCTAGGACCATTAATCTTGAACTAGATCAAGACATACTGCTTTTACTCCCAGACAAACGGAATTTATTATTGACCTCATGGCAAGGGCCATTCAAAGTGGTACGAAAAATTTCAGATGTCGATTATGAAATATCGATAAACGGACACTTAAAGATATTTCATATCAACATGTTGAAACCCTACTTTTCACGACAAGAGACAGAACTAGAGACAGACGAACATAATGCACCCACACCTATTGATGAGACGACAGACATACATAACGCAACTACACTAGTTAGCGAGACTGGCAAAGCCGACAATATGCATACACTTATTGAGCATACAGAAAACGCACTTAGCACCACCACCGTACTGAATCAGGTAGACGACGACGGGATGGAACTACCTGTTCCAATTGTAGACAAGACTGCGACATTAGATTGTATACGGTTAGAACAGGGACTAACAGAAGAGCAACGACGACAGACAATAGAATTAGTAACAGAATATAAGGACATATTTTCCGACATTCCAGGTAGGACGGACAGAATCGAGCACTCCATCCTTCTTTCGGACTCTAAACCTATTAAATGCAGGCCGTACTCTATCCCACTTAGCTACAGAGAAAGTCTAAATAAAGAAATTCTTAATTTAGAAGCTAGTGGAATCATCCAGAAATCTACATCTGAGTACTCCTTTCCAATCGTCTTGGTCAAGAAAAAAGACTCCACAATTCGTCTCTGTGTGGACTATAGGAAACTCAACAATGTCACTAAGATCGACGCAGAACCAATTCCTTCCTGCGAAGATCTTATTCTTGATATGTCCACCTCCAAAATCTTCTCTAAATTAGATCTTACTAAGGGATATTGGCAGGTCCCTATGCAGACTCAATCCATCCATCTTACTGCATTCTCAAAACCTTTAGGTCTTTACAAGTGGCGGTTTCTTCCTTTCGGACTTCGTAACGCTCCCGCCACTTTCGTGCGCCTAACTAGAGATTTACTACATGGAGTGACGAATACGGTGACATATATAGATGATATTTGTGTCCATACAGATGACTGGACAACACACTTACTGAAACTCAGACATGTCTTCGACAGGTTGCGACTCTTCGGTCTCACTGTCAAACCGAGCAAAGTTGAGCTGGGCCTACAAGAAATTGATTTTTTTGGGTCATGTCATTTCACAAGGACAACTAAAAACTGACAATAGAATTGTTACTAAAATTATGAACCTGACCATGCCTACAACAAAGAAGCAGGTCAGGAGCCTTTTGGGTTTAGTAAATTATTATAGTAAGTTCATACCGAACTTAGCTGAAATCACGAGTGTATTTTCAAATGTTTTGAAAGCATCAGTAAAATTAGATGTCAAAGATGCATTATTAATTTCTGCATTGTCAAAATTGAAACTCCTATTTAGTAATGTACCAATTCTGCGTTTGCCTAATCCTAGGCTCATTTATTATCTTAGGACAGATGCCAGCAGGATTTCCATCGCTGCAGTACTAGTCCAGTTTTACGATGGCATCTTCCATCCAATTTGCTACGTGAGCCGCAAAATCACACCTGCTGAGTCCAGATATTCCATATCAGAGTTGGAAGCCCTAAGAGTCATCTATTCAGTAAGGAAGTTACATCGATTTCTAGCGGGTAATCACTTCGTAGACCGACAACTCCCCAATCACGGTCATACAAAGTGGGGTGCATCGCAATGACCGCATCTACAGGTGGTCGTTAATATTACAAAATTATACTTTTAGTATAGAGCATATTAAGGGTAGGGACATCATTCTGACTGATACCCTTAGTCGACCATCAGAGGTAGAAATACCTGATACTCCACATGAAGATTGAGTCTAAGATATGTAATTTAGTACACTTAAAATAGCCTATGTAATACATAGACATCATGATCAGGACTATGTGCTAAAAACAGTGAACCACAATGCGTCCATAGACAGCAGAATAAGAACTGTGCTTCAAGAACAAGTGAATCACCGTGTGTACATAGACAGCTCGTTACTTATTATGCTCCATTTGTGTTCCGGTGAATCACCTGTGTTAATCATGGAAAAACAGTGTCTGAACAATGCATGAATAACAGACACGAATATACATGTCTACGACACCAGCGGACTCTACGAGTGGAAGAATACCCATAAGACACAAAAATGACTGTGTAGTTTATTTAATATACCCAGGACAAATGTGTATCTATGAACTGTGCCAACAAAAGCAATTTCAGGCAACCACTAACCTGAGGTAGTTAAATACCATGTATATATATTTATTTATTGTGATATGTATTATAACATGTTTTTAATATAGTGATAAATTATAGTTAGACTAGTTACTTTAATATAGATTTCGAATAAAATTAGGTAATATGATAGATTTTTTTTTTTTTTTGTAGTTTAGATACATCACTAATTTACCCACTTACTTAGGATAGTACTTTAAATTTAATAACAGCTAATTAAAGACTAGGATAAAAAGTTTAGATAGGAACAATACCAGTTAGTTCATTTCATTTTACATTATTTCATTCCATCTTGATAAAACACTTTAACAACCGCATCATTTAGGATTAAGAGTAGTTTATACCTTATAGGATTATACATTTGAACATACATCATTTACACCATGTATAGTTAAATTCATTTAGACATGAAAACATTTTTTTTTAAATAAACCATTATTTATAATATTGTTACATTTCACATTACTCATTTCAGAAAGGTACATAACTCAACTCACATCATTTTCATTTTTTTAGTTAGTTAGATTACTTCCCTTAAAGTAGGTTGATTTTGTGCAACAAATTAGAAAATATATAGGTATAGAATTAGTATTAGTATTTCAGTAGAATGTAGTGTTTAGTATTATCGGGGTAAAACTATCAACCCTATTTCACCCATGTAAATTTTTGTAAATGCATGACTAGTGCAGTAAGTTACGCACAGTCATTAAGCTCAACTCTTTTCAAACTGAGCCAAACTTGTACAGTGTCACTTTAAGGTTTTTAAATAATTGGGAGGATAAAAGATGGGTGACAGAAGTGTGAAAGTAAGAGAAAATGGAAAATATACAATGGAGAGTGAAGACAACCAGCAGATTTTTTCTGCCGCTCAACGTGACTTTTTATTATTTGTCTGCGTCAAGCGTTTGCTTTCAATGTTAAAATATGCTGTCTCAAATATGTTATGTGTAGTTTAGTGTAGATCTTAGGGAAAATATTTTAAGTCTCATAAGACGGAAACGTAGTCACGAATTAGTGTTATACACGTGTTTGTGGCCACATTTAACCGAATTATGGCACTTGAAAACTGACTTACATACAAATTATAGACATACACACATGTTAGAAGGTAAATTATATTATTAGTTACATCCAAACACGCAAACAACCAGGAAAACAAACATGTAAAATGCATACATTTTTTTTAGAACAAGGGGAGATAACTCCGGGTCAGGTGACACAATAGACAACGAAACACTAACTTAACAGTGAAAGATAACTTTACACTCGGAAGCGAGATAGGTAAAGCCTGTCGCACACAGCTTGTGCAAGGGTTGTTTAAATATTATATGGGGGACATGAAGCAATTCGTGTGTTGATCCTAAGAAAATCAACTTTGTATGGGTAGTGAGTTAATTTGCTATTTGAGGGCAGGTCTTATAAGACAATGGTCCGGTTCAGACAAACCTCTAATGAATCTAATATTGCGATTGAGAAGAGGGCTCACGCCAACCAGACAAGTTTGTGGCGATAACCAGTAGCCAAGTAAAGTAATACTACATTGTGACAATAGTCAGTAGAGGTCTATTGAGTTACCCAGAACCGAGTTATCAGTAGTCTTTGACAAAAATTAGATAAACTAATTTTTAGAAACCTCTTGCGTCACAACCATGAGTCAAAGTTTGTAACGCAACACATGAGGGGAGGGTGTGTGTCAAAGACTAAAATAGATAGGAGGGAAGACCACCCTGAATGAGTGGTCTACCTCAAGTAGATTAGAGGTAACCCAGTGCCCCAACATGAGGGCAGGGTAGGTGTAGGGAGTAGATAGGAAGGGGAACTGTCAAACAGTTCTCTCATGAGACACGGAAGTGTCAACCAGAGAGTAAGCACTCTGGTCACGGTGTAATCACGCCAACATGATAGACACCAAGAACTAGAATAGAACTCAAGAGTAGGCTACTACTCTAAGCGTGTTGAATGATGTAGCACGCAAAAGCCGAAGTGCGCACGAGGTCCTTCCGCGTACTGTGTAATCAGCACGCGGAGAATTGGCAGACGGGGGACAGACTTCGTAGGGAACACATCGCTTAGAGTCGATGCGTATTTCTTTAGATGAGTAGATAGATTTAGCAGTAGGGCTAGGGACGACTAGGGATAGGAAGTTCTGTGTATTCATGTGTGATTCATTAGAGACAGTCTTGTGCATTGATGTATTGTAAGAGCCAGTGGCAATAAAATGTATAATCAATTCCTCTCGTACGACTGACAAATCTTTTTGTGTGTTGCGAGAGAAGTTTATCCCGTAATGCCTGTAGCATCGCTTGATGACAATAACAGCTGTATATATTGTAATGTGGCTCCTAGTAGCTGTCAGCTTGCAACAGCGGTCACACCCCCACCCCTCCCCGGGCAACAGCTGTGACAGGCTTGCTAAACCAGACGTGGGTAGCCGATTTGGTGTCAAAACAATCGGTGAACAAAGGTATGCCTTAACAGCATGTGAAGACAGGACTCGGCAAACTACGCCGAAGAAATAATTGTTGTTTCAACGGACAAGACGGCGTTTACCTGCAAAGCGTTGTGGAACGTAATGAGCACGGCAAGACACGTAGAGCGCCCTGGTCATCCACTGCACCTGTATTCGTCTCCAATCGTCTTGACTTGTTTTGCCGCTGGACTCATGTGGACTCAGGCGAGAGAGTAATGTCGACGAATTGCGCAACTCTTCCTCACTTTAATTTTTCAATAAAAAAATTTCAATTTCATGGCGCAAGTCATTCTTCATCCAACTTCATATATCTCTGTCAAGCAATGTGGCGATTGGCGAGCGGCGAAGCAGCAGGCGTGTGTACGCTGGCAGCCGTAGTCGCAGACCTGTACACAGGCGGCTCATGCCATATGGTCGTCTTCTACTAACCGGAGCAGCAGTGGGATTCGGCAGCTCCCTGAGAAACTGAACAACCCTCTATAGGAAAGCACTGCTCATCTCCATAGTATGAGGAAGGGGCTAGAAAAGGTGCCCTAAACATTGTCTGCTCCATCATTACATAACCACCTAGCCGCGGTTGGTAGGTACCCTATACTGCGGTCGACATACAAACAATGTAAAAACGTGTAAATCTAAAAGAGCACACCATATTCCCTTGACAATCGGAACTTGGAATGTACGCACTCTGCTTGACAGAGACGGCGCGTCGGGCCTAGAGAGACGAACAGCACTGACTGAGAGAGAGCTGGGCAGGTACAACATCAGCCTTGAGCGAGACACTACTTACAGAAGAATGTCAAATCTGTGAAGTAAGTGCCGGCTACACATTCTTCTGGAGTGGAAGGAAAAGTTAGGAAAGACGCCAATCCGATGTGGGATTTGCCATTAAATCAGCCCTGGTTGGCAAACTAGCTGAATTTCCGAAGGCTATAAATGACAGGCTTATGACCATTAAGTTACCCCTGCTGAAAGGAAAGAAGCATGCAACCATCATGAGTGTCTACGCAACAACCATGACCAATGAAGATGACGTCAAAGACAAGTTCTATGAGGACCTGCACAACGTATTAACATCTGTTCCTAAAGGAGACAAACTTATACTCCTTGGGGACTTCAATGCCATAGTAGGCAAGGACACCGCCGTTTGCAGTGGCATCATTGGAAAGTACGTAGTCGGAAATTGTAACAGCAATGGACTCCTCCTCCTTCAGACCAGTGCCGAACACGATCTCCTGATTACCAACACAATTTTCCGTCTCCCCATGAGAAATAAGACATCGTGGATGCACCCTCGCTCGCAACACTGGCACCTCATTGACTATGTAATCGTCAGGAGGAGTGATAGACAAGATGTTCAGGTGACAAAATCCATGTGTGGTTCCGAATGTTGGACAGACCATTGTCTCATTATCTCGAAAATAAACATATACATCAAACCACCACGGCGTCCTCAAGGGGTAAAAATGCAAATAAAATAAATAAATAAATAAATAAATAAATAAATAAATGTCACCCGCCTAAACAGCAAAAATATACAGCTGTCGTTTGAAAATATGCTGGGCGACTGCGTCATGCCTAATGCTGCAGCTAAACAGGATTCTGAAACAGAGTGGAGAACCATTAAGGACATAATTTGCAACACTGCTATGGAAATCCAGTGTCCAGCCCCCCAAAAGCATAAAGACTGGTTTGATGACAATTCCCAAGACATCAACCAATTGCTGGCCGAGAAACTTCATCTCCTCATGGCATATTTAAATGACCAAAAGTCAACATAAAAAAGATGCCTCCAATAACATTCGGAGAGTAGTGCAGCAGAAACTTCGGCACACGCGGGACTCCTGGCTGAGCAACAAAGCTGATGAAATTCAAGGCTTTACTACAGACATGATATGGAAAACTTATACGATTCGCTGAAAGTGGTCGACGGTCCTGCATACACCAGGCATAGTTCCTCTTCTCAGTGCAAATGGGGGAACAACGGTCACTGATAAGAAAGAAATCCTTCAAAGCTGGGCAGAGCATTTCAGCGACGTCTTAAATGCAACTTCCTTCTTCGATGATGAAATCATCAACTGCCTTCCTCAAGTTCCCACTAATGATACACTTGATGACCTGCCAAGCATAGTGGAAGTAAATAAAGCCACCCAGCAACATTCCAACGGTAAGATGCCTGGTCCTGACTCCATCCCAGCAGAGATATACAATGCACTGGACAGCTTCACCAAGTCTTTACAAACGTATGGGTGAACGAGACCATGCCGCAAGATTTCAAGAATGCATCAATAGTCCACCTTTACAAACGTAAAGAAAACCGTAAATCCTGTGACAACCACCGAGGCATCTCCTTGCTCTCAATTGCAAGAAAGATATTCGCCAGAATTCTTCTCAATCGCCTCACAGCCCATCTCGATCAAGGTCTTCTTCCTGAGAGTCAATGTGGCTTTAGAAAAGATCGAGGAACTGTTGACATGATTTTCGCTGCAAGGCAGCTGCAAGAGAAACGTCAGTAGCAGAAGTTCGAAATGATCTCCACTTTCATTGGCCTTATCAACCTTTTGATACAGTCAGCAGAGAAGGACCGTGGAAGATTATGGCGAAATATGGCTGTCCACGAAAGTTTGTCTAAATAGTGCGGCTATTTCATGATGGCATGCAGGCAAGAGTACAAGAAAATGGTGAACTGTCTGAGCCCTTTCCTGTCACCAATGGAGTGAAGCAAGGATGTGTCCTGGCACCAACACTGTTCAGCCTCATGTTTTCAGTTGTGCTGACGGATGCCTTCGAGAACAACGATATTGGAACAAATCTCACAAGGCTGAAAGCTAAAAACAAAACTAATAGCGACACCGTCAGAGAGCTGCTGCTTGCTGATGATTGCGCTCTATACGCCAACTCAGAGGCATACATGCAACACAATGTTTTAGCTTTTTCATATGCCTGTGCCATCTTTGGGCTCAATATCAACTTGGAGAAGACTGTAGTTATGTACCAGCCAGCTCCAGGGAATAATCACACCGTGCCGAATCAAGCTGAACGGTCATTGACTAAGTGTTGTGGACAAATTCACCTATGTTGGCAGCACTGTGTCACAAGCTGCCTCAATTGATGTGAATGCAAGAAACTCCAAGGCCAGCTCGGCCTTTGGTAGAGTGTAAAGAATGAATGGGACAGAAATGAAATACGCCTGCAAACAAAGCTGAAAGTCTAACGCAGTTGTATTATCCACACTGCTATATGTTTGTGAAACTTGGACTGTTGTTCAGCGACACGCTAGAAAATTAAACCACTTCCACACAGTCTGCCTTAGGAAGCTATAGAAGATTAAATGGCAAGACAAGATCCCACCCACTGAATTTCTAGAAAGAGCGTCCATGCCCAGTATTCACACTATACTAATGAAGAATCAGATTCGCTCGGTTGATCACTTAACTCGCATGGCAGATCACAGGCTCCCTAATTAAATTTTTTTACGGCGAGCTGCGTTGTGGTAAACGCTCCCAAGGCGGCCAGGGGAAATGCTTCAAAGACACTCTGAAAATCTCACTGAAAGCTTCTGGAACTCATCTTGACACCTAGGAGACTGCTGCCAAAGACCGAAATTCGTGGCGTGCATTATTACGCAAGAGTGCACTCACTTGTGAAGCAACCAGGACTGCAGGAGCTGTGAAGAAAAGGCTGGACACAAAAACCACTGAATGAGATTCTCCTACTGGAACGTCAAGCATTCTTTGCCTACATTGTCAAAGAAGATTTCGAACCAAAGTAGGCCTTATAAGCCATCTTAGAACTCACGGCTCCATACTTTCAACCCCACTGGATGAAATGAATGGTCATCATCATTCTTGATGGACAAACAACATATATAATAATAATCTTCCTCAGGAACAACACAAACAGATGTAAAGAAAAACATGAAATAAGTAAATTTAATAGCATTGAAACGCACACTTTTTCTGATTGCGTATTAATGTATTAAATTATCCAATTTCATGTTTTTCTTTTGATCTGATTGTGTTGTTCTCGAGGAAAATTATTATAATCGAGAAGTAAATTCGTTGTGTCATAGCGTACTTATTTTTATTTTTATTTGTTGTTGTTGTTGGTTACCATAATTGATGTTAAGCGGTTACGGCCGCAGTTCGTAATCTCGCATACCGCGTCCGAAACACTGCTGCGGGAGATGTGGTAGCAAACCGCCTTGCCCTGGTTTTTATAAAATTGTATGAGTGTCGGTCGTTCAGAAAGCAGCAGCAAACTATGAACGTGAATTTGCTAAGAAATCACGAACAGAGAAAAAATGCTCTTTGACTGCGACTTGCCGTAAAGGAAATGCAACTAACATTGATTTTTCCCAAGTGATTTACGTTTGCCGTAGTGGAGTTTGTTGTAAAGTGTGTCCATGTTTATTTTCTATCACTGTTTCGCAGGAGTTACACAAATTGACTGTTTTTATTCCCCATTATTATTTCCTGCTGCGGCGTTTGCTTCTCTTATCTATAAATCATCATATATTACGTGCTATTTGTTCATTATGTGCAACAGGTTGCGTCCTGTCCCCTTTCCTGTTCATTACATATATAGACAACATATGTAAAGAAACCAGCCAATCAGAGACCACAAGAACACCACATGACGAGAACAAGAAAGAAGAACCATCTGCAAATCTAACCATTAGAGAACTCCTGTTTGCGGACGACCAAGCACTAATAGCAAAATCAGAAGATGAATTACAAGACCACATGAATAGTCTAAACGAAATATGAAGGGAACATAACATGAAAATTAGCACAAGTAAATGTACAGACCAGAGGAAAGCAGAGGAAGAGGCCGACCACGTAAACGATGGACGCAGGGTATAGCAGAGTCCATGGGAATATCGATACATGAAGCCCATAAGCGGGCACTCTCACGATGTTTATACTTCACCTCGACACCACAAGGTACAAGAGGAACATGATGAGATGAGATGAGTGCAAATATAATTAGTGCGGGGGTCGCCTCATCATTGTCGGTAGTCTCTTGCCTGCAGCCCTGGTGGTCGCGTATTTGAATCAGCAGGAAATCCGTTTTCTAAAATTGCCCTGGACTTCAGTTTTGACCCAGAATAAAATAGATACCAGGAAATGTTTTGTGAAGTGAAGGTGGCTGACTTGATATTGACCTCGGCTGGTCTATAAAAATACAAGCCTTTGACCTTATGTCTAATACACCTGAAGGCGTGCGAAAAGGTCCTTTACTTTACTTGGAACAAGATCCACCTAAGTTCACGAAGCGATATGTCTATGCAACTTTTACCTTTCACACTACGGCACATCTCGATGGGCTTTTCAGAAGCATAGATTGAGAGCCGGCTCAGTGGTAACTCTTGATAACCCAGATTCTTTGGGCATGTCATTAGGGGAGGGGGATCTGGGTTGTGTCGCCCAAACGGGAAAGTTTAAGGGAGGAGAAGCGAGTAGAGGCCATGAGAGTTTTACATCATGCCAAGGAGAAACAACAGTAATAGAATTTATTGGCAGGAGACAAGGCAGACGACTGTAGACAGACAAGCTGGACAGACAAAATCACCAACACCGGACGGCATGGACTATAAGAAGAAGAATATTTCACAGTTCCAGACACTCTTCTATGTTTCCTAATTTATAGAATATTAAACTCGCCTGTACTTGAAATGCATACGTCATTACTGTCCTTGATCAATGAACATATAACAGTAAATGTCATTTCTGCAATAGAAGTAGTGATCTGGCTTGTCGCTGTATTTCCATTTCTGGTTCATTCAGCACATTCATCAGCTTTTTCATTCATCACATATTCATCAGCTTTTTCATTCAACACCAGACAGAATTAATTGTAGTAGTTTTACTCGTTGCCATCTGTTCCTCTTCATCCCTTGTGTTCCTTCCCCCAATACTCCTCCTCCCCTCTCTTCTTCTTCTTCTTCTTCTTCTTCTTCTTCTTCTTCTTCTTCTTCTTCTTCTTCTTCTTCTTCTTCTTTTGTTTTTCTTTTTCTTCTTCTTCTTCTTCTGCTGCTGCTGCTGCTGCTGCTGCTGTTGCTGCTGTTGCTGCTGTATATTCTGGAGACATATTATTTTCGCTGCAATGTCAAGCCTTTGGTTGAGAAATCTTTTTTTTTTCTTCTTCTTCTTCTTCACCACCGCCTCGTGCAGGTCAGCATAGCCGAATGGATAAAAACGTGTGTTCTTAAACATCCGGTGTGCCAATGCTGAAGTAAGGGTTTCAATCCCTAAACCGGACAGTTGCACTAAAATGTTAACTTGTCGTCCTTGACTTGCGGACGTAAATTACAAGTACCTCTTAAGTCAGAGAGGGTTCGCATGTTGGCGAGGGACACTGTTAGTAGGGAAAGCTAATCCACACACAAAATTCAGTCCAGCACTACTAGATGTTGTGTGTATGGACTACGCTTGAGTTCAAAGCGAGCGAGCGCAGAAAAAAAAACGACAACAACCGCCTAGTGCTGGCTTGGAATACACAACCACCATTCAGGCATACAAACATTCTATCGACAGCGCTATATTGGCCCCCATATCAACTAAATGGGGTGTTGATAAACATTGACAACATGTCTCGTGTATTTTGATTGATTGATTGTGTCAGATACATTATAAAGCAGCGCGTAATAACCGCATCACATGGAACAATGGATGAGAAAAATGGACGAATTGCATTTTGATACATGAATCCAATCTCTCTGAATTTCTCTTCGTCATATTACTTTTCTCCAATTCCCATCTGAACTGCACATCTTCTTATTATTTTTCTTGATCTAAAGAAGAGAAGTGACAGAGTAATACTCTGGGACAAAAGAAGTTTATCATTATCATCATCATAATTATTAATTATCATCAGATAGTAAGTGTAAAAGGGGGGGGGGGGGAGTAATGACCTAGTTATACAAGAAACAAATGAAAACCGATTTTCCCTAACTGATTAGGGAAATTAGACGTAGACAGTTACAATTTTTTTGGACACATTATGAGAAGAAATAGATTAGAGAACTTGGTGACAAGTGGCAAGATTGAGGGGAAAAGAACACGAGGAAGGCAGAGAAGTAAATACTTGGATGGTTTGGCCATGTGGTATGGTCGAGACAAGAACACATATCTGATCCACGACTCTGGTGATCGTATGAGATGGCGAAATATGACCGCCCACGCTTATCGGCATGGCACATGATGATGAGTAAGTTCCTGTGAAAACCTCGCTCACCTCACAGCCCGACGAACATTCTAGATTCCCCGCCACCACTCCTGCCCTATGAGTTTGCATACTCTGGATGCCATGTATCGACCGATGTTATTATGGTCGGTCCATAAGAAACGATAGCTTCCATGACTGTTCTTCCTTAACTTTTGTTTGATGTGGCCACAGTATTTTGATTTTCGAGACATGATGTTGTTAAAGCATCAATATCTTTTTGTTTTTTATGTTGACATCCTGTAGAATGCCTGTGTGGATTGTCTTTTTATTCGAGATTTTCTAGTAATATGCATGTAACATATCAGTTCTAATGCCTCCTTTTCTTCTTGAGTGTGAGAAATGGTTTGTGATTTGTGTTGCCATAGAAACGTTACAAGTTCTCATAAATTATTCTGTTTACCGTTTGTGTGTCATGTGTTTAATGCTGTATATTCTCTCCACCGATATAATCAGTCTGCTACTGACACTTTTAACACGTCTCAATTATATCTTTTTTTTTTTAATTTAGTCAAATATCCTGATACTTCTGTTAGATATTACGATATCACACTGGTTATACTCGTTGATTTGATTCTGGTTATTTCTGAAAATTATCCGGATCGTATTACGCAACATAACCGGCGCTGTGGTTTAGGGGATAGTCAGACGCGCAGTGTCGTAACCTCCCGATACCGAGTCGAGGGCTCGAATTCAGTTGCGAGTGATTTAGAAGCAAACCTTTTTCCGTTGATTTCGAAAGTATGATGCGTCGACAGTTAGGACATTGATGGCAAATTACTGAAATGACTGTCAGCTACTGCCTACAGTATCTTGCTGTGTAAGAGGGCCTGGGTAGGAGGATGGGGAGGGTGGGGGTGAGGCGGAGGAATTAAGGCCGCTTGGCTAGTGCTGTCGCTGGGAACCGTGCAGTTAAAGTTTTTTTTTCCCCCGGCAGAAAAATATCCACACCTTATCGAAGATTCGAACCCGGGTCTCCCAAATGAGAACCCGACATTCTAGCCATTCAACCAGCCGCACCTCACTGCACTAACAATGTGCAGTAAATCACAAACAGTCAATCAATCACAAGAAGCCTATTAATCATGCGAAGGACGTGCAACTAACTTGTATTACACAAGACATGACATGACCGTGACATTGTGTGGTCTCAACACGCAGAAGGTGACAGTCCCATATTTGTATACACCAGCTGACATTCGATTGTCGACCTGGTCATTATCGCGCCCAGTACCTTACTTCCCAGGGCATTTATTAGTTGCCACTTCAGGATGGGTCAACCTGGGAGCCAAGGTCAGGTGTATAAAGCAAATCCGACACGATGGGGATTGGAACCAATGGCCACCGATTCGGCAGGCAAGTCTACATTAGCTACTTGGTCAACATTATAATTCTCATTGTAAACCGAACTATTAGTAGTGACTGACGAGCCCAGCTCTGTTAGTTGACTGTTCTTCCTTCACCACCTCCCATGTATAGCACTCTTGTATAGCTTCACCATTTGACTTGATGATACTGCAGTTTGGTAAAATTTGAGAATCACGTCCATCCATTGAGTCACTTAGTCATCCTGTTTCCCCTATGGAGTTCACAATGTCAGTCTAGTCTATCGCTCGTCACTTGGCCACGGTGACCAAGCCACCAAGACTATTTCCACGTCCATTTCCTCTTACATCCGTTCGCCCTGGCTCGGAAATGAAACAGATATTATACACTTAGTTCTTTAGTGAATTTAAACCAGAAGTTTGTTAATTTATATTTTAATTGCTTATTCACTCCATAATGTCAAACTACTGAACGTAAACTTGCCAAGAGATCACAACAGCAAAACATGCTGATGTTGACTGCGACGTCCTGTATAGGATATTAAATCAACTTATTCACTTCATATGATATATAACCCTGTAGCATACACCTGGCAAGATGCAACGAAATACGCCTGGCATTAAATCGTGCAACATATTATTTGTGACCTCTGTGTGTACATAGATATTAGTTAGTCTTGATCTCCTCAGAGACTCAAGCTATCGCCTTCTGACCCAGCCTTTCTCTACATTCCTTAGCATATTCACGAGTCGCTGAGAAAACATACTTAAGTGTCGGCAAGCCTACATTGCAAGAAATTACCTCCAGTTGTTTACAAACTAGCTGTGACTGTTGAATTACACATGTCAGGAAGAGGATTCATATGTTTCAATGTGGTTGAACAGACCTGTATCGTCAAATACATATGTACAATTATGTTGTCAATGTGGTTGCATATCCCAGCATCGTCAATACGTATGTCAGGAGGAGGATTCATATGTTTCAATGTGGTTGAACAGACCCGTATCGTCAAATACACATGTAAAATTATGTTGTCAATGTGGTTGCATGGACCAGCATCGACATTACACATGCAGTTATCTTTGGTTAAACCTGTATGGAGGGTCCGCGGTAGCGCAGTAGGTAGCATGCTTGCCTCACAGCCCAGTGGTCATGCTCGAGTTCCCATTTATGTGGGTTATTCCTTAACTGACGCGAACTCCCAGGTCGAATCAGTCTAAAGTGGACAACAAGAAATTTTTTTGGGAAGAAAATGCGGCCGATATGACATTGACTGCATCATCATTGACTTGCCGATTGTTCTTTAGAACATAGTGATAGCTCACTATACCACATGCGCGTCAAGGCGTGCAAAATAGGCGTTAATTTGACATTTGCAAAAGTAAATAAGTGAGTGAGTGGCACCTTGCAGTCTTGACAGACCAAAGTATGTGAGTTGGAATGTGGCCAATATCCCATCACAATGCCTGGGCAGAGCTTCAGAGAAACATGTGGTGCCCAAACGACATGTTCCCTCTCTCGGCCTAATCTTGTGTTTTCCAGAGGAATGGTTAACCAATACGTCTGGCACAAGGTAGGCTGCAGACGCTGGCGGCACAGCGTCAACCCTCCGAGACCTTGCCACCACGAGCAGATGGCGAGTGATGGCCAGACCCTGGAACCCAAGAGACCCGGCTTAGAGGCGTTCAGCCAAGTCCCACAGGTGAAGGCCTCGTACGTGCCCGGACCATAAGGGCGCGCACATCTGTCAATCACAAGTATGACTATTGTACACGAGTTAGGATCACGAGGCACGAGATAATCACCGAAGCAGTTTCTTGCTACGATTCTGTGATGTGAAAGCGTCATCACATTGTGTAGGCCTGAAAGCAAGGCGGGATAGGTGGTCAATATTTCACTCTCTTTGGCCAGCGACGAGCCCAGGCGTTCAATTGACATATTGTGCTGGAACAGTATGTTTATAGATCGTCCTCTTTTCGTGTTTGATGTATCACGAGCCGTGATTATGATAACTCACTGTCTAATCTCATTGTTTAAAAGGGGTTTAAAATGAGCCGATCGACTTTATTACACAGTGTTTTATCTAATACAGCTCGGTTTCTTTCCGCCGGGCGACCTACCGAAGGACGCGTCTTACAAAGCACGAAGTCCGTAGCTCCAGCAACGACCCATATATTTCTATAAATAGTAACGACATTTCTGTTCTGACTTAACTGAATAAAGTGGCAATCGACCATTCAGTCCACTTAGTTGTACCGAAGAACTAATGGAATGCGAGATCAATACCAGACGTATGTGGCACATTCAAGAAAATAAATCTATATATAAATAGAGCAGAATTCAATAAAAAAGGATGAACTGAAGGTCAAATAGATTGTATAACCCAGCAAATATAAAACGACTTGCAGGAATAATACACACACTAGTGGTCGGTCGGCAGATCACAAACCGATTTCCATTGATGGAACATCATTTCAGGATGTGAAATGATACACTTATTCTGGTAGCAATGCAGACATAGATGAAATGAGGAAAGCGATATCAAAAGTAGACAACAAAAGACAACGGGAGCTTTCTTTAGGCGAGGAATGTTTTGGAAGTAAAATCAAATTTAGAATAATTAACTCTAACGTTAATTAACGTCAATTAAGTACTACTGCCCGAAACTTTGAGAAAGATTAAACAGAATAATAAACTACAAGCTTCCATAAATTGGTACCTGTGGAGAATAGTAGATGCTTAAAGCTATAGGTCAGTGGTTCTCAATCTTTTTTTTGCCCCTTCACCATATGTTCAGAACGCCATCTCTCCCCCCCCCCTTTTTCGTATTTCCCCTATAAATCCCCCCCCCCCCTTTTCACAAAGTATATGTAAAAATGGAAGCTAAATTTAATAACACGTAATATAACAAGTCTAGACGTCTACATAAAACGTGATTTACGGGTCTGCTAACGTTACAAAACGAATTTCAGACGGGTGAGAAGTACAAAACCGTAAAGTAAGGAGGAAAAAACAATATCAAGTAATAGGTTCTTGTATTAACGCGATCTTGAAATAATCTTACCCCCCCCCCCCCCCGGCACGCCGCCACCCCCCCCCCCCCCCTCCCCCCGGAAACCCTAAAATTCCCCCTTGGGGGAGGAGGAATATCCTCACAGGTTGAGAACCACTGCTTTAGGTTTTAAAGGAACACTCACCAAAACTGTAAGGAAAATACAAATGCAAATTATGGGGAACATCAACAGAACGGGTGTTATAAATAACAAAGTAGTTATACTTCAAGGGAAAATATGAGGCAATGGAGGCAGAGCAAGATAAAGGTGCATCTGGAAAGTCAAGTCAATTTGGTAACAAATAATAATGTAAAAATTAAGTTAATTGCATAGCCTTTACACGCAGTCAGTCCCAGCATGTTTGGCTGATTGTGATTTCTTGGCAAGTTTACTTTCAGTAGTTTGCCATTGCTTACTAAACGGCCGACACTCATACCTGTATGAAACCAGCGCAAGGCCGTCTGCTTGAAAATCACCTGAGGCTGTGTTTAGAATGCACTATGCGGGATTACTCCAGTAACCCCTTCACCATAGTGCCGGCTGTAAGCAAACACAAATGTCATTAAAATAACAGATAAACTGTCATGGTCGCCCATGTCGGCTCCAAACATTAAAATAACAGATAAACTGTCATGATCGCCGATATCGACTCGAGACATGGGAACTGAAGAAGAAAAACAAGAAATGCCGCGACAGAAATAGCAGCAGCAGCAGAAGCAGCATCAGCAGCTGCAGAAGAAGAAGAAGAAGAAGAAGAGGAAGAAGAAGAAGAAGAAGAAGAAGAAGAAGAAGAAGAAGAAGAAGAAGAAGAAGAAGAAGAAGAAGAAGAAGAAGAAGAAGAAGAAGAAGAAGAAGGAAAAGAGAAGTAAAAGACGTAATGGAGAAATGTAGAGGTGGATCTTCAGTAGAGGTGGATCTTCAAAAGGTCAACGGGGCCGAATGGATACGTGCACTCGCCCTCAAACTTCCGGTGCGCTCAGGGTGGGGTAGTTGGATAATTCTCCACCCCGGGTAGTTTAACTTTTATGTTGAGTTTTCGTTCAGAAAGCAATGGCAAACTACTTAACTAGAAGCCTCAATCATCATCATGCGTCTGTTTTCTTTATTGTCAGATCTGGTATAATTTCACTATCGTTCTTCTTCTTAGTCCACGATATTCTTAGAACTAGCATATAAGCTCAAAAGCCCCAGTTTTCTTCTCTAGTGACTGCGAAATTGTCCTGGACTCAAACCCATAAGTTGCTTCAGGAAAGATGAAACCATTGTATTTTAACCTGCTTGATGATGATGTGTCATATGTTCTTAATACTGTTGATCTTTGCAGTGCTACAGCCAACCTGCGTCTGAATCTTTAAAGCGGTCCCATTGTTGTTGATCTCATGTCATCTCATCTCATCTCATCGTGTTCCTCTTGTACCTTTCGGTGTCGAGGTAAAGTATAAACTTCGTGAGAGTGCCCGAATATGGGCTTCGTATATCGATATTCCCATGGACTCTGCTATTCCCTCCGTCCAACGTTTACGTGGTCGGCCTCTTCCTCTGTTTCCATCTGGTCTGTACATCATTGCTTGTTGTAGTATGCTGTTGACTGGTAACCTTCTTGCATGGCCAAACCATTTGACTTGCTGCTTTCTAATAAAATCTAGTGCTGCTTTAACCCCCACTTTAGTCCTGATTTCTTCATGTCTGATCTTATCTCTTCTTGATGCATTGAGTATTCTTCTCAGGAATCTCATTTCTGTTGTTGTGATTTTTCTTTTCTCTTTTTCTGTCATTGTCCAGGTTTGGCATTGGTAGCATAGAGTTGGTAGGAAGATTGTGTTGTAAAGTGCTTATTGATTACCGATTAGTGTTGTTGATTACCTAGTCAGGTTATTCAAAGTTTGAGCCATTTTCAACATGTTGGGTGTTAATTGTGTGCAGCATCTGTGTGCAGCATCAGAAACTTTGGGAAATCATGAGGAATATGGGCTTTCCTTCACGTGTAGTACATAAAAATGCAATATCTAGACCAACAAGCGGCAGTTAGAATAGATGGCGAGACATCAGATTGGTTTGACATCAAGCAAAGAGTCCGTCAGGGCTGCGTGCTGTCACCCTATCTGTTTAACCTGTATGCCGAAAATATAATGAGAAATGTAAGAGATGATATAAACAGGGAGCCATATAGTAGTAGGCCTCTTTCAGTCCTGAAGGACTATAGAGTTGTGCCGCTTGGGAGGTGCCTGGCAGCACCGCTGGTGACTGTATAGTCCAATTCGAGAATGACAATCTCTGTCACAGTTTCCGCATCTGTGAGACGAGGCAAGTCCCGCAGTAAGTGACTGCTCTTTGAGCCTGTGCCGTCTCTCCTCAGTTTTTTGGATCTGATTGCGCTCAAAGAGCACCAGTCCGTTTCGTACATCTCTTCTCCAGGAGCATCTGTCTGTTGCAACTCTCTCCCACGTGTCTGGATCTATTCCAAAGGGAGCCATATGATGCCCTAAATATCGGCGGTCAGGACATACCAGAGATTCGTTATGCTGAAAATACAGTATTACTATCCACAACACAGAATGGCATAGAAAACCTAATAGCCTCAACACAATTGAATAGCGAAAATCACAACTTATAACTTAACATAGCAAAAACTAAGATAATGCATACAGATAAAACTACTATGGAGAAAGAAATATACATTAATGGGAGAAAATTGGAGGTGGTGGAAAATTTTGAATACCTTGGGTCATTGATTACGAATAATGGTGACACAATGAAAGAAATTAAACGGCGACTATCCATTGCTCTTCAAAGACTAAAACAGATGAATAAATTATGATGTGGGACAGACAGAACTACAAAAATTAGATTTTTAAGAGCATGCATCTTTCCCATTGCAACATACGCCTGTGAGACATGGACACTTACTAAACAAGCTGAACAGCGCATACATGCCTTTGAGTATAAATGTTATAGACGAGTTCTAAGAATATCTTGGGTAAAGAAAAGAACAAATGCATCCATACTTCAAGAGTTGAATATTGAGGAGGGATGGCTATTAAAGACGATAAAACAAAGAAAATTTAAGTATTTTGGTCACTTGAAACGTCACGACAGTTTGGAGAGAACAATAATGGAAGGGTATATGCCTGGGAAGAGAGGAAGAGGAAGGCCAAAGAGAAGATGGGTGCAGGATGTGGCGGATGATCTCCAGATGGGTGTATCAGACGCGGGACATCTTGCTTGTGATCGGGAAGTTTTCCGGAAGGTTGTTATGGGAGCGAGGTTCTGCAAAGGACATGCTACTGAATGAATGAATGGGTGTTAATTATGATCTTTGGTTGGAATGTGATGTTGAACTTTATCGACGATCAAGCTGAATGTCTTGGAAGTACAATGTGGTTGTTTTCCCTTGCTTTCCATATCCACTTGACTGTGTGAACGATGTCCAAAACTTTTAGCAAGCTTTACAGCTGCATGTTAAGATTATGGTGAGAAATATGAAGATTATA
Source organism: Cepaea nemoralis (assembly GCA_014155875.1). NCBI lineage: Eukaryota > Metazoa > Mollusca > Gastropoda > Stylommatophora > Helicidae > Cepaea > Cepaea nemoralis. The sequence continues at coordinate 53,949 of JACEFZ010005455.1, forward strand.
TTGGCGATAATGATTATAGCAATGATGATGATAGAGTAGACTGATTTGCACTGGTTTTCATATAGTAGTGTGAGTGCCGATCTTCATAAAGAAATGGCAAACGACGGATCGTAAACATGCCAAGAAAACACAAAGATCCAAAAAATTAAAAGGTTGACTGTGATGACCTGTGAAGGACATGCAAGTAACGATGATGATGGTTCTGGCAATAGTGGTGGTCACGATGATGATGATGATGATGATGATGATGATGATGGTGGTGGTGGTGGTGGTGGTGGTGGTGGTGGTGGTGGTGGTGGTGGTGGTGGTGGCGGCGGCGGCGGCGGCGGCGGCGATGGCTGCGGCGGCGGCGGCGGCGGTGGTGGTGGTGGTGGTGGTGGTGGTGGTGGAGATGATTATGCTAAACGTGAAAATTATTATCATGATAATGTTTATGGTAACGGTGATGATGTTCTGGAGATAATGGAAATAACGATAAGGATAATTATACACTTTTCAGATGGTATATCTTAACATAGCAAAAATAAAGATAATGCATACAGATAAAACTACTATGGAGAAAGAAATATATGTTAATGAGGAAACATTGGTGGTGGTTGAAAATTTTGAATATCTTGGGTCATTGATTACCGACTATGGTGACACAATGAAAGAAATTAAAACACAAATGTCTATGGCTCTTCAAAGGCTAACACAAATGAATAAATTGTGGAGTGGGACAGATAGAACTACAAAAAGTAAATGTTTAAAAGCATGCATCTTTCTATTGCAGCATACGCCTGTGAGACATGGACACTTACTAAACAAGCTGAACAACGCATAAATGCCTTTGAATATAAATGTTATAGATGAGTTCTAAGAATATCTTGGATAAAGAAAAGAACAAATGCATCTGTACTTCAAGAGGTGAATATTGAAGAAGGTTGGCTATTAAAGACGATAAAACAAAGAAAATTGAAATATGTTGGTCACTTGGAAAGGTGACGAAAGTTTAGAGAGAACAATAATGAAGGGGTATAAGCGAGGAAGAGGAAGGCCAAAGAGAAGATGGGTGCAGGATGTGGCGGATGATCTCCAGATGGGTGCATCTGAAGCGGGACATCTTGCTTATGATCGAGAGGTTTTCCGGAAGTTTGTTATGGGAGCGAGGTTCTGCAAAGAACGTGCTACTGAATGAATGAATGAATGTCAAGAATCAAATTTCAACACAGATTCGTTACTACATAAATATACAAGCCATTAGTATTCTCGCCGATATGTTACCACATAAACATACAGGCCATTAATATTCTCACAGATATACTACCAGATAAATATACAAGCCATTAGTATTTACCCCGATATGTTCCATCCATCATGTGCCATGCCGGTAAGCGTGGGCGGTCATGTTCTGCCATCTCACTCGATCGCCAGAGTCGTGGATCAGCTCCGTGTTTCTGTCTCGACCATGCCACAATGCCAAGCCATCCAGGTACTTGCTTCTAGGTCTTCCCCTTGGTCTGTTCCCCTCGATCTTACCAGTTGTCACCAAATTCTCCAATCCATTTCTTCTCATAACATGCCCAAAAAATTGTGACTGTCTACTAATTTCTCTAATCAATTTACGATCTTCATTTGTTTCTTGAAGGACTTGTTCATTGGTCTTTCTGGCTGTCCATGGTATTCTTTGCATTTTCCTCAGAAACCACATCTCTACAGCCATCAGATGTTTTTCAGCCTGACTGCTCATTATTCACGCTTCACATCCATATAAAAGTACAGGTTCAATGTAGCATCTCAACACTCTTTTTCTCGTTTCAATTGACATCTTTTTATTGGTCAATATGTTTTTCATCTTGCTAAAGGCTACTTTTGCCATGGCGATTCTTGTTCTAATCTCTTCAAGGCATCTCCCATCAGATGTTATTACTGTTCCGAGATAATTGTACCTGCTCACTTGTTGAAGAATATTCCCATTTACTTGTATATTACATTGTGGTATTTCGTCCTTCCTAGTGACGACCATAATCTGTGTCTTTTTACAATTTAATACTAACCCTAGTTGTTCACTGTGTGTAACAATCACATCTACTAAATTGTGCAGGTCCTGTTCATTGTCTGCAATCAAGACTGTATCATCTGCATATCTAATGTTATTGATGCATCGTCCCCCAATGTTGATTCCTTCCATATCTTCAATATTTCTGAAAATACTTTCACTGTACAGGGAAAACAGATCTGGAGACATTACACATCCCTGTCTCACACCCCTTTTAATAGGCTGATATTGGCTTACTTCATTATCAACTCTTATGGCAGCTTGTTGTTTCCAATATATGTTTTTTACAAGTCTAAGATCTTTTCCATCAATTTGTAGATCTTCAAGCTCCTTATCATGTTGACATGTCTCACTTTATCAAAAGCCTTTGTGTAGTCAATAAAGCAAAGGTGTAGATCTTTGTTTACTTCTATAGAACGTTCGATTATGTTTCTCAGTATATACACAGCATTTACTGTACCCTTGCCTTCCACAAACCCACATTGTTCTTCTCCTATTTCAGATTGTATTTTCCTCCTAACTCTTTGCATGATAATTCTTAGCAAAATCTTCGTGATGTGACTCATTATACTAATTGTTCGATGTTGATCACATTCCAAGGCTCCTGGTTTCTTTGGGATTGCAATAAATACCACATAAATATACAAGCCATTAGTATTCTCGCCAATATGTTACCATATAAATATTCAAGCCATTAGTATTCTCAACGATATGTTACCATATAAATATTCAAGCCATTAGTATTCTCAACGATATGTTACCATATAAATATTCAAGCCATTAGTATTCTCAACGATATGTTACCATATAAATATTCAAGCCATTAGTATTCTCAACGATATGTTACCATATAAATATTCAAGCCATTAGTATTCTCAACGATATGTTACCATGTAAATATACAAGCCATTAGTATTCTCAACGATATGTTACCATATAAATATGCATGAATTCACGCCGGTTCTGTGGCGAAGGAGAAGATTTTACGAGCTCAATTTGTAAACCCGCATACAGCGTTCGAAAATCAGCTGCGGGTGATTTGGAAACAGGCCGCCTTGCTTTGATTTTCATACAATGGTATGAGTGCCGGTCGTTAAGAAAGCAATGGCAAACTACCGAACGTAAATCTGCCAAGAAATCACAAACGATCACAATACAGAATGTTAGGGTTGACTGAGACGTCGTGTAAGGGATTTGCAATTAACATTATTTTGTTTTTTCTCAGCATTCACACAGTTGTTGTTCTACCGTGTTTCCCCGAAAATAAGATCAGGTCTTATATTAATGTTAGCTTAATAAATGCACTAAGGCTTATTTTCGGGAGATGTCTTATATGTTGTTGTTGGTTTTTTTTCATGTACAAACGTCTACATTTATTCAAATACAGTCATGTCATCTTCTTCTGGAACATCGTCATAACGCTCCAAAATCAGATGCACATCAGTGGCGATTGTACTCCGACTGGCCATTCGGCAACAAATCTGTCATTCTAGCTGACCATCTTAACTAGGGCTTATTTTAGAGTAGGTTTCATATTACACGCATCCTGAAAAATCGTGCTAAAGTTTATTATACGGTTAGGTCTTATTTTCGGGGAAACGCGTTATCTCTTCCAAACCATAAAACCGTTTTAATTACTTTAGTTTTTGTAGAGCAAAAAACTTACCTTGCAAAAACGCAATTTCTGATTAGTATATTTAGAGTTAACGACCTAGAACATATCACATACTACAACTCACGAAGGAATAAATATATAGTAGAGCCTGGTAACACATAGTGATAGTTTAAAGGATAATTATCATGGTGTTCCATGTCGTTAGGCGTGGGTGGTCATGTTTCGCCATCTCACACATTCACCAGTCGTGGATCAGCTCTGTGTTCTTGTCTCCATCACGCCATGTTGCTAAGACTTCAAGATATTTACTTCTCTGCCTTCCCCCTGAAACCTTACCCTCAATCCTGCCTTACCCCCACAAAGTTCCCTAGTTTATAGCTTCTCAAAACGTGGTCAAAATAATGTTTACTATCTACGTCTAATTATCCAATCAGTCTACGGTCTTCATCTGCCTCCTAAAGGACCTCCTCATTGGTTGTTCTGTCTGCCCATGGCACCCTCAGCATATTCCCCAGAAACCACATTGCCACTGTCACCAGATTGCCACCCACCTAGTCTGCTCATTGTCCACGTCTCATATCAATACAAAAGTACAGGTTATGTGTAACACTTCAACACACTTTTTCTCTTTGCAATTGACATCATTTTATAGGTCATTATGTTTTCCATCTTGCAAAAGGCTACCTTCGCCATAGCGATTCCTGTTCTAATCTCTTCAAGGCAGTTCCTAGCAGATGGTATGACTGTTTTAAGGTCAATAGACCAAGTATTCACGTTTTAATGTCTTATAACATGAAGATTCCAGAACTGCAGCCATGCATACACAGCGTAAGGAAAGATGGGGAAAGATATAATACTTAGCATATCTAGCAGCCAGATCTATCTATGTTGCATATAGACAGGGAGCTTATATATCAGCTCTAATCTGATATGTTAGAAAATCATTTATTGAGGGAAACCACATTCCGTATGAACTAGAAAAAAAAACGCATAGTATTACAGTTCAGTTGAGTTGAGTTGAGTTGAACTAAGAACCGATATCACAGCACTTACACGCACTCTGTTCACTCAACAGCCAGAGAAGAGTCAACTGTCATTTGATTGAAAGTTCTCCGGTCTTTCCTGTCAATTTTGAGATTCGTCCAGAGCCCCTGCCGAACCCCTGCAATAATGTTCTCTCCACATACAGGTTCTCAGTCTGCTCCACCGCTTTCTCCACCTGGTCCCACAGAGACGTACATTCCTTGCCAGCCTTTCAGCCTGTTCATTGGCCCGCACTTCCGTATGACCAGGGCAGAAAATACACACATTTCTTACAATCTGTGACCTCTGAAGGGAGGCAAGCCATTCTACACGAACCATTCTTTTCTCCACCTCACTAAGGATACTCTGTGAGTCCGCAATGAATACACTGTGTGTTGCAGCTGTCTCCTCCAAAGATTGGAAGACTGCTGTTACTTCTTTCACTTCCATTCTCATTCTGGAGGTTGTAATCTCATATTCTATACTCTCCTTTTTCAAGTATCGTCCATTTTCCTTCACAGTGAAATCCCAGTCACAACATCTGATTCTTACCACTGACCCGTCGGTGTAGATCACTATGTCTCCTTGATGTGTGTTGCCTTGGATAAGTTGTTGCACCTAAAACTCTGTGCGGCCTGCTGCCCATTCTCTGCACTCACGACCCAGTTTTACTATTTACCTTGTGCCAGTCCGACATGTACGGTACTTTTAACTCCTCTTTTCCACGATTAATGCTCTTCATTTCACACACCTGGCTAATATATATTTCTGCCTGTGCCATCCAGGACCTGTCTCTTTTCAGTCTATGACCCTTGACCATTTCCACTTTTTCATGCAGGGAGTAAAGATTCGTAGTATGACTCTTCGCATGCTGTTAAACAAAGAGATGGAGCACATATGGGAATATCCTGAGTGCAGTGATGTCGGTTCTTAACTCAACGCACCTCAACTCAACATGTAGGGAGTGATCCCTGTTTTGTAGCGACTCCCATGTACCATTTTTCTCGAAGGACCCAGTGAATGTCCGAAATAGTTGGTAGTGCAAGGATATGCCTCATGCATATGTGAGGTTTTTTTTGTGGGTTTATAGATAATTACAGAAGCTCCAATGAGTGAAGTTCTATAAAGTATATCTCCCTATAAAAGATACAGGTTAGTAACAGCATCTTTTGTCTAGAGGTATTGATATTTATTCTCGCAGAACCTTTGTAGAGAAACCATTTAGAATTTGGCTCATCGAGTACACCCACTGTGAGAAATTAGACCCAAGTTTAAGTTCAACACAGAATTGTTAGTAGATAATTTCTCTTCTATGTTATATAGAGATCTTGGCAGTTAGCCACAGTAACAAATGAAAGCAGGTCTCTCATATATCTTGTTGACTGTGCTCTGGTCGCCAACCTCATTCTGATCTCTTTAATATTATTTCAAGTGACACAAGACACTTGGACAAATGACCACATTGACAATTGAACCATTGTAGTGAACATAAACAACAACAACTGTACTTTACACTGGTTGAACAAGACATCAACATGAGAAGATCTTGACAACAGTTGGACACACATTCACAAAGGAATGATCACACCAACAGATTAGACAAGTCATACATCATGGAAGATACTTGACAACATCTATACAGGACTTCCACAACCTCAGTAACCAACAACAACAGTAGAGTAACAGTCACCATGAAGATGCTTGACACCAGTTGGACATTTCTTTCTCAACATTGTACAAGACAATCACAGAGACATGTATCTCAAAAACTGTTCTCTTACTACTAATCTTTTATTAATGTCTGATGAGGTCAAGTGAAGACTCAGGCTTCATATATTGCCAAAAATTTACATTTCAATCATAATTTTATATGCAATATAAGTGACAATGATAATGAAAACCCAAACACCTCACTCAATATCCCCCACATGACATCAATCTAAAACAAACCCTCCTCCTTCACATCTCTACTCCATAAGTTATCCTACACCACAAACTCTTAAATCATGCTATCACTTTTCCAACCGTCAAATGAGGGAAACACATGATAAACCTATAGCCGGGGCCAAGTATAGGGAGACACTGTTATACTGATCCGTGTACCTCTGTTATCACCTATGAAGGTGTTGGGAATGTCTCGGGTTTCAGTTTTCCCCATAATGTTTTTCCAGTTCAGGCTATTCCCTACTTTGACAAGTTTACGATATTGACAAACATGTCCTTCCAAAGGGTGAGTAGACTGTTCGCAAAGTTGATAATTGGGATTAGCTTTACTTTTCAGTAGATGAAGATCTAAAAACTAATATGTCCCATCATTCTTCCCTGCCAGTCTATCTCCCACACAAGGTTCTGATGGTACTGAAATCACCACACCTAAGCATTAATAATCCATTTGTGAATTAGCTCTATGTTCTATACTTCTTCTCCATTAGCTTTTCAGCCAGTATTAAGCTGGAATACTCCTCAAGATATGGTTTTGAGGAGAAGTATGGTAATCTCCAGGTACACATTGATGTCCACTCTTGGCCAGTAGAGGCATGCTGAAAACCAGGTGATCTCTCACTTCCTACGGTTTCTTCTTGAATTTCTCTTGAAGAGATAGCCCGGAACATTTACAAAAAAATGGAGAGTATCCCTGTCTTACGCCTTTGATAAAGACTTTTCTTCAGTGCCATCTGTATAGGCCAGAATTAGTGAATTCAGGCTGAATATTTTCACCCTGTAGTGATGTGGTACTATTGGAGTCTCATTTTAAAGCTGGATTTGAAGACTAGAGCTCAGGACTTCCCTGGAGTTGTCCTGGTAATTGAAGGCCTCCCCATCTTCCTCATTCTCTGAAGTGCAGATGACTACATCTTAGAGAATGCTTTCGGGCAAGTTTTACCACTGCATCTTGAACACGTCTTTACGGGATGGAATCAATGCTTCGACTCGCGGGCTAATTATGTATTAGATAGCGTTACTCGCCCAAGGGTCAACCAATCAAATGGAGTCCCCACCTCTCATCTACCCTCTCTCGATCTAGAATCTACGATTCTATTTTTAATTAGGGTATTAAGACGACTTACGTTGGTTAACTACCGAGTATTGAGAAATGTAAATGGACTGGAGATGTTAACGTCTGAAACATTATGTTACAGCATATAATTGTTATGTCTTTGTGCACCCCGGGATCAACCGCATGGTTGCATTCTGTATGAGCTCCAACCTTTCAAGCTGGCGCTGTGATACTGTCAGCAGCCTCAAACCATACATTGTATTATATTGCCAAGACAGATACAACCCATGCATATACACATATATAACAAACACATGAAATGTGAATTTGAGGTGAACGCATGTTTTGGAATGTAAAAACACAGAATAAATAATATTAGATAATTCCTAGGCAAATTCAGGAATCATTCAAATAATCAATCCATCAATCAATTAAATGTTTCTATTAGAAAGGCTGGCTGCAATGTCCCTTGTCTCCTCGGTTCAGTTGGACAACGCGCTATTTGTCCATATATTGATGTTAATTTCGCAACTGTAACCACATTACAAAGAGAATGCATATGAATATACACTGAAGCACATTAAAAACGCACAACTTGAATAATCCAGGGACAGAGTGTGAAAGTTTACATACTTGGAATCTTTAATAATTTTCCAATGAATACATCATCATCATCATCATCATCATCATCATCATCATCATCATCATCATCATCATCATCATCATCATCTTCCACTTCTGCCGTTAAGCGTCGTGCGGAGGAACAATTTGCGCTCCAGCGCCCGGTGGGCGGCATTGGATAGTGTCATTCTGTGTGATTGTACAATGTCTCTGATGTCGTAATCCATTATTCTTCTTGGACGTCCTCTTGGCCTCGTCGCAGTTGATCTTTGATGTAAGCCAGTGATGGTAGTTGATGGTGGTGTCTAACGACATGGCCAAACCACTTGATCTTGTGTCTTTCAATAAATGTGGCACAAAGTGTTGATCCCAGTGTCTGTCTGATAACAGCATTTCTTACTCGGTCTCGGATTGTTAAGTTGGTAGCTCTCCTCAGGCATCTCATCTCGCAGGTGTTTTCTTTTTTTTTTTTTTTTTGCGAAAGTGTGATTTGGATAAGTACAGGTTTGAGATTGGTAGCATAGGGTTAGTGTGAATATGCTGTTTATTATTCGTCGTTTTGCGGACATGGGTATATTTTGATGTTTCAGTAAGGGTGATAGTTGATATGTAAGTGCACTAGCTTTTTGACATCTGATTTAAATTTCTCTGTCTAATCTGCCATCTTCTGTGATCATAATTCCAAGATATTTGAATTCTTTAACTTGTTTCAGAGTCGTGCTATTTATCTGTATACTTAGTGGGCCCGGCGATCTGCTAACTAGCATTACTTCGGTTTTGGCTGTATTTATACTCATATTGTATCTGCTGCACGTTGAACTTAGATTATTAATATGATTTTGTAGTCTGCCTTCAACATGTGTGAAATTAATCCATGCTGATCACTAATTTGTACACTTAAATGTTATGAAATTCGTTGCATTCTGAACATGTAGCGTAGAGAACCACAAGTGCAAACAATACCAACAAAAAAAAAACGTTCATTCACACTATCCTCAGTGTCTGGTATGTTTACCATGTGCTTGCAATAAATCCTGGAAGCAGCTCCGCATGGAACACACAAGTCTCTGAAGGAAATTCCGGGGAATCATGTCTCATTCACGCGTAAGAGCAGATTCAAGCTGTTGCAGACAAGCTGCAGAACCTTGCCTGTAGAGTAAAAGCTCATCCCACAAACATGCTGTATGAGACATGGCTGGTGATAGGGCAGGCCAATCAATCGTCGCAATGTTCTGCTGCTGTAGATATTCTTGCGTAATGCATGTGTTGGTGCAGATGCGCTATTCTGCTGGAGAAGCTGCCAGTCTGGATAATTTGTGAACACAGGAGCAACCAATGCATCCAGAACCTCATCTCGATATGTTACAGCCTTAACATTTTCGCTGAAGACGTGAAGAGGCAAGCGATGGTAAAAAATGAATTCTCCCCAAATGTGAATACAGCCACCTCCAAATCGGTTGTTCTGATGAAATTAGCAATCTGTAAAGCGCTCCCCTCAACATCGTCAAATTCGCACACGTCCATCAGCAAAGGATAGGTTAAATCTGCTCTCTCTCTCTCTCTCTCTCTCTCTCTCTCTCTCTCTCTCTCTCTCTCTCTCTCTCTCTCTCTCTCTCTCTCTCTCTCGCTCCCTCTCTCTCTGTATGTGTGTATTCGTGTGTGTATGTGTGTGTGTGTGTTCGTGTGTGTGTGTGCGTGTGTGTGTGTTCGTGTGTGTGTGTGCGTGTGTGTGTGTATGTGTGTGTATGTGTGTGTGTGTGTGAATAGGACTGCATTCCACTGCAGTTTTGTCCATCGGACATATTGCTCTGCCCATTGCAGGTACTGCTGAGGATGTCTGTAAGTCATGTATGCCCAACGAAAGGTCGTCTTGCAGTAATGCCTGTGTCTCTGAGTCGTCTTAAAAGTGTTATTCGAGAGACTTACCCACGTCTACCCACTATTGCTCTTACTGTTGCTGGGAGAAAACGATTCCTTAGGTGACTCAACACAACATGACGATCTTGGGCAGAGGTAGTAACACATGGTTGGCCACCCCGAAGTCTATCACGGGCACCGCCTGTGGTTCCGTAACGTTCATCGAGGCTTACAGTTGTGCTGTGGTGGCAATTCATTTTTCTGGCAGTGGCCCGAGAGCCCATGCCGGTCTTCGACATACCAATGGCTCGTTGGCGGTCGTTTTCAGATAGTCGTGGCATTTCAAGCACACGTACTGTGTGTTTAGTCTCAACGGCCTTTTTATACCGAGTATACTGCCATAATGCCGGCTTCCTGGCCTAGAGGATAGCGACTTTTCTCCGTAATCTCGTATACTCTCGTAAGTAACTTGACGACGGTGAGAATCAGCAGTGGTTCAAATCGCGTCGGTAACTTACGGGGTATGTGAGCCGGCCGTTCAGAAAGCAATGGCAAACTACTGAGCGTAATCTTGACAAGAAATCAACAATCAGCTGAAAGATGCTGATGTTGACAGCAATGTCCTGTAAAGGATATGCAAACAATACTGCCATAATGCCGGCTCCGTGGCCTAAGTCCGTAATCCCACATGCCGCGTTCGAAACACAGCTGCGGGCGATTCGGCAGCAGACCGCTTTGCGTTGGTTTTGTATGAAAATGGTACGAGTGCCGATTGTTCAGAAAGCATTTAGCAAACTACTGAACGCAAACAGATCACAAGAAATGACAAGATATTACAAACAGCCAAACATACTGGAGTGACTGTTACGTCATGTACAGGATACGCAACCAACTTAACATACCGCCACAACGCCTACACATTTTCAGGGTCATAGCTGTTTGAAATCGTGTTGCACGTATAACAGGCATTGTATTAATGTATTCTGTACACAAAACCGTGTATTGAATCATGCACTTTCCATCACACTAGCCATTCGTTCTCTATCTACCTCATGACAAACACGAAGAATATCCATTCCCACACCTTTTTCCCTCCAGCGTCTAGGCATCTGTATATATCTTCCTCTTCTTCTGTGCTCATCCGGGGAGTTTTTTTTATTTTTTGTTTTTTTGTTGTTGACGTAATTGTGGTGAGCATGTTTACAGCAGAGCTGCTTTCTTGCGCCGTTAGGCCGACATATCCGACTACAGCGGGCATTTGTTGACCGGGTTATCCATCCCGGGTAGTATACATAATAGTGTACGTTTTAAATGCGCTTCAGTATATAAACTGTACTATTCTGAAGGCTTCTGAATTCGCATTTTACTGTCTAAATTACGTTGAACAAATGTAAGGGCGTAAGATGCTTGCTTGCTTGCTTGTCGTTGGCTTGAGCTCCAACGTGAAGTCCTGTATGTCGGATGAAGACATCCCGTTGTCCAACATCAGTGTGATGTCATACAGGACCTGAGGTTTGCGTGAGTATCCGTTGTCCCATGTCTGGCTTATTGGTGTGCAGACTGGTGGTACCTCGCCGTACAGGCAGACACTCTCCGACTTCGGAGGAATCGGCGATCCTACTGACTTTAGCCAGGACCCCGAAGGGACCTGTTGCCCAGGACGCTCGACGAGGACGCGTCAATAGGTCTTGGCCAGTATATAACCCGGCCCTGGTGCCTTGGAAACACCTCTGCGTCCCAGGACGTAAGATAATATAATCGCTGTTACACAAGATTTAGTGACGAAACGGAGCAGCGATAGCTTAGTGACTAGATCCTGCCTTCCAGTCCAGTAGTCAAGGGATCGATCCGTGTCTGGGCTGATTCGAACTTATTTTTAAAATTGACCTCGGCGTCCAGTTGAAAAAGGGTACGAGGCCATTTCTATGGAACTAAAGGCGGCAGGCGTGATACTGACCATATGTCCCAAGAGTGTCGATCGGTCTATGACAACACGGGTCTAGAACTGTATTCCCAATGCGTCTGAACGCATGTAAATATCTTTGTACGTGTACACACGATGTATCATGTTAGAACCACGTGGCTGATGACGGAAGGCCAGTCGAGGGTTGGTCTGGGCAATGTCACGCTGGCCATTTAACATTTAACGTTCCCAGATGAATTACTGGCACCAGTTTTATAAGTCTAGGTCCTCCTTAGAGTACATCTGGTGGGGAAAAGTAGTTCTGTAAACTCAGCTAGCTTAATCCTGGCCAACTAAGGCGGGAAATAGTATGCTAATTTGACTTTTACTTATACAATAAGGTACAGTGGTATCTACATTTTGAGAATATAATTGATTTCATGTCCCTGGATTCTGACTGATTGGTTAAGTAACTTTCCCAGACTGAATTCGTGCAATCAAGTAATAGCCGGAATGAGATAGATAACCCAGCTCAGTTGCAGAGGTTCCCAAACGGTCCAGTCCGAAATACTGGACATATAGCAACAGATGTGCTACATACGTTCAGTGACCCAATGACCGTCGCGAGTGTATATAGTATATTTTAATCTAAAAAGATACATATGGAGATAAGTTCATTATCCTTTGTTTTCTTCTCTTGCACCCACGCAAAACAAACGCATATATATATATATATATATATACTGCTCGTAGAAAAACTAAGAAGTATAAACGGATCCATGGGAATGTCGATATACGAAGCCCATAACCGGGCACTCTCACGAAGTTTATACTTCACCTCGACACCGCAAGGTATAAGAGGAACATGATGAGATGATGAGATGAGATATCCGGTCTCCCTGGCGAAGAGGTTAACGACTTTCTCCGTAATCCCATATATCCAGGTGAAGAGCACAGCTGCGCGAGATTCGGCAGCAGATCGCTTCGCTTTGGTTACTTACGGGATATGTGAACCGATCGCTCAGAAAGTAATGGCAAACTACTGAGCGTAATCTTGCCAAGAACATCCACAAAAGCTGAAAAATGCTGGAGTTGACTGCAACGTCCTGTAAGGGATATTATACATATACAGAGAGAGAGAGAGAGAGAGAGAGAGAGAGAGAGAGAGAGAGAGAGAGAGAGAGAGAGAGAGAGAGAGAGAGAGCATTGTTCAGTTACCTTATTTTACCTTCTCATGTTTCATCATTTCTGTGTCCTGCTATAAATAGGTCTCGTTTCTTCTTGTTGTCCCTCTAGATCAGTGGTTCTCAACAGTGGGAAATTGCCCACCCCCCTTCCGGGGTTAATTTTAGAGTTTCGGGGGGGGGGGGAATTAAGATTATTTCCTACATAGGGGCGGGGGTGGGGGAATTTATAGGGAGGAAATACGAAAGGGAGGAATGTCATTCTGAACTTACGGTGAATGGGTGCATGGGCCAAAATAAGGTTGAGAACCACTGCTCTAGATAATTGAGAAACAACAGTAGACAATAAACTCAATGGAGCACTGCTTGAACTAAACAAGACATTTCAATTCATACAAGAGACAACGTTTCGGGTATAGACATATTTCAAACGAGTGAAAGATTAATTTAGTTTAATTTGGTTTAGTCGACAGATCTTCATCACAGCACACGGTGTAATCCATAAGTGCTCCGTTCTACTCCTAACTAAAGCCTGAGTCCGGAGAATCTCCGCTCAGTGCACGAACTCGTAGCACCGGCGAGGATCTTAAAATGTTTACGCCTTCCTGAGTAAATATTAGTCGCTTTATTTGAATAATACAGGCGGTTTCTCTACAACAAGGATAGCGATTAGTAACTGTGTGTGTATGTATGTATGTGTGTCTGAGTGTGTTTGTGTGTGTGTGTGTGTGTGTGTGTGTGTGTGTGCATGTGTGTGTAGTTTTAAGTAGAGTTTGTTCATACAGTTGTATCGGTGTGTATTTGTTGTTTATGTGCTGATGAAGGCTTTTGTCACAAAGTCCTTAATTGTTACTTGTGAACCTGTTTCACCAAAATTTACCGTCAACTTCTCGTTGGTGGTAGTTCATTCATATGAGTAAATATTATACACGCAAGGGTATGTCAACACTTTCCAATCTGTCTGGTTTCACAGAATCCTGAGATATTAAGGTTTACTATTTTTCTTTTAAATTCATTTCTGGATATTTTCATCAATTTCCATTTAGTGTTTTCTCATTTCATGTTCAGATAGCTAAGGCAATACCTCTTGTCATTAGATACAGTAGCTTGATGGTTGCCTGATAAGACCTGTAGAACATGCTATTCCTAATTCCCGAAGTCAGTTCTTGAACGTCTAATGATGTCGTTTACAATGAATGAAATTCTGAGTTCACGCATTACTTGTTAGAAAGAAGGTTGTTTGTCATTCTTTTCCTTCTTGGTAGTGACTATGTGTGTCGATTACAGTAGCCATTGTCTCTGTGAAGAGATTATCTGCCTACAGACGTGAAACTAGAAACTAAAACCACGAGTTATCAGCTGCTCGTTAGCCCCATCACCACTTGCTATTTTATGTTCACTTTTATGGGGTGTCCTCGTGCGACTAAAAGGGTATTCCACTAAGCCTAAGGGTATACCGTAGGCTAGTAGAGGGAATGTGGTTCCCTTAATTACGTTTTCAATGGGAGATACACATTCCTCGTCACTCAATCGACATCTCTAGAGCAACTTAAAGCTTCACGACCTCTTTTCCATGTAGTAAAAACATGCATATTATATATTATTCGCATTCATTCACATGAAAACTTTACACTTTAGTTATGCTTTGGTTTTGCATATTTGCATACCTGAATTGTATGCCTATTTGTTTCTCTCACATCTCACTCGTGTAGCAGGTCCTTTAGAATGTCCCTCTCATCACAGGGCGCCGGAAAATCGTTCCACTTTTTGCCATTTCTCCCGCCCCATGCACCCTCATGTCCAAAGTGGAAGATGTGGCAAGAAATAGAGAGTTTTTGTAAAGTCATCATTTATGTATTTCTTCTAGAAAAGTATGCATGCCATGAGACAATAATACTACCGATATATAAACTGACAATTATTTATTTGCTTTCATAGAATATGAAGAAAGGCGAAGAAATTAGATGACACACGAGACAATATACAAATTGAAAATGTAGGAGTCTTAACAGGATTCAAACCTATCGCCTCCAACGACGACAGCGCCTCTCTGAATTAATAAGTGCACGTTGACGCATTGCCAAAAAGACATCAAGGGTGTCTTGATGTGTCTGTAAAGACAGTAGATCTTATACTGGCTGTCTCACACTGTAGAAATTAATCAACCGAACAATGAACTGTCGGAAGAGTCGCACAATGTACGAACTGCGTACCTCCAGTGACGACACCCAGGAGTCTCCGAGAAAATTGTATTCGTAAACCGAATAACGTACCTGGAATGGAACCGACAACATTCGGAGCGCAAGGCAGACGGCCTAACCAATTCGCCATGGAGACTCCCTAAAGAGAAAAAGAAGAAATAAGAAGCCGGCTTTAAGCAGAAGAACAGCTTGGGAACCACTGATTTACACTGTTGTAATGTCCGATTAGATCTCCTTGGAGATAACCGCCAACAAAGGCGGGAAATGGGTGCGTTGTCTGAGGCGATTACATACATTACATTAGGCAGTCGTCTTTTTCATGGGATTGCTGGTCCTTCCTGTCAATGGTTTTGTCCGGGGAGATATTAGCTGACAGAAGTGGCGGGGAAGACGAAGTGTTTTTGATTATATTGTTTACTGCCTACTTTCATCACAGTGGGCATCAGGGTTTGTTTGCGTGTATCTGTGTCTATGGGTGTGTCTCTGGGTCTGTCGGTTTGTCTGTGTACCTATCTGTATGTATCTAGGTTTGTCTGTGTGTACGTGTCTATCTGTGTGTATTTATGTCGGCCTGTGTGTGTGTGTGTGTGTGTGTGGGTGTGTGTGTGTGAGTGTGTGTGTGTAAGATATATATAGCAAGATGGTTTAATCAACATAGATCAACGATTTCGAAAGCGACACATGCAGAGTGTATGGCACTCAAGAGTGAATAATGACGAATGTATCTCAAATACTTTTGAAAGGATGCATTCTGACAATCCATCCATCCATCATGTGTCATGCCGGTTAGCGTGGGCGGTCATGTTCTGCCATCTCACTCGATCACCCAAAAATAAAAGGAGAAGTCTGAGATCGGTACGTGGAACCTGTATCAAGAATGGAAATTTGACAACCTCATTTCGGAAGCAAAAAAAAAAAAACAACAACAACAAAACACACACGAATTTAGATATGTTAGGTGTATCAGAAACAAGATGGACAGCTGCTGGTTATATAAGGAGAGACTATTACACATTCATTAACTCGAGAGAAGATCAACACGAGAGAGAAGTGAGCATTTTAGTAAAATGAAATTAAGGGGAAATATTAGTGGATTTTGATCTCATAAAGATAAAATGATACTACTCAAAACTTTCGATATAGTAATTCTACAGAAGTATGCTCCAACAAATGATACTACTCAAACCTTTCGATATAGTAATTCTACAGAAGTATGCTCCAACAACTGATTATAGTGATGAACAGCTAGAAGAATACCATGAAGACCTACAACAAACACTGAAAGATGTAAAATCATCAGAGGTCCTAATTGTCATGGAAGAAATGAACGCAAATGTTGGAAAAACTAAATATAAGCAGATAGTGGAGCAACATGGTATGGGAACCAGAAAAGACAAAGAAGATCGACTGATGCAGTTTTGTGAAGAAATACATGTTATTATGTGTTACACATTTTCCCAACATAACCATATGTAACTGTATACGTGGAAAATCCCAGGAGATAGAAAGAGAAACTGGCCACATTAAATAGACTTTAAAATAATCTTTAAAATGCCACAACATACCCTGCTGCTTATACCAACTCTGTCCACAATCCTGCTATTTTAAAATCACAAATAAAACTTAAAAACACAGGAATAAGGACATCAAAGACACCCCAAATAGATACATCATATTGACGCAGCCAGACATTAGTCAACTATACCTGGTCGAAGTAAAATATAAATACAATAGTCGTCGAAAGCATGGAACAATATCGACAAGAAAATCCTGAGGAGAAAATTAGTACACAATGGGAATTTGTAATATACAGATTGCAAAATACCAACTCACAGTGAAATAAACTAAGAAAATGTTATTGTGGATAACCAATAAAATCTTGAGCAAAGAGCTCTCCAAAATGTACATTAATAGACAGAGAAATACGACACATTTGCAGTGTTGCCAAAGCATAGTGGTTGCAGGAAAATATTCAAAAAAAAAAAGATGATCTGGAAATAAAACACAACTCGAAAGGATTACATGCAAATATAAAAACATTTAGAAAGAAGAAAAATAATATAACAAGAAATGGCTGTATCTGAGGAAACAAAAATTGAGAAATCATAGTTTATAATACCGATATAATTAAAAGATGGACAGAATACACAGAAGATTTATTATGGGACAGCAGGGTCAATAAACCAACATTGTATAATATTCAAGATGGACCAAACATATTAAAGGTTGAAGTAGAGAAGGCTTTTAAAAAAGATGAAACAAGGAAACGCTGCAGGCCCTGACAAGATAACAACGGAGATGATAAAATCCTTATCCAGCTTTGGCATTGATACTATAAGATAATTATGTATCGATATATAAAATACTGGGTACATCCCCAAGGATTAGAAAACACCCATTTTCATCACACTGCTCAAGAAGCTTACAGTTGTTGATTGTGGGGATTACAGAACTATTAGCTTAATGAGCAATATAACTAAGATACTCCTCAATGTCATAGGAGAAAGAATTCAAAATAAAATAGACGAGGAAGTAGCTGAAGAACAATGTGGGTTCCGCAAAAAAAAAAAAAAAAAGCGGTACCAGAGAAGCAATATTCTGTTTGATGATGTTAACTGAAACTGTAAACAAGGTTAGAAGAATATATGTCTATGTTTTGTAGACTACAAAAAAGCTTTTGATAGAGTACAACATGGATTAATTATATATCTTCAAGATACAGGAGTAGACGGAAAGGACGTAATTTATTAGTGGCGTGACTTAGACACGAAAATAATTATTCGTCGCCCATGGAGACAAAACTATGAGTACGATAGTGATGCGTGTCGTCTCCAAGCCTCTTCAGCTTATACACAAGAATGTTTAAACAAGTCGAACTGCCTGGAATTGGTATAACATCAATGGAAGAATCAAAAACAATCTGATGATACAACGTCACTGGCAGAAAGGGAGCAAGAGTTACAAAAACTACTGGAGCAAGTAAACATAGTACAGAATGTGGCTTAGATATTGACATCAAAATAAAAAGAAAACTGATAATTAGCAGTGGAAAGGATATTTCAACCATGAACATCACAGTAAACGGCTAGGGCTAGATACTAGAAAACGAAACACATTTCGCCTATCTATCTTTTTCTTTTTTTCATATCGTTTACAGGACATCACTGTCAACATCAGCATCTTTCAGCTGATTGTTGATTTCTTGGCAAGATAACGCTCAGTAGTTTGCCATTGCTTTCTGAGCGGCCAGTTCACATACCCCTAAGTTACCGATGCGATTCGAACCACTGCTGATTCTCACCGTCATCACGTTACCTACGAGAGTATACTAGATTACGGAGAAAAGTCATAACCTCTAAGTCACGAAGCCGGCCTATCTATCTTGGACATGTTATTTCAGATGATGGCAGAAGTGAAACAGAAATCAAAAAGATAATATGATTTGCAAAAGATGCTTTCTATTTCAAACATGTTTTCAACAACATGATATCATTATTAACATCTGAAGAGATTAACCACGCATTAAAAATGAGAATTATCAAATGTTATGTATGTTCAACACTACTATATCACGACGAAGCCTGGACATTGAACAAGCAACTAGAAAGTCGAATAGAAGCCCTGAGAGATGTGGATATAGAGAAGATTATGTCGTTTTCTATGGAAAAAAAAAATCAATCAAATACAGCGATTCTAGGGAGAGAAAAGAAACTGGGATTGAAAAAAGAGTTGATCAAAGAAATAAAAAAGAGGCAAGTAAAATATTTCTGCCACTTTAAGACATAACACTTAAAACACCATACTGGAGAGTAGTGTTGAAGGCAAGCGAGCAAGAGGTAGACAATATTACAAGTGGGAAGATAACATCAAGAGATGGACGAATAGTAATCTGACAGAATGTACAGTCAGGGTGAGAGACAGTGTTGGAGATCGATTGGAGCCAACTTTCCTTGTGGCGACGGCATCTGATTAATTGATTGATAGATAAACGGGTCTCCGGGTCTATCGTTATGTCTTACGCCTGTCTTTTTATAAATATGTGTGTCTCAGGATCTGTCTGCATGTCTCGGGGTCTGTCTGTGTGTCTCTTAGTCTGTCTGTTTATGCATCTACCTGTGTGTCTGGGACTGTCAGTGTGTCTATGTTTGTACTGTGGTCTCTAGGACTATGTGGAGTATTGTTTGGGCCTCTTAGAAGGAGAAGGAGGAAGCAGAGATTAGAGGACGCACTAGACAACATAAAATTTGAAAGCTATAGTTACCGGCCGGGATTCGAACCTATAACCTCCTAATAACGATAGCGCCTCGCTGCAGGAGCAAGTGTACTTCGACGCATGACCGACTAGACACTCCAAAAACAGTGTCATCATGAGCCATGTCTATCATACAGATGAACCTACAAGCTTTCAAGTTTTATGTTGTCTAGCGCGTTCTCAATAAGAAAGAGACAAACAGCTTTCTTTAGTCGTGTGATGAGAAGAGGGGCATTGGACAACATCGTGACAACTGGAAAGATCGAGGTGGAAAGAGGCAGAGGCAGACCACGAGAAATGATGCTGGGTGGATTGGGACGGTGGCAAAAAGGAATATCATCAGCAGAGTTGATCCAGAAAACCAAAGACCGAGATCTATGGATAGTCATGAACGCCTTCACCAGCCGGAATGGCACTTTATGATGATAAACCCGGCTAATGATAGTGTCATCACTATCAGACGCAGAGGTCATCCAAAAGACACAACTATTATACAGATATATGCACAACATAAGCAGCAGAGGAGGACAAAATTGAACATTTCTACCTAAAACGTTAGATACGATTGGTCATAATGACATAACAATAGATTAGACAATAATGGGGGATTTTAATGCAAACGTAGTCACAAGAAGAGCTGAAAATGAGAGATTCCTTCTAAGAAAATATGGATTAGGAAACATAAATTATGTAGGTGACAAATTAATTGAATTTTGCACAGAAACCAACACATTTTTTAAACCACACCCAAGAAGACTCTTCACATGGAAGTCTCCGGAAAGTACTACCAAAAAAAAAAACCCAGACATATTATATTTTAATCCAAAGAAGATGGAGATCAGGCATAACATCAGCAAACACCCTATAAAGTGCAGACTGTGATACAGATAATCAGTTATTAGGAGCAGATCTGAAAGTAAACCACAAAACAACAAGGGAACTGAAACAGAAAGGAGGAGAAACCGATAACAATAAGAAAGAAGACACAAAAGGACAAAAACCACTATATACAAGATTGTTGTGTCAGAATAGAGCAATATCATAAGAATGGAAGAGATTACGAAATATTCAAAGTAATGATTTATTGACAAGAAGTGTTTAACCTTAATTAAATGTTATCTGTGACAAGTTGGGAAATACCCTAAGTGTATCTAGAAAAATCCTAGAAAGATGGAATGAATAATGCAGTGGAATGTATGATAAGAATGGCTGTGAGATTATGAATGTTATAAATGAACCAATGACACCATAGAGAGAACCTGAACCCTTATTAGATGACATTGTATGGGTTACACAGAATCCGAAGAATGGTAAATAGCCTGGATGTGATGAGATATCACCTGAACTAATTAAAGCGAGAGGAGAAGAAAGCATACAAATCTATCACGCATTATGTAAAAAGATATGGAAATATGGTATATGGCCTAAAGATTGGAAGAGAACTATCTTCATTCCAATACCAAAAAAGGGCAACCTGAAATTATGCACCAACTATAGAACGTTTGCCCTGATCAGTCATGCAAGTAACATTCTATTAACGATCATAACGGGAAGACTCCGTAAGAAAATGGAAGAAGAGATTAACGTAGTTCAAGCTGGATTTAGACAAGGAAGAGGATCAAGAGATCACATACTCGACATGCGTTTAGTAATAGAGACGTGTAGAGAATTTAATGTAAACCTATTGTCATGTTTTGTGGGAAATCATGAGGACAATGGGCTTCCCATCACATACAGAATAACTCATATAAATGCTATATCCAACAAGCAGTAGTTAGAATAAACGGCGAGAGACATTAGATTGGTTTGACATCAAGCAAGGATTCCGTCAAGGCTGTGTGCTGTCTCCCTAGTTGTTTAACCTGTACGCTGGCCCTGTCTCTGCCCAGGGCCAGGTTGGCGAAAGACTTACAGTTGGCAGTAAATAGGGTGGCAGAGTGGTGCAGGGACGCAGAGGCCATTATACACCCAGATAAGGCATCGGTTGTGTGGTACTCCCTGGATAACCGGATCGTCAAGGCAGATGTCCCAGGTATTATGTTGAATGGGTGTCCTCTTAGTCAGAGAGTAAACTGAAGTACTTGGGTATCACCTTTGACAGGTGTTTGTCTTTAAAGGATCATGTGGAGGCTTTGATAGTGAAGACTGGCAGGGGACTTAATGCATTGAGGGCTTTGGCAGCAACCGTGGTAGACCAGAGGATGCTTTACAGGCTCTTTCAGCAATTAATAATTTCTGTCATTGAGTATGGTTTTGGGCTGCTGACAGTATCAAAGAGCCAGCTTGAAAGGTTGGAGCGCATACAGAATGCCGTCATGCGGTTAATCCTGGGATGCACAAAGAACACACCAATTATCTGCATGAGGCATATGCTAGCGCTACCAACAAGACGGATAAGCATAAGGTCCTTCAGGCGAAATGGTACCTGAGAGTTGCTGCAGATAGGAATCACCCGCTGCACGCAGCCATAGATGTGGTCAAGGGTCATAGACTAAGACGAGACAGATCCTGGATGACACAGGCAGAACTTTCTTTACGTCAGGTGTGTGATCAATCGTGGAAGAGAGTGGGTTGGAGTTCCGGAAGACATGACAGACTGGCACAATGTAATAATAACAATGGGCCGTGAGCGCAGAGAATGGGCAGCGGGCCACACTGAGTTTGAAGTGCAAAAGCTGATCCAGAGTAACACACATCAAGGTGACATAGTCATCTACACCGATGGGTTAGTGGTGAGAAACAAACGTAGTGGTTGGCGCTTTATTGCAAAGGTTAATGGACGAGTCTTAAAAAAAGGAGAGTCTGACATATGAGACTACGACCTCCAGCATGACAATGAAGGTTGAAGCAGTAACAGCCGCATTCCGTTGGCTAGGGGAGACTACTGCAATACACGTTGTATTCATTACGGAGTCAAAGGGTATGCTTAGTAAGGTGGAGAACGGGATGTTTCGTGTGAAATGGCTCTCGTCGCTTCAGAGGACACAGATTGTGAGAATTGTATGGATATTTTGCCCTCTTGTTGCGGGGGTGCGGGGGAATGAACAGGCTGATAGGCTAGTAGCGAATGCAACTCTTGGTGGTAGATTGCCTATGAACAAGGGGAAGGTGGTCGCGCGCTTGTGGGACCAGGTGGAGAAGGCGGAGGAACAGACTGAGAACCCACATGTAGAAATAATGAGATTGCGGGGGATTGGCAGGGGCTCTGGTAGAAACTAAAAACTGAAAGGGAAGACCAGGAGAACTTTTAATCAGATAGCGGTGATAACGATTAGTAGTATGACTCTTTGCTGGCTGTTGAACAAGGGGACGGAGCACGTATGTGAATGTCCTAAATGCAGTGATATCGGTTCTTATCTCAACTCACCTCAACTTAACCTGTACGCTGAAAATATAATGAGAAATGCCAGAGATGATATAACCAATGAGCAATCAATCAATCAATCATGTGCCTTGCCGGAAAGCGTGGACGGTCATGACTCGCCATTTCACTCGATCACTGGTGATCGAATGAGCAATATGATACCCTAAATATTAGTGGTCATGAAATAACAGAGATTCTATATGCTGATGATACAGTATTACTATCCATATCACAGAATGGTATGGAAAAACTAATAACGTCAACCCAAAAGAATAGTCTCCGTGGCTTAATGCTTGCGAACGCGATTCGTGAGCCGGGCACAAGGCGTTCGAAGCTCAGCTGCGACCGATTTGTGCAGCAGACCGTGTAGCGTTATGTTATAACGTGCTGGTATGGGAGCCGGTCGTTCAGAAAGCAATGGCAAACTACTGAGCGTATCACTTGCCCAGTATATCAACAGCAGCTGAAAATTGCTGGTGTTGACTGCAACGTCCCGTAAGGGATACGCAACAATTATATATATAAAAAGAATAGTGAAAATAACAACATATCTTAACTATTCTTAACGTAGCCAAAGCAAAGATAATGCATACAGATAAAACTAATATGGAGAAAGAAATATACAGTCAAACCTCGGTTGTCGTCCATAATCCTTCCGAAAACAATCGGCGAAATCTGAAACCGACGAAAACCGAGGCAGTTATCTCCACATGAATCAATGTACATCCAATTAATTCGTTCTAGACACTCCAAAATACGTACCAAAAACAAAATTTATAGAGAATATATATATATATATATATATATATATATATATATATATATATATATATATATATATATATATATATATATATATATATATATATATATATAGTTTAATACTATCTTTCGGCCCCAAACTTGTACGAACTCGCACCTTCGCCGTGCTCAGAAGCACTGTGTATGCCAATGCGCCTGTTGAATTTGTCAAACCATCCTCTACTGGCCTTAAATCACTAAATATTCTAGCACTCTTAATGAGACCGGCATACAGCAGTCTGGCCTTTTCACATACGATTGCCCCCGAAACAGAATCGCTATCTCACTGCTTTTGATTTATCCAAATTAATAATAACTATTGGATATCTTCAATTGTTTGCGATCTCTGTTTCGTAAGCACATTCACGCCTTTCGCTACATTAGCCTCCTTTGTTTCTTTCTTTTTCGCCACAATGGAACTTATCGTGGACGGCGAATTCCTGTACATGCGGCCGATTTCAACAAATCCACACGCAAACTTCAGTCTCTTACTACTTTCAACAGTATGTACGGACTATGCTTGAGTTTAAGCAAGCGAACAAAAAAGAAAAGAAAGAAAAAAAAAGCATTCTTAATGCAGATTTCGTATTTTATTATCAGCAAGTGATGCCCACACAACGAAAAACAACGCCAAACTGAGCGGAAAAAAACTCGTGGGTCCCTTTGTTTCAGTTCCGTTATCAGTTATCAGTTGGGGTATCTTCATTGCACTCCGGACATGTCCATAGGTGCTCAGATCCTCCCCCCAGCATATGCATCAGCGTCCGGTGGCTAATAGTGCCAGTTCTGTGTTGGTTGACGAGGCGCTTTGTTTTCCCGATGTACCTGTCGCGTCTGGCTGTGCCGATTCTTACTCCCAGGGCTTTCATCCTGGACAGCGATGTGGAATCACTGACGTCAAAATCCTCTGTTCTCGCCATATCTTTAAGGACGCTAATAACATCGGCACGATCCATGGGCTGGCCATCTACAGGGGGTGCAAAGCCAGCCAGTTTGTCAGCTCGTTCATTTCCCTCGACTCCCGCATGTCCCGGGACGAAGATGAAGGTGACTTTACGGACAACAGACTTCCGCAGCGATTCAGTCCACTGTCTACGTACAGATCCAGCTTCGACCTTCTGAATCATGCTCATTGAATCACTTAGTACACACACATTGGTATAATGCTGTGATGCCAGCCATATGAAAACCTGTGTAACTGCCATCACCTCCATCGTCATGCTGCTCGTGGTCATAGAGTGGGCACCACTGGATTCTTGAACGGTACGGCCCGCTGAACGGTCTGTAAATGCCCACGCACTTCTCTGCTGCTTTACAACAGATCCATCTGTATAGATGAGCACTTCGGAGCTATCTGAGTGTTCATAGATGAGCGCGTTAACCTCTGCATTGACAGCGGCAGGGTTCTGCTCTCTGCACCGTCTGTCGAGTGTGATAATGCAGGAGAAAGTGCACTTAAAAGCTGGAGGCACCGGCACCCATTCCTTGCCGGGGTTGATACTGGTAAGACTGCAGACCTGTCTGACGACATCTTCCGCCCGACCCATCCATGATTTGCCCCTCTTTAGCCTGTCACCCTTTTCTCTGAATATAGCGTCATGCAGAGGGTGCTGCTCATCTGCACTTATTTTTAAGTATGCACGAGCTCTCCAGTCTTGATCCTGTGTTCCATTGTCGGGAAGTCAAGGAGGTATCTCATTGCTACACAGCTGGTGTCTCTCATGCATCCCAAAATGATGCGCATGGCTTCGTTTTGTACCTTTTCAAGTCTTCCGGCTGACAGTGAGGATGGCCAGGGCATACTCGATGGGTGAAAGCAGGGTCCCTTTGTTTTCGCAAACTTAGCAGCGAGGTCATGTGGGCATGTCGACGAAATCCGATGCATCCGACGAAAACCGAGACCAATTTTTCGCTAAAAAATCGGCGAAAACCGAAACCGACGAAAACCGAAGGCAACGAAAACCGAGATTTGACTGTATGTTAATGGGATGGGGGGGGGGGGGGGGGGGGGGTTGGAGTTGGTGGAACATTTCGAATATCTTAGATCATTAATTACCAACAATGGTTTTACACTGAAAGAAATTAAAAGAAGAACATGTATTGCTCTTGGAAAACTAAAACAACTGACACATTTATGGCGTGGGACAGGTAGACCTACAAACATTAGATTTTTAAGAGCATGCTTCTTTCCCATCGCAACATACACCTGTGAGACCTGGACACTTACTAAACAAGCTGAACAGCGCATAAATGCCTTGAATGTAGATGTTATAGGCGGGTTCTAAGAATATCTTGCATACAGAAAAGAACAAATGCATCCATACAAAAAGATCTGAATATTGAAGAAAAGTTGGCTAATAAAGACGATAAAACAAAGAAATCTGAAATTTTGTGGACGTTTGGAATGTCCTGAAAGTTAGGAGCGGACAATAATGGAGGGGTATTTAGATTAGTGTTTCGGAGATGCAACCTAACAACTAAATGTCATGGCAGGTCAGACCAGGTCCTAAGCCTTGGCAACCACATGTATATGATAAAGGCTCCGAAAGGTGGACAGTTAATACATGTATATATGCGTGTCCATGCAGTGCTGTGCGGTAGATTTTCTCACAATGATGCACGTCTTCGAAATGCCTCCCCTTAATGCTGCAAGTCTTCGAAATGCCGCCCCTACTTCGCTGCTTATGCCGCCTCTTAACGTTACCGCATGATGCGGCCGCCTCACTGTATCATATGACGACACGGCCCTGTGTGCATGTGTGTGAAAGGTAAACTTGTTTTTATAACAAAGAGACCACCAATTTCGCAACAACACGTGCACACAACAAGCAACATAACGACATGCACATAACTCGCAAGAGAAATGCAGCGTGCCATCGAACTATTTTAACAAATAAAGAACAAAATCGCCCATTAAACAAAGTTAAACAATCTCCATTCGTTCAACATCATCACATCGAATGGCACCAGATCCCTCTTCATATCCACCATTTAGCAGATCGCGCTGATATCATCACTACATGTAGACAATCCATGTTACATGTGGGTGTATGGCCGCATCGTTTCCTGACAGATCCGAGCAATTCTATACAATAATTAGTTCAATAATTGAATGATTTTTATCTCCAGGAAACGCTTCCGCTGTTATTCACGAGGAAAGAAAATGGACTCCGTAGCAAATTAATCACGTGGCAGTTTATTTTCTATCCCAGAAGCCACTACCGGAAGTCGATTATGTATTGAGAAAACCAGGTTTATTCAGTGGCACATCCGGTGAAAGTATTAAACGCGGCGTGCCTACGAAATTTATTTCGTCCGTATTTCCGTGACATTTAAGATGTAAGCAGACGTCGGCTGACGTACCCAAAAGGTCTCGGTGTATTGTAATGAAATGAAACCTAAACACACAACAACAAAATAGTGCAATGGACATTTGTTGCTAGACCCATATTTGTGTAGATCAACAGACACTCGTGGGTTATGTGGTAAATATCCCACCGACCACCTATACTTCCCTCGTACCCATTTTAGCCAGGGTAGAAATGGAGCCAGGTCAAGGTTCAACATTTGCATGTATCTCAATGTAGATCGAATTCCTGACCATGGAGATGGTCAGCGGGCGTCTAGCCGCTACTCTACCAGGGCTTAAATATGATGCTGACCTATATAGCAGAACATATAACTTCCCATGAAATGTGAGATTTCCTGGCCTCGTCCCCTCCACTCCCACCCCCGAACCAATTAATAAATAACTAAACAACACATTTGTTTGGGAGCCGCGCTAGTTCAGTGGCCAGCAAGCTTATCTTCCGGTCTCGAGGTCATGTATTCGAAACGTCTTTGAGGCGTTGCAAATTTGTAAACATGTGACTGGATCAAGGTCTCATAATTTAAATAAACACCAAATAATTATGGTAATGTATTCCCTGTAAGCATCAAGGCGTGCAGCAAACTATATATATATATATATATCGGGAGTCCGTAAAGTCTGGACACGTAGGATATTTCAGATCCAATACACTTGACTCAACGAATAAGGAGTGAATGAACCACAATTGAAGGCAATGTGGATTTATTGCATCAAGTTCACGAAAATCTTGTGAAACGCATCAACATTTGCATTGCAACATTATTAAAGATGTTATTTGTATAAAAATTTGTATTTTTACCCATGTGTCCAGACTTTACGAACACCCTGTATGTATATATCTATATATATATATATATATATATATATATATATATATATATATATATATATATATATATATATATATATAGTATGTGTGCATATGCTAGGAAGCAACGAAGATGTAATTCTGCAGTTCTGCGACGAATGTTACAAACTCCTTGAACTGCCAGAGTGAATAACACCGATTACCTGGAGCTAGCTAATGAAAGTAGAACATTATTTACAACTATAAGAAAGAGACAAACAGCGTGTTTTGTTCATGTGAAGAAACGTGAGGCATCAGAAAACATCCTGGCCACTGGAAAAATCAGTGGGAAAAGTGACAGTCAGATAGATAGACACAGTGCTGGATGGACTGAGACGGTGGCATGGAGGAATATCATTAGCAGCGACAATCCATAATACCAAAGGCAGATATCTTATCGAGACATGAAAGTCTAGTTAGCAGGGCACATGACGACGATGATACGAAGGGACTTCAAATAAAAACCATCAATGTTTTTTTTTTTTTTATGAATATTTTCTGAAAAAGTAAAGAACAAACTGTATCATTTTTGATGTAGTTACGCCGTGTTCACTGCAAGTCCTCCAGAACCGAATCAATGCTGGGATTCCTGTATATAAAAAAAAAAAATTTCTTCGCCGAATGTATATCCAATTTGAGGTCACTAACTTATTCAGTCATTGGTAGAGATTTGCCCACAAAAGACGAGCAATATCTCCGTCGGGCCTATTCTCGCTGGACGCGAGATCCGCACAGTGGAAGGACGGGAGATTTGCTCTCAACAGACGAGCAATATCTCCTGCGATATCTCCGGTGGGTCTATTCCCGGTGTTCGCGGGATCCGTACAAGTCAGGCGGGGAGTCTGACGGTAGTACACGCTTTACATGGTCCAGAAACTTGTGATTGACAGATGTGCGCCTCCTACGGTACAGGAGCGTACGAGGCCCTCACCTGTGAGACTTGGCTGAACGCCTCTAAGTCGGATTCCATGGGTTCCAGGGTCTGGCCATCACTCGTGGAGGCGAGGTCTCGGAGGTTTGACGCTGAGCCGCCAGCGTTTGCAGCCTACTTCTTCTTCTTCTTCTTCTTCTTCTTCTTCTTCTTCTTCTTCTTCTTCTTCTTCTTCTTCTTCTTCTTCTTCTTGTGATGGAATTTTGGCCACATTCCAACTCACATACTTTTCATTGTCCAGACTGCAAGGTGCCACTCACTCGCTTTGTGTGCCTGGCTAGGTCGTGAACACTCTGTCACAGAAATCACTCATGTTGTTAAACTTTGTTCTCCCCGCATACACTTGCTGGACTGACAGGCATGCGTTGCTATACTGGACCTTCATTCTCCGATGAATTTCACCACTTCTCTGAATTAAAAAATAGCGGATAACAAATTCTGCTCCTCTTTGGTGCATGTCATGAGTAGGGCGGCCAACTTTAAACCGTCCTTATGACGTCACCATGTTCGTCTTACAGTGATGTCACGTGCTAAACTATCTTGTCATCCTTAACAGCACTATTGAAAGATTACAAGACAATAGTATGGTTATTGTAATTTCTAGCACACTTTTAAAGTTTTCATTTGAAACCCACTCGTTATATGTGTGTGCGTGTGTCTGTGCGTGTGTACGTGTGTGTGTGAGTATTGTTTGTGTGTGTGTGTCTGTGCGTGTGTACGTGTGTGTGTGAGTATTGTGTGTGTGTGTGTGTGTGAGAGTATTGTGTGTGTGTGTATGTGTGTCTGTGCGTGTGTACGTGTGTGTGTGAGTATTGTGTGTGTGTGTGTGTGTGTGTGTGTGTGTGCGTCTGTACGTGTGTACGTGTGTGTGTAAGTATTGTGTGTGCGTGTGCGTACTTAAGTACGTGTACAAGCTCGAACAAATTTCTTGTAATTCTCGCCACTCCTCCCGCACTCCCCAACCATCTATTTTGATCCTGCCCCATTCACCTGATCCTCGTTGACCCAATGATTACGATTCGTGTCCTGAAATAATTAAGATGCTTGTACACGTACTTGATCCTAATATCCACCATTTTTATTGTAAATGCCACCAGAATGTAAATTAGCAAAGCAATTCCTTATCGTTTTCTCAGCTTTTGATGCAGGAATTGAGGAACATCCAAACGGTATAAGTTAATGAATATTTAATGCGAAACTCTTAAAGATGTTTGCTGCTTGACTTCTCCTTTCTTTATTACGCAAGTTAATGGCTTAAAACTGGTTTTAGGAATAGAATTCTGTGTTGACAGTAATCATTTACGAGCATTATGTTTGCTTAAGTAATGGAGACAGTGTTCGCGAAAACATTGTTTTTGTATGGGGCGGGGGAAAAGGGGAGGGGTGAAGAACAAGGGTTAGAATTATATTGTAAGATGACAGAGACTATAATCATCACTATAGGAATAAACAAAGAACTACATCTTTTCTTTATTGACTACACAAAGGCTGTTAATAAAGTAAGGCATGTCTACACACTGAAGATGCTTGCAAATCTACAAATTGACGTGGTTGAGAAAATAACACACAGCTGATCCATGATTTTAGTGATCGTGTGAAATGGCCAAATATGACCGCCGAATCGGCATGGCACATAATGATGATGAAGGAATAAATGACCATTGTATCATATGAGTGTGGTGACATGCTATTGTAAGAAAACATATCGTTGACTTACTTTTCGTTCCTTTTTCGACGGGACTGTGTCACACTAAGCTATACACCACTGCCATAGATACTGCTAGTGGCTTTCCTTGTGACTCTCTCTCTCTCTCTCTCTCTCTCTGTGCGTGTGCGCGCGCGCGTGTGTGTGTGTGTGCGTGCATGCGTGCGTGCGTGCGTGCGTGCGTGTGTGTGTGTGTGTGTAAATCGGTCTCTCAACTACAACAATTGTCTCTCTAAAAGTGGACTTCATAGTTAACACACGACAATACAGCTCAGAATAACATCATCAGAAAATCGAGACACATCGATTTTATTGCTGGCGATTTCACTGTCTATCAGACTGGAAATACGACGAGTCGTGAATAAAAAATGATAGCAGGTTATACACATCTGTTTACCCACCCAATCCTAGAAGCTAGGAACCCGTGACATTCACATTGGTGGTCACTGTTCCTGATAATGGCAGAGCCCCATATGCGGGATTGTTCTCTCCTTATACCTGTGTCGGATAGTCTTCCTATGGTGCAGGTTTGACACGCCAAAGTTCAAACGGTGACCTCGTTTCTCTTTAAACACAGATCATAAGTTAATGTATGATTATCAGGTGCTTGCTGATTCTGAGTCTCATTTACTGCATTCGATCTCAAACAATGCACACTATTAAGTTCAAACAAACTTCGCTAACCAGGTCATGGCTCATAATTTTCGGGTACCGCATTCCTCTTACTCAATGCCGAGGCAGCACTTTAACATGTCAGTTAGAACGATGGTCTTGAAGTAACTTACATAATTACGAGGGCAAGTCAACAAGTAAGTCATTCACACAGTTCTGTGGGATGGCAGGTAAATGTAGTTGATGTTTTCTACAGGTGTCATTAGGTGACAGCAGCATCGAACTTTATATTAAGAGAGGAATTAACATTGGTTACATCTAATGTGCATTATTGTAAGACAAATTAAAAACAACTCATTAATCTCACAAGATTAAGTTTAGGGACAATAATAAACTTAAAAGTATGGCGGAGTGACATTTTCCAGAAGCTTAATGCCATCATGGAGTCTGAACATCCTTATAAAATCGTATGCAATATTCAATCATTAACAAAGGATTAGTTTTCATTTTCTCAATACAACGGATTAACCAATGATCACAACAATTTTATTTTCTCCATCTCATTAAAACCAAAGCTTCACTGACTCCAATACATGCAACGGTTTGATCCAGGCTCCTCCTCCTCTTCTTCTTCTTCTTCTTCTTCTTCTTCTTCTTCTTCTTCTTCTTCTTCTTCTTCTTCTTCTTCTTCTTCTTCTTCTTCTTCTTTTTCTTCTTCTTCCTCTGCCTCTTCCTCTTCCTCTCCTTCTCCTTGTCCTTCTTCTTCTTCGTTTTCCTCCACCTTCCACCTCCTCCCTTCCACTGACTCTCCCCCACCACCACCACCTCCTCCTCCTCCTTCTTCTCCTCCAGCTTATTCTTCTCTCCCCCCCCCCCCTCTCCCAATTTATCTCAATGAATTGTTGGGGGAGATAAACAAATATTTTATGCATTCTTACCCATGCTCTTTGTAAGTTGGTCTTGATATAGCTGGTCACAAGGAGTTAAAACAAAGTCTGTCTGTCTGTCTGTCTGTTTGTCTGTCTGTCTGTCTGTCTGACCTCTTTCCTCCTTGCGGGTATTCCGGTGGTCAGGCAGGCAGTTAGGCATGTAGTTAGGCAGGCAGGCTGGGAGGTGTTTGGATGTGAATGTGTAGTGTATGTGTGTATGTATGGTGTCTGTATGTATATGTTGTGTATGTATGTATATGTGGTGTCTGTATGTGTGTGTGATGTATGTATGTATCTGTCGTCTCTACCTGACTCTGATTGTAAATATGTACGGATGCTTGGCAGCCTGCCTGCGAACGTTGGTCTGTCTGTCTGGATGTGTGCATGGAAGCATGTGTGTGTGTGTGAGTGTGCATGTGTGTGTGTGTGTGCGTGCTAGTGTGTGTGTGTGTGTTGGGCGTAGATGAGTGTGAAGGAGTGGTAATAACAGGAACATTTGCATTAATAACTATGATAGAAGAAGTTAGTCTACTAACTGCCATGAACTGGAGAAGTAAACTGGAATGTTTGCTCAAGAAGATATAGACTGTAGCAGATGATGTGATATTCTTTCTCACGACGGTTCATTCATGCATGCAGAGATTTATAAAGCAATGATAATAACATGCTCTTGACAATCAGTTGCTCCCTTACTGGAGAACTAAGATACGTTTAATTGACCACCTGGACAGTAAATATAAACTTAAGCTAGCTGAATGAACAAACGAAAGAAATTTATTTTCAAAGGGTCACAAATTGGGCTCGCTGGTCCATCTTACATACAGTCCTTTCAACCACTCATCTTTCGTACATCAATGATCTAATGTGGATGTTACATTCACATGGGAAACAAAAATCACTTGTCAAAAAAATATTGTGAACAATAAACAATGCATATTACCAAGTTATAAGACGTGCAGGCAGGCAGACACTCACACACACACACAGACACACACAAACACACACACACACACACACATACGGGCTCACGTGCATAAACATATACATACATAACTACATACATACTCAAATCGTTTACACAAATACTCAGTTATTTATCTTCTCTGGCGTGGTGTTAGGCGCATAGAGCACGATGCAATGAGAACATTTGATCTGACTGAAACCAATAGCCTTCATGAAGGAATATTGGTTCTAAGAGTATTTGACAGGTGTATGCATTTCCCGATATTTTAGCAAAACAAAATACAGCAGTCATCCACGTGTGCAGTCAAATTGCTTAATGGAAGACACAGCATCAATCATTTTTTTAATAATAAGAATATGTTAATTATCTATCTGTCCTAAACCTGGAATTTACCTTGCGCAAAGGTAAATCAAGTAATGGGACAACTAGCGCCACATCTGAGGCATAGAAAGATACCTAAGGGAGTCACCGTGGTGAAGTGGTCAAGCCGTTTGACTTGGCTCCGAAGGTTGTAGGTTCCAATTTGGGCCATGTCCTTCGGTTTACGAGTGAATTTTTTTCGGAATCTCCTGTGTTTCGCCGCTGAAGCTACGGGGTTCGTGCATTGTGCGATGCTTTCCGAGCTGCGGAAAGAGACCGAGCCATATAGGATAAAAGCCCGGTGCAATGAAGTCGACCCTGTCGACTTTTAAGCGACTTGTTTTTTTTTTTTTTAAAGAAACCTTTCATTTTAAAGCAAATCTCATAAGAAAACATTTTTTGGCCGAAAGTATGCTACCAGTAGCAAACATGGATGCTTACTGTAACTAACGAGCGTAAAATCATAGCAAAGTAAATGAAATGCATTAGACGAGCAACTGTGTGGGATTAACTGTGAGAGATGGAATTAGGAATGAGGAACGTAGAAGAAGACAAGGTTTGAAATCGGTCATACAGTTAACTAAAGAACACTTGGTTAAAAGGTTTGGTCATCTCTAACGAATGTTCAGTTATCATTTGCCACAAAGAGCCAAGCTGAAGAAATATAAAGTGTACAGAACAACGGATAAACCATGTCCAAGATGGAGTGATGGTATCATGAACAACCTTAGAGAAATCAAGACAAACTTACAAACAGCATTGTTTTATTTTATAAGAACACAAGTGTGCAAGAAAAGTGTTACTTTATGCAAACAGAAGTGTGTAAAATAATTGTTACTTTACATGAACACAAGTGTGTAAGACAAGTGTTACTTTGTAAGAAGAGATCGAAGTGGGTTAGAATAGTGTTACTTTATAAGAACAGCAGTATGTAAGAAATATGTTATTTTATCAGAGCAGAAGTATGTAAGGAAAATGTTACTTTATGAGAGCTACTTCTACAAAAAGAAAGATATTGAAAATGCTGAATGTTATTGCCCGTAGAGAAGGCTGTAATTTTCTACAACTGTTCTGAGAAGCAGATGAAGAAAAAATACTATTGTTTATATTTTTCTTTCATATCCTATTTACAGGGCATCGCAGTCAACACCAGCATTTTAAAGCTGTTCTTGATGTCTTGGCAAGTTTTACGTTCAGTAGTTTGCCATTGCTTTCTGAATGACCGTCTCCCATAACAACACGTTAAAACCCCAGCGTGACACAGTCTGCCGCCAAATCTGTCGCCGCGGCGTTTCGAAAGCTGGTAAGCGTTCACGAATTGCGTTCGCAAGCCTTTAGGCCACAGAGTCCGGCTGTCTGTATTCTGCTGTATCTTATCTGCGTTTTTAAGAGCTTCCTTTATTATATAAGAATAGAATTCTGCAGAAAATGCCAATATATTAAACTCGATCAAGTTATTTCTTTTCTATTGTAACTTAAGAGAATATGGTTAGACAGTATGATTGATTTGTGTGTGAAGAATATGTATGTCTATGTAATGGAATATGCCACTTTATAACATTTGAGAAGAGGAGAAAATGTAATGCTCGGGATGCGTGATGCGGGTGGATTGCACAATTTTCCGCCGTCGCTAGCGACGTATAGGGTGTATTTTTTAATGATTGTGCAGTGTTTGAAAGTATTGCCGGTCCAGTTTTTGTATTAACCGTCTGTAAAATTCATGCAACATGATAGGTAAATACAAAATTTGGACTGGCAATATTTTCAAACACTTCACAGTTACTAAACATACACCCTGTATTTCCGAATCGCTATTTATGCAGGATCTGTTTTTCGCCGACATATGTTCACATGTCGTAGTGAAGAGACTCAGAGAACATGCACACACTGGCGCACATACTCACAACCACGCAGACGACCTACCAAGCAGACACACGGACATGCAGTTAGATGTGTAGATACAAACACATTCACAAGCGGGCACGCATATAAACACACACACACACACACACACACGACCTACCAAGCAGACACGTGGACCTGTATATAAATGTGTAGGTAGAGACACATGCACACACGGGCACACATTTAACCACACACACGACCTACCAATCAGACACACGGACATGCAGATAGATGTATAGATACAAATAGCGTACAGACACATCAAGAATGTAAGCGTCACACGTTGAAACAATCATACCAGACTCACACAGAGCAACCAGTTATGAAGTTCACAACAATGTATTTCCTTAATGAATTTAAACAGAGGCCACATAGAATATGTTGCACGATTATTTGCCTGGCAAATCTCTCTGCATCTCGGCAGGTGCATACTTAAGAGGTGTATACCATATGAAGTTAATACAATAATAAAACTTCAGCTGAAACGTTTAAAGCACATATTGAAGGTCAGCATGGCCGAATGGATAACATGACTCGCTGTTAAACTTCCGGTGTGAAGATACCGAGCTAGCGGGTTAAACCCCTGTACCAGTCAGTTGGACTAAAATGTCAACTTCTCGTCCTTGCCTTCATCATAATCATGTGACATGCCGGAAAGCGTGGACGGTCATGCTTTGCCATAGTACACATTCACGGTGGCATAGTGGCTGGACTGTGAAGTTGAATGGGGAGACTCGGTGGCATAGTGGCTGGACTGTGAAGTTGAATGGGGAGACTCGGTGGCATAGTGGCTGGACTGTGAAGTTGAATGGGGAGACTCGGTGGCATAGTGGCTGGACTGTGAAGTTGAATGGGGAGACTCGGTGGCATAGTGGCTGGACTGTAAAGTTGAATGTGGAGACTCGGTGGCAGAGTGGCTAGACTGTGAAGTTAAATGGGGAGACTCGGTGGCATAGTGGCTGGACTGTGAAGTTGAATGGGGAGACTCGGTGGCATAGTGGCTGGACTGTGAAGTTGAATGGGGAGACTCGGTGGCATAGTGGCTAGACTGTGAAGTTGAATGGGGAGACTCGGTGGCATAGTGGCTAGACTGTGAAGTTGAATGGGGAGACTCGGTGGCATAGTGGCTAGATTGTGAAGTTGAATGGGGAGACTCGGTGGCACAGTAGCTAGACTGTGAAGTTGAATGGGGAGACGCGGTGGCATAGTGTTTAGACTGTGAAGTTGAATGGGGAGACGCGGTGGCATAGGGTTGGACTGTGAAGTTGAATGGGGAGACTCGGTGGCATAGGGCTGGACTGTGAAGTTGAATGGGGAGACTCGGTGGCATAGTGGCTAGACTGTGAAGTTGAATAGGGAGACTGGGTTGCATAGTGGCTAGACTGTGAAGTTGAATGGGGAGACTCGGTGGCATAGGGCTGGACTGTGAAGTTGAATGGGGAGACTCGGTGGCATAGTGGCTGGACTGTGAAGTTGAATGGGGAGACTCGGTGGCATAGGGCTGGACTGTGAAGTTGAATGGGGAGACTCGGTGGCATAGTGGCTGGACTGTGAAGTTGAATGGGGAGACTCGGTGGCATAGGACTGGACTGTGAAGTTGGATGGGGAGACTCGGTGGCATAGGGCTGGACTGTGAAGTTGAATGGGGAGACTCGGTGGCATAGTGGCTAGACTGTGAAGTTGAATGGGGAGACTCGGTGGCACAGTAGCTAGACTGTGAAGTTGAATGGGGAGACGCGGTGGCATAGTGTTTAGACTGTGAAGTTGAATGGGGAGACGCGGTGGCATAGGGCTAGACTGTGAAGTTGAATGGGGAGACGCGGTGGCACAGTAGCTAGACTGTGGTTGGAGAGGGAGATAAGGTTGCATAGTGGTTAGACTCTGAAGTTGAATGGGGAGACGCGGTGGCTCAGTGGTTAGACTCTGACGTTGAATGGGGAGACGCGGTGGCTAGACTGTGTAGGTGAACGAGGAGAAGCGGTGGAATAGTGGCTAGACTGTGAAGTTAAATTAGGAGACCGTTGATGCAGTGGCTGGCCTGTCCATTTGGATGCCCTCTTGCCCGGTCGTCATAAATTCTATCTACATCTGGGCTGACTATGAGCTCTCCGGTCGATCCAGTCTAATTGTGTACCAAGAACTGTCTTGTGTAGTAAAGACGGCAGGTTTTGTACTGACCAATTCACCCACCGCTTGCTGATTGGTCTATACAAATATGGACTGAGCACCATATGCCGAACGCGGTTTTATGCGTGTAAAAGAATCTTTTACATTTACTGTGCATTTTGAATGAATTGGTTCAGGTATAGTGGAAAACGAAGACATGCGAGTGTGGTTTCAGTGTCAATAAAACACAAGATGGCGTTCGCAAAGTGTATGTAGAGTGGATGCGGGTGTAGAACTTGAGATTTAAAAGCAAGTCGCTTAAAAGTCGACAGAGTCGACTTAATTGAATGGGGTTTTTAATCCCATATGGCTCAGTCTCTTTCCGCAGCGAACTGCCGAAAGCATCGCACACAGCACGAACTACATAGCTCTAGGACGACCCCCGGGAATCTTCGGAAGACAATGCGCTCGTGATCCGAAGGACACGGCCCGGAATTTATCCCACAACTTGAGATAACTGAACTGAACGATGCCGATTCTAGTGGCAATTCATGGGTTAAAGAGACATGGAGATGGATTTTTATGCAGTAAAAATCAGTACAGCCTGGAAGATGCCAAAACTAGAAGAAGAAGAAGAAGAAGAAGAAGAAGAAGAAGAAGAAGAAGAAGAAGAAGAAGAAGAAGAAGAAGAAGAAGAAGAAGAAGAAGAAGAAGAAGAAGAAGAAAGCTGAAGAGGAAGAGGAAGAGGAAGAGGAAAACGAAGGAGGAGGAGAGGGAGAGATGGGGGGAAGGAGGTGTTTCTAATTGCATTATTATTTTTATTTCCTCAAAATATCATTTTCAAATTTGTATAACATGCCTTCCAGACCTGAAACATAAGCTCCAAAAAAACAAAACAAAAAAGACATTACAGCTGAAGTTTACGTCTTCCAACAAACAGACCGTTGCACAATAAAGCCGTTTGTAATATATTTCTTTTTCATATTTCTTGAAGGCTACACAAATCTGAATCAAACAACAACAAGAAAGAAAAAAAAAAGAAAAAAAAAAAACTTGGCGGAGGAAACAAACTATCAACTGGATACAGCTCGTTTAAGCTTGCCAAAGCATGTTTGCCTATCTGCCCAGAAAATCTCACGGGGTTATGGGTGTATAAGTAGAAATAAAAATTTACGTCGGGATAGCAATGTAATAAAAATTGGCCAACTGGCATCTCTCGCGTAATATGTCACCCCTTGTTACCGTCAACGTGGGATAATATTTACATTTCATCAGCACTCGGGCTACATGGATTTCTGTTCTTTATTTTACATCGGACTTTGTTGTGTTTGTGTCCGTGACAACTTGTTGTCTGTGTGTATCTATCCATCTATCTATCCATATATTCATTCCTCTATCAATCTACCTTATCTATCTATCTATCTATCTATCTATCTATCTATCTATCTATCTATCTATCTATCTATCTATCTATCTATCTATCTATCTATCTATCTATCCATATATTCATTCCTCTATCAATCTACCCTATCTATCTATCTATCTATCTATCTATCTATCTATCTATCTATCTATCTATCTATCTATCTATCTATCTATCTATCTATCTATCTATCTATCTATCTATCCATATATTCATTCCTCTATCAATCTACCCTATCTATCTATCTATCTATCTATCTATCTATCTATCTATCTATCTATCTATCTATCTATCTATCTATCTATCTATCTATCCATATATTCATTCCTCTATCAATCTACCCTATCTATCTATCTATCTATCTATCTATCTATCTATCTATCTATCTATCTATCTATCTATCTATCTATCTATTTATCCATCCATCCATCCATCCATCCATCCATCCGTCCGTCCGCCCGCCCGTCCGTCCGTCGGTCTGTCCGTCTGTCCGTCTGTCCGTCCGTCTGTCTGTCTGTCCGTCCGTCCGTCTGTCTGTCTGTCTGTCTGTCTGTCTGTCTTCCGTCAGTCTGTCCGTCTGTCTGTCCGCCTATCCATCTATCCACCCTTCTGCTCCTGATACAATAAACACGGAAATGATGGTACCACTACAGATACTGCCGTAGAAATGTTGAGTCTGAGTTCTCCACATATTCCTGATCAACAATACAAACGACGACGGACTGACCTGTTTCCTGGCTGTCAGATATTCTTGGTCAGCAACAGTGAGGCTGGAGTAACCACTCACCTTTCACCCCTCCTTTACTGTGCAGAAAGTTTCTAGAAAGGTTTTACAATTAACTGTTATTCTGTCTGTGAGTCTGGCTCGATCACAATGATCTATTATTCAGTCCACGAGTCTGGCTCGACAATAATTAACTATTATTCAGTCCGTGAGTCTGGCTCGACCCCTATTATCTATTATTCAGTCCACGAGTCTGGCTCGACAATAATTATCTATTATTCAGTCGGTGAGTCTGGCTCGACCCCAATTATCTATTATTCAGTCCACGAGTCTGGCTCGACCCCAATTATCTATTATTCAGTCCACGAGTCTGGCTCGACCCCAATTATCTATTATTCAGTCCACGAGTCTGGCTCGACAACAATTATCTATTATTCAGTCGGTGAGTCTGGCTCGACCCCAATTATCTATTATTCAGTCCACGAGTCTGGCTCGACCCCAATTATCTATTATTCAGTTCGTGAGTCTGGCTCGACAACAATTATCTATTATTCAGTCGGTGAGTCTGGCTCGACCCCAATTATCTATTATTCAGTCCACGAGTTTGGCTCGACCCCAATTATCTATTATTCAGTCCGTGAGTCTGGCTAGACCCCAGTTATCTATGATTAAGTTCGTGAGTCTGGCTCGACCCCAATTATATATTATTCAGTCCGTGAGTCTGGCTCGGCAATAATTATCTATTAATCAGCCCATGAGTCTGGCTCGACCACAATTATCAATTATTCATCTATCTATCTATCTGTCTGTCGGTCTGTCTGACCCGGCCCGGCTTCGCCCAGTCCCTGGCGGTCTAAAATAAATCCATTATTTGTAATGAACACTGGTTTTAAAAACATAAAAAGATGTGTTAGAAAATTTTCACTATTTAAATAGATGCATTACTTTCATGATAATTATGAAAATGCCTTAAAGATTGTATCATTATTTATTATAACTCATATGCCTGTAAATAACTATAGACAAAGAGTTTATAAATCTTTGGGGGGGAAAAAACCCCCGCATTTTAACAGTATTTTGCTTGCTTGCTTGTGTTCGTTGGGTTGAGCTCCAACGTGAAGTCCTGTATGTCGGATGAAGGCATCCAGTTGTCCAACATCAGTGTGATGTCATACAGGACCTGAGTTTTGCATGAGTATCCGGCTTGGTGTGCAGACTGGTGGTTCCTCGCCGTACAGGCAGACACTCTCCGACTTCGGAGGATAACAGTATTTTAACAGGCGTGCTGCGTGTAAGGTATGCATAAAGTATGAACAACACACACAAAATTAACTTAAGAATGTCCTTCTAGACACCATATGCTCTCTTTCACTAAAATAGAAAATTAGATTTTTAACTAACTATTGCATTTCATCTGAATCTGATAAAGGGCACACACACAAACAAACAAATATTGTCTACATATATAGTAGAGGATATTGAAATATGGTACAACGTAAATGCTGGGTACTTCAAAGGATAGGCTTCTTCTTTTTTTAGACCAAAAAAAAAACAAAAACAACCTGCATTTTAACAGGCGTGCTGCGTGTAAGGTATGCATAAGGTATGCACACCCAACAAAAAAACAACCGCG